>JAWNZC010000250.1:2655000-3202500 GCA_035771165.1 Paragorgia papillata | reverse complement strand
CGAATCACGACAGCAGAAATTTCTAGATCTCGTCTCTTGTCGTTCTTCTGAAATTCCGAATCTCGTTACCAAAGTAATTGTTATCCATTCAATTGAATGGTTAGAGAGTGAGTGTAGTCTCATACTCAGTGAGGGTGAGTGGAGACTTGTTGAGTGTCAGTTGAGTTGCACTTATTGAGTGTGAGGGGCCACTCATTGAGTGTTAGGGGCCACTCATTGATAAGTGGACAAAAAAACTCAATTGGACTGATTACTCTCAGTCATTCGTTACGGAAATATCGTTGATCAAAGTTTTTGAAAAATGCTGACTAAGCATTTGTTATCTATTTTGTATCTCTAAATGGTTCATCGTAACTCGTTTATTTTTCTACCAGCAAAGCTTCTATTGAGAGACCATCTTTAAGAGAATGGTCTAAAATATTTCTTTTGCCCTAGTACCTTAAGTTCAGCACTCAAGTCTGTCCATTAAAGGATGATAGCTTTTCTCTTAAAATGGTAATCGACAAACTGTGGAAATCAAGTTAAAATTAAACGTCCAGGAGAAAAACAAGAAACGTTGCTCATTATTTCTTCATTTCTGCCACAACTATTTTAATTGTCCAGTTTTTAGGCACCTCAGAAGGTCATTGTACTACAAAATAAGCGTTTAGTTGTTCTTTTGCTTTGATATACTATTGATTGAAGTGGCATTTTGATACTACGCTTAATTTTTAAGGATCTGGATGATTCATTGAATGCTTAGGAGTGTGGCAGAAAATGTAATTTTTGCTTGCTCTCCAAATTTTACTCCACATTTTTTAAAGAAATTTACCATCTTTTGATGCACAACTGGAGTGCCGAATTAAAGATACTAGTGCTATGTAAATCTTTTAAGCCTTTCTCTAAGAGATTATCTGTTAGCAGGAACTTTACTGGTAGAAAAATAAAGGCTTTGAAATGAACCATTTGGACATATAAAACAAACAAAAAATTCTTAGTCAGCAATTTTCAAAAACTTTGGTGTACGATATTTCTGTAACGAATGACTGAAAGTAATTAGTGCAATTGAGATTTTTTGTCCACTTATATAGATCTATCTGGCAGAAATGTTTAACTTGCAGATTTCCAAAATTTATATTTTTTCCAACAACAGATGACGTCATTATTTAGCACACCCCCCCTTTTGACCAAACTGGTTGTTAACTCTGGGGCCAATTAGTTGATTTGGCATCTGCATCGCATTTAAGGTGGCTCCCTACGGTAATCTCAATAGGGGACTGGTGACTAGAAGTAGTATCGCTACGCATGCGTAAACAGCGATCTTGTCGTTTCGAAATTCTATGACCGCGTTGACATGTATGTTAGACTTGTAGACGTTTTCTTCGGTGCATTTTGGTAAAATTTTGTAAATAAGTAGTTTATAAAAAGTTCTAAAGTATATATAATTTTTAAAAAAATTCGTAAGACAGAACTCTTTTAAATCGATAATTTTTATAGCGAAAAATCTGTCCCTACAACCTACCTTCATTTTTTGCATGAATAATCTCTACAACAATAACTATCATCTCAGCAATTTTTAAGAAAATTCACCGAAGCAAACTGAAGACATGCCGCTTCAATTATGCATTATTTGAAAATATACCAAAATTCCAACGTCATTATTACTATGGTAACAGCAAATAATTGAACTTTTTAATAAATATTTTGTATCTGCAATAGTTCTGCTATAGTAAGGTCTACTTAGTATTTATCTAACAAATGTTTTAAACTTATGAATAACATTAGATAACGAGCGTATGAAATAGCGCGCATTTATTTAAACTATAGGGAGCCACCTTAAATGCATTTTCACTAAAGAAATCTTATTCTTTAAATGTGTCCAGCGAAACTTCATTTCTAGGCTAGTTTTTGACCCACAGCCGCCGGCCTAATTAACTCTTTCTTGCAACAAATCACTGAATGTCCCCGTAGCAACATGCGATTTTGTTATTTTTGCTGTGTTGCAAGTTGCAAGAAAAGTTGGATGGGTTCTACTTTTTGCTGCAACTTGCAACAAAAATCGCAAGTTGCTGAACGTGTGACACCCTTCCTGCAACTTGCGATTTTTTTTTTTCACGAGTAAATTTGTTGCAAGTTGCAAGAAAAATCGCATCGTGTAACAGCACCTTAACACGCTTCTTGGGAGTTCTTGCAACTTGCGAGTTTTTTATCCATGGGTAAATTTGTTGCAAGTTGCAAGAAAAATAGCATCGTGTATTTAGGTGCGTCTACATGCGCACATTCAACTCTGATTCAACCCTAAAGGGGAGCGGAGATAAGACCCTGGGTACGAGGATGCCCTAAAGGCCGGTTTCCACTCAGGAAAATTTTCCTCAGAACAGGAACGGACAGGGAAGTTTTCTTTGTCTCGTGAGCTCTCGGTCGGAACTAATGACTTTAACACAAAGGAAAGTTTCCTGTCCGTTCCTGAGTGGAAACAAGCCTTAAGCTGTTAGGCAGGCCTCAACAGGTTTGACGCAGGCTAGTAGCTAGCCTGGTACCCTAGAAATTGGGCCAGGGTACCAGGCTAGCTAGTAGCTTGACCCGGAAGCGAGGCTCCTGGCCTGTTTTAACACGCAGGATTTCTACGTGAGGATCTCGCGCGAATCTCGCGTTATGCGTGGAATCGTTCCAAAATAATATAAAATCGCTGCACGACCCAAACATTTGTCACTTGTCAGGAAACACGAATTGCAACCTTGCAACCAAGGAATTTCTTTTGCTTTTATTTCTTGCGCAATCCTAGATCTGAAGAAGTGACACTGTTCAAAAGACCTTTTTGCCAACGAAGGAAATAAAAAAGACAAGGTATTTTTATTGTTTAATTTATCGTGGTTAATGTCGTGATGGTTTGTTCAATAGTGGTGTCATATTTTTGCCCTGTTTTCCCGGCAACAGCGTTTATATTCTGAATGTTCTACTGCATATTCGGGTAAACAGCGCAAAGTCTTCAGTAAGCTTTTAATCCATCATATTTTTCATGCTGCACAAGAAAGAATATAAAAGAAAGTGCTTTCTGTATGCTTACAGTATAAAACCTGTAAACGGCAACAGAATGTTGGAAGACACAAATTAGCATTCTTTGCGTATATTCTGGCATGGAATTAATACACATATTGTGCAACATTTAAATATGTAGCTAGTTCTGCAGTTTACAGAACTACATGTTCTTTGCCGTGCGATCCATATTGACAGCAATTGCAATTTTGACTTGCAAACGATAAGGAGTCGTTGTCAGCTTTGTCACGTTGTGTAGCAACTTGCTACTAGCAAGCAGCTGCTTAAACTCCCTTATTAAACGATAGCCCAGTCACAATTTCTTACGGCTGATTTTATGTCACTACTGTATTCAATACTTGAAGCTTGTTTTAAAATTTTCAAAGTGTTAAAACGGTTGCAGTGTCTGTGTTAAGGCAATCTCAGACAACAGTTCTCATCACCCCACGAGTCAACGTCCTGAAGACGTGAAAATGGTCTGAGTGGAGTTGTATACAGAGCGAGGACAGTGTTCAGATTACTCTTGGGACTAGAAATTATTCATTATCTTTGTTTTGCAAGAAGAATGCTTTTGTTTGAAGGAAGTCGTCCTCGAAGCTCCCGTCGTTAAGGTCCCTATTAAACAACGCGTATGTGATTCATCGGCAATTATTCGTGTATTACATGTAAATGAGATCGACGTTCAGAATCGTGTCCCGTACACAAAATTTCATATTACGCCATAATGACAATCGTATACAACCATCGTATCGTGTAGATAGACCTTTATATTACGACTATTTTTTGAGAAGTGTTGCAGAAATATGTAAGTATAACACACAGGCTATTCTAATTCTTTTTTGGAGTCGAAGAAAGATTTTTTAGACATAAAATTAGCCTGGTATTATTATTAGTAATAAATGGGTGAAACGTCAGTGTTTACTTTAGTATAGGAGCTTGTAAGCTGTGCTTTGGCAAGAACAATTTGGCTTTGGGCATGTTTTTCTCTAGCCTAAAGGCCTGGCCAAACGCATTTCATTCAACATCGTTCAACATTGTTGAATTCAACCGTGATACAACATGTTGAAAGCGTTTGGCCACCCTGTTGAATGATGTTGAACGTTGTTGAATGATGTTGAATGATGTTGAACGAAATTTGAACATGTTCAAATTTTCGTTCAACATGCCTTCAACAATGTTGAACGATGTTGCATGTGTTGAAAGCGTTTGGCCAGGCCTTAAAGGGAAATTTATTGCGTAATTTCATCGAATGCCGTTTCAAGTTTCAACGCGCGGATCGGAAGTTCGTTGCCAAGCATCGAATTACGTTTCTAAGTTCAGAAGTTCATTACGAAGTTCGATTTGATGTTCAAATGTTCGATTCGAAGTTCGCATTTACGGAAAACCTTGGGTCGACCAGACTTTCTTTTGATTTCTTTGGGAAAATATGTTGTTAATCATGGCGCAAAGCTGAACTTCGAATCGAACATTCGAACTTCAAGTCGAACTTCGTAATGAACTTCTGATTTCAGCGAAGTCTTGCAAGAATCAAGCATTGACAAGAACTTTTGTGTTTGAACAGTCTGTCCTGTGCTGCTTAGCTTCGTAATTGAATTTTTATTCAAATTTTAATGATTACATTTGCAGGAAGATTAAATCGTAATATAAAAAAAAATTGCTTTTTCATACATACAAAGGGGATACAGGGGCGCAACTAGAAAATTTCGAGGGCAGGGGTTGAACGCAAGAAAAGGGCAAAGTCATTCAGTATTCTAAACAATTTGTAGAAGCCAAGCAGAGATTCTAGGGGGGTCCGGGGGCATGCTCCCCCGAAAATTTTTTGAATTTTGGGTCTCTGAAACGGCATTTCCTGCATTTTGAGGACGCTTTTCTCGTATTTTCGGTTGCGGAAATTTTTATTTTGGTCTCACATTATTTAAAATTTATCATAATTATATTCAGCCTAGCTGCCGCCCGGGCCCACTGCTAGAAGCCTCTGAGTCTCGCCAGATTTGCGGAGAATTGTATTGCGTACTACAACAGACGATTAATTATCTGTTTATCTAATGTCTAACCTAGTATTAGAGGTCTCACAAAAAGGACAGGGGTTAAAAAGGGCAGGGGTTGCAACCCCTCCAACCCCCCATACCCCCCCCCCCCTAGTTGTGCACCTGGGATATCACACGGTGGCGAGAAGATATGGATTTATGTTCGAGTGCCTGAAGGATATTGCTCTTTTAATATTGCCACAAGAGCATATAATCCATATCTTTGAGCAACCGTGTAATGTTCTGTTTATTATATGGACAATGAAATGCATGGAAGTAATGTTGATAAACTGAGTTTAATGCACAAACTACAACCACCACCTAAAACTTTTAGAAAATACAAATGAAAAATACAACAGCTTTTTTGGTTATTTTATGTGAAAAACTGAATTAACAGTTACTAGCTCAAATTTACTTGATACATCTTACATGAAAAACTAAATTAACAGTTACTGGCTCAAATTTACTTGATTCGAAAAACTTTAATATGGCAAAAGGTGTATATTTTATGACGTGTCGATATGTCACTTACGAGTGTTACATATGAGAAAATGAGAAATATGCCACTCAGTTCCCAGATGTAGTGAAATATGGATTCTACGAGTGTTTTAGTTGCTAGTAAAATACTCTTCTCAATATAATACAGTATCTTATCTCATTCTTGAGCTAAAGATGCTGAGATACACATGGCCTGTAGCAAATTATCATACACGTATATATGTGACATGTCATAGGGCCCTATATTTTTCATTTTGGGGTGTTGGTATTGCTGTGACATGTCAGTTTGCTACATATAACATCTGCTGTGGTGTTATATTAAATCCAGCACTGATTATAATTATAATTATTTATAGTCCGTTTCAGCTTGCTTTTGAAATCCGATACGTATAATTGAAATGAACATTCCAAACTTACCTTGCAATGTTCCGAACTACGTTGCGAGGTAGATACAAATTTAAATCGGCAATTTGTTTCTGCTTAACCAAGTACCTATTATTATATTCTATACAACAAATAATCTTCTTCTCTGTGATTTTACCAGAGGAATTCAATTCAAAGCTTATTAAATTTGAACTTCCCCACGAACTTCACAACGAACTTCTGTACCAAGTTCCCAACCTTCCAACGAATGTTGACAAATGAATTTCAAAAGCAAGCTGAAACTGACTATTATAGTTGAGTTGGTTTTCTTTGTTCTTTTTAGAGATGTATCTGCGATACATCCCAAGAGAACCAATAATTAAAAATTCAAGGTTGTATATAGATATTACCCTGGTCAACAGGGCAATATCTAGATATTGCCCAATCACCAGGGCAATATATAGTAATTGATTATGTGTTTTTTTTAGAAAACCTCCTCAACTATTAAATAACTCAATTAATTACCTAGAACTTCAGCTTTTATCCAAATAAATCCCTCTGGGCCTGTGGCCCCTTGGGCTGTATTTAGCTAAAAGCCTCTGACAGTTCTCAGTAATTAACTCTTACATACAGATTACAGGGATAGGTCTACTGCGTAGGCTTGGGAAGTGGGGTTGAGCCCCCCTCCACTCTCCCCCAAATAAAAATAAATAAATAGGCCAAGCACCTTCAAAACTCTTAAATCTCATCTGAAAATGCAGGAAATGCCATTTCCTCTCTAGAGACTGTAAAATTCAAAATTTTCCCAGGAGCCAGTGTTTCCACTTTCCAGGAAATTTCCTGTTTCAAGGAAATTTGACTGTAAAAAGGAATTTTTTAGGATGAAGGAAAATTCAAGGAAATCTGAGAAAATTCAGGAAATCTAAGGAAATTTTACTAAAAGTAAAACAATATTTTCAAATGTCAAATTTTTGTATGTTTTTAGTAGTTTGTTCGAGTCCCAACCCCAAGTTTACAAAATACAAATTGAGAATATTATATTATTATATGAAGTACCCCTGTACTTAACCCTTTCACTCCAGAACACAACATTTGGAGTGTTTAGTATTTTACTCTGTCTAACGCCAGACTATTTTACTCTGTCTAATGCCAGACGATTTTACTCTGTCTAACGCCAGACTATTTTACTCTGTCTAACGTGCACCAGACGATTTTACTCGTCAAGTGGAGAGCTCCTGGAAGTTGGTAGTGAAAGGGTTAATTAATTCAGGAGCCAAAGGGTTAATTAACACATCATGTGATGTCACAAGAAATACGTTATGGCCTTACGCGACCCCGGGGCCTGAGCCTAACAGCCAACCTAACACCTTCCCAGAATGCATTGCTAGCTGTGTTTAATAACTTTAAGCTTGCAATTGTTACATCTGATGTTCTGTAAAATCTGACTTGGCCGACTAAACCACGACAATACTATAAAAAATTACCTTCTGTTAATCAAGGAATTTGAAGGAAATTTCAAGGAAATTACATTCTCATTTCAAGGAAATTAAAGGAATTTTTAAGACCGGAAAAGGAAATTTCAACATTTCTTTGTGGAAACACTGCCAGGAGCATGCCCCAACCCCCCTAATGGGTTCTCACACCTTCAGCACTTGATTTTAGTTCCCCCCCTAATTGAAATTCATTCTTACATGCCTACTGGTAGATGGACTCACTAATAGGTACCAATTGTGACATTTTGTTTTATGCAATTTTACAGAATGAAGCAACAGCTTATTCTATTTGCTGTTTTGTGGGTTAGTATAACATATGTTCTTTCATGTATAAGTAATTGAGGAATGTTAGTGATTAGCAGGTATACTAAAGTGTATTTTAGGCCATCTGATTGGCTTCTTAATCTCTGGATATCTTGCACTATATTCACCTCCAGGAAAAAGAGAAGGTGGTCAGTTTTGCTTTGTTTTGCTAATGTACAATTACCGTATTTTCTGGGCGATAACCCACACGTCGTATAACCCGCACAGCAACAAAAATGTCACTTTTGGAAAAATAAATCAGCGTATTACCCGCACCATCGGTTAACCTGCAGCTGCTAATGATAGGTTTGGGCAAGGGAGCACGCCAGACTGAGGCCCCAGTTACACGATACCGGATTACTCTCGTGCGGATTTGTTATACGGCGACCGGAAGGTATCGGATTACTTTTCATATCACCTCCAAAGCGGAGTGATTTTCCCACGATGGCACGTACCGGATTGCCACGTTCTCGTGTAACTAGAACGCCCAACCGGTATGAAAAGCAATCCGGCACAAGAGTAATCCGGTATCGTGTAACTGGGGCCTGACTTGTATTTCTTCTTTGTTCGGCGTTCCTTCATTTATATTCAGCCATTTTGAATGCGGTATATATCATTAGTGTATCGCAGGCGCGGGCTACGGGGCCGAAGGAAACCCAATCTCATGCCCATAGTCACCCCCTTTTTGGTCAGCGGGAGAGCGCGGGGGAGACTCTGGGGAAACTGGATTGATTCTCTGTTTTGATTGGTTCATTTAAATGTATTGAATTCATCGATTCAAAACATACAGTTGTAAAATAATGAAAGTCAAATATATTGCTTAATTCAATAAACACATAATTTATATCTTCAAATTTAGACGCCTCATTTATCTTCTCTTTGTTTAATATATCTGGATTTCAGTCACACAAACAAACTTCATAGCAAAGTTTAAAAGACTCCAGACGAATTTCGAATAACAAATAGTCGCAATGAACAAAACAAACCCTGGTGGGATTTGTCGTTATATTTGATGTATAAATGTGAAACAATTTAAACAATGAAAAAGCATATTTAAGACAATTAAAGAAGGAATCAGCCTTCGCACTCGTATTATTTAAAAGGCTTGTGATTGTCTGATCAAGGACGATATTGGCGTCGTGAATTGATAGTTTAGTAAGTTTACCTTGGATTTCAAGACCGTTTATGTCAAGTGCCACCACCAGCAGTGTCAGTCTCTCTCCGACAATTTTAACGTGTATTTGAACTGCATTTTATACAGGGTTCTCACAAATATAGTATTTGCGATTTCAAACAAATATATGAGAAACGACCTCATGAACACAACGCACATTCTGCACAGCAGCTGAGGCTACGATCATGCGCTTAACAACCGGAACCCCTCATTTCAGGGGTAATTAAATCCAGTTTCCCCAGAGTCTCCCCCGCACTCTCCCGCTGACCAAAAAGGGGGTGACTATGGGCTCGAGATTGAAGGAAACCCGAGCTCATTCCGAAAATATGTAGCCCACGCCTGCGATATGCTAATGAATACTTAACAATTATTCACCGAAGTGGAGGTGAATAGTGCTGGATATTCACCGAGCTGCTTCGGCGAGGTGAATATCCACACTATTCACCGACACTGAGGTGAATAATTGTTTTAGCATATACCTCATAAATGAAATAACAAGTTTAACATTCTTATATATTTTCGGTATGTTTATACAAGAGTATAAACAAGACACGGCCGTCGCCGTCGGCCGCCAGCAACTCGGTGTACTCAATTATTTGTCGACAAAACAGTTTTTACAGCTTTTGAATATATTAATGGCTAGAAAATTGTAAAGAAACATACCTGTGGACACTCTTCTACTTAATTTTGTTGACTTTTCTCGTTATTCTACTACATCACCCTTGTTTATCAACAAAATCTCCTGCCTCGGTAAACAAAGCAAAACTGGTCGCCATCTTGTTTTGCCTGCAGGTGAATAGTGCAGGATATCCCGAGCTAGAGGAACCAATCAGATTGCGCAAAAAGCACTATTCACCTGCGAGGTATATGCTAAACCGCATTATTCAAAATGGCTGAATATAAATGAAGGAACGCCGAACAAAGAAGAAGAAATACAGGTCAGTCTGGCATGCTCCCTTGGTTTGGGACCACAAAATTATAAAAAAGTACAGTACCAGTAGTTGAAAGATGAAAGTAGAATCCTTGGTCTCTGGTCTCTGTGATTGCGTCGTCTTAAGAATTCAACAGATTACCCGCACCACCCTATTACCCGCATTAATTATGTTTCCTAGCAAAATTAAGAGATAACCTGCGGGTTATCGCCCAGAAAATACGGTAGTAACTAATTACGGTTTATAATTTTAATAATCTTATAATTCCACTTTTTTTCTTTTAATAGGTTGGTCTCTCTTCCGCAGGTAATTTCAGTCAATTTAACAACTGCATCGCTTAATGTTTAGGATGGGTATCTGGGTCATCCAGGGGCTTCCACCCCCCCCCCCCCCACCACACACACACATATAGAATACCACTCTCGTGACTGCCAAATCCCTAACCTCCTAAAGCAGGTGCTGCCATCACTCCATTAGGAAGCTAGCAAATCCTCGTAGGCTGCAACCCAGCTACATGAGTGCCCACTCCAGATTCCAGGCACCCATCACACTGACTAGGTCAGTGAAGATAGAGAGCAATATTTTACAGGATATTTATATAACAAGAATTTTGAGGGGGGGGGGGGGGGGGGGGGGGGGGAAGACAAAAAACAACAGCTCTCCATTTCAACAAGTTTTTTCCACCACACCATAGATAGATAGAATGCTACATGTATTTACCCACGTCAAAAACTCACCACAAACTGTGGTCTTCCTGAGTTATATTTGCACTAACTAATTAAATACAGTGAATAATTAAGGTGGCTCGACAGTCTAAATCATGAGAAATTATGTATTTTTTTCATGAAACTTTTGCACACCTCATGAGCTTCATTTTAGTTCATTGCATAGCTCTAGTAGTGGTCTTGATTATTGAAAAGATTTGTACTTATAGTGCTTGTGTATCTGGAGAAATTGTGTTTGTGGTAAACGATAGATTATATGCAAATTAGGTTTTTTATTGCATTTACATGTACTGGAAATACGATTTCTTCACTTAGGTATAAACAGTGCTGTAAAAGTTACATAATTTTTGTAACTAGTTACAGTTACATCGTTAGAAAAGTAACTATAGTTACCGATAAAAGTTGCAATGAAAAGAAATTAACTAGTTACAGTTACAAAGTTACTTCAAAAATTTTGTAACTAGTTACATTCCATTGTCCGTGTTACTATAGAATCAACAAAGAAGTTACTAGTTTTTAGATACCAGTACCATAATTATGTTTTTACAGCTAAATGCCTAAATATAGTTGTCACTAAGCAGAAATAGTCAAATGTGTACATAATGTACCTTTATTATTATATCAAAACCATTTTTATCAAGAAAGAATGACATCCTCAACTGAATATCAGTACTATACTAGTCACATTTTTGAACCAAATATTGTAACTAGTTACAGTTCTTTAAAAAAGTAACTAGTTATAGCTACTTCTTCAAAAAGTAACTAGTTATAGTTACAGTTACTTCTTCAGAAAAAGTAACTAGTTTCAGTTACAGTTACTTAAAAATGTAACTAGTTTACTGATGTAACTAGTTACTTGTAACGAAGTTACTCACAGCACTGGGTATAAACCTTTTCAGTAATCAAGACCACCACTAGAGCTGTGCAATTGTGCAGTGGTGGATTACCAAGTAGGCTGAGTAGGCTGAAGCCTACAGGCCCGGGCTTGCAAGAGGCCCATAATTTCCAGGGAATACATTTTTTATTACCATTATTATTATTTTTATTTTTAATAAAGCAATGAGATGGTACGTATACTAACAGACCTGATCGTTTGTTCCGTTATTCCAACTTAGAAATAAATGCTTCCAAATAGTTAGCTCCGACCTCATTTGTCATTCATAGAAAATTGTGATTATGTGAAGGCCACAGCCTTAGAAGGCAGACAATGGCATTTCCGAGACTCTAAATTCCCAAATGTTTCGGGAGAACATGCCCCAGCACCCCCTTTGATGGTTCTCGCGTCTTCTGTAGTTGAATATTTTCACCGAATTATTCGCTAATGACGGCTGAGTGACCGGGGTGCCCAAATTATCTCTGGATATGGCACTGATGTCAATATCAGTTTTTTCGTAGATCAGTGCACTATGAGGCCTGTGAATTTTATTTAGCCTACAGGATCGGAAACTGGTAATCTGCCACTAGTTTAGAATTAGAATTAGGATGTTATCAGTTGACCGATTACACGTACCACTTTGCCTTAGCGATCTCTTGCATTCAAGTGCAAACTGCAAACATTTGTCCAAGTTGTACATTTCACATTTGAAACGTAGTGCTTGAATTTGTCTTTTGTCTACCAATCCAATTTGAATGATCACACCTACAACACATTGGTTGGTTAAAAGCTGGTGATAAAAGTCCCATTGAAATTTTGCATTTCAAATATGAAACAACTTGAAAACTTTTTTTTTTTCTTGTTTATTAATTTACCGGTAATTCATTTTATTATTTTCCCCTAAGTTTTAATGTAACCTTTATTCACAGTGGAAAAACCCGGATTGTGTGCACGAACTAGTTCTCTCTTTGGAGCGTGTATTGTAACATGTGGTGAGGACTCAGATTGCAAGGACTCACAGAAGTGTTGTTCTACCGGCTGTGGTCAGTGGTGTCAGGAACCAGGTTTGAGCTGCTAATTTTATTCTCTCAACTGTCAGACTAAGTCACCTTAAATTGGAGATTTTAAGTAATATTTAAAACACGAGCAGGAGTGTTTTTATTATCAGATTTAAAACCACGAGGGCGCAGCCCGAGTGTTTTAGATCTGATAAAACACGTGATGCGAGTGTTTTGAATGGCTTCAAAAACGATTTGTTATTGGATGTTATGTTCATTAGTATTCTTTATATAAAATTGTATGTTCATTAGTATTCTTTATATAAAATTGTATGTTCATTAGTATTCTTTATATAAAATTGTATGTTCATTAGTATTCTTTCTGACGTCAAGAAGTTTTATCAAGTATAAAACCACGGACATAGTACTGATTTCCTTTGTGTTTTCCTCATGAATTATTAATGAGTTTTTGAAATAATTTTAAAATGTTGTTTTTTTTGTGTTCCAGTTTTCATGACACAAATAAGGCAACAAGATAGACCTTTTGATATTTTTGTATTTTTTCTCACCAATACACACTAGTTCCCATCAGTGAAATTTCTACTTGGGGGTGGGGGCGGTGTGTTTCTGGTTGCTTTGAGAAACATTTTAGTGCAAAATATATGTGTCTTTAAATATTATGTAATATTTAAAACACGAGTAGGAGCGTTTTATTAGATTTAAATCTGATAAAACGCGACTACAACTGAAGTGTTTTGAATAGCTTCAAAAACGCCGACAATAGACTTGCTAATTAGGATGACATTTTATATAAAATTTCACGTTCATTAGTATTCTTTATATAAAATTTAACGTTAGTTAATATTCATACTAGTTTTATCAGGTATAAAAGACTTGCACATGATCAAATACGTGCATATTAGTGGACAATTTGGTTCATGAATATTAATGAGTTTTTGAAAGTCAGTTTCAGCTTGCTTTTGAAATTCGTTTGTCAACATTCGTTGGAAGGTTGGGAACTTGGTACGGAAGTTCGTCGTGAAGTTCGAATTTAATAAGCTTTGAATTGAATTCCTTTGGTAAAATCACGGAGAAGAAGATTATGTGTTGTATAGAATATAATAATAGATACTTGGTTAAGCAGAAACAAATTGCCGACTTAAATTTGTATCTACCTCGCAACGTAGTTCGGAACATTGCAACGTAAGTTCGGAATGTTCATTTCAATTATACTTATCGGATTTCAAAAGCAAGCTGAAACGGACTGTAAAACTGTCAGAAATACCAGTTTTAACGTTATTTTTTGGACTATAAGCGTAACCAAAATCTAACGTCATGTGGTTTATACGCTGGGTTCTGTTTACATGTGGTACAAGATTTTTCTTTCATATTTTCAATCACTGCAGACGTCGCGCTACAGTCTGTATTAAGACGTTACACTACATTATAAGTTGTCACACTACGTTATATAGAGAATAATACATGGATGTGCAGAAATATGAAATTTATTTCGAGTGTTGACCTGCTCAACGCAACAATTAAATTTTATATTTCCAAGCATCCATGTATTGTTCTATTTATTAGATAAAAATTGTCCTATTTTCCCACAAAAGTAGAGCAGTAAACTGTAATATGCGTTTCATATGGTAATCGACATATACATGTGAGATTATCGATTCTAAATTCTAATAGTGGTGGAAACATTAATTCAAAAATGCATTAATAATTCATGAGGAAAACACAAAGGAAATCAGTACTATGTCCGTGGTTTTATATACCTGATAAAACGTCTTGACGTCAGAAAGAATACTATTAGAACATACAATTTTATATAAAGAATACTAATGAACGTACAATTTTATATAAAGATTACTAATGAACATAACATCCAATAACGAATCATTTTTGAAGCCATTCAAAACACTCGCATCACGTGTTTTATCAGATCTAAAACACTCGGGCTGCGCCCTCGTGGTTTTAAATCTGATAAAACACTCCTGCTCGTGTTTTAAATATTACTAAAACACTGCATTTTATATAATAAAAGACGTTAAAAGACGTTACGCTAAGTCGTAAGACATTAGGCTACCTTATGAAACGTCACACAACGTTGTACATAAGACGTTACGTTATAAGTTGTTACGTACGCTATTTTATAATAAGACGTTACGTTACGTTTTACGACATTAGGCTACATTGTAAGACGTTACGTTACATCATAAGACGTTACGCTACATTGTAAGACGTTACGTTACATTATAAGACATTACGCTACATTGTAAGATGTTACGTTACATTGTAAGACGTTACGCTACATTGTAAGACGTTACGTTACATTGTAAGACGTTACACTACATTGTAAGACGTTACGTTTCATTGTAAGACGTTACGTTACATTATAAGACGTTACGTTACATTATAAGACATTACACTACAGTGTAAGACGTTACGTTAATAAGATGTTACGTTACATCATAAGACGTTACGCTACATTATACATATGCTACATTATAAGATGTTATGCTACGATATAAAACATGCATGTCTTATATAACACAATATACACAATGCCTTGAAACCAGTTAAATACACTTATAAATAGAGCTGTATTTAATATTTTCAGGAGGTTGATAATTATATAGAATTTAAATATATTTGAAAAAATCTGAGAGCTAAAGGTTTACCACTAGTAGTTGAGCTGTGTTTCTATTTTTTTGTAGTTTGTCCAAAGGGAGTTTCAAAAGTAGAGTGTCCGGCATCTCTTTGTACCTACTCACAGTGTCCAAATGCACGTGACGCAATTTGTCGGATAGATTCATGTGGACAATGTAAAGTGGAATACTACAATCAAACTACATGGGAGAAAGTCAAGTGCACCAATGCTGGTATAGCTAAATATATATTTCTAATTTATCGTAAATGATGACAAACAGATAACTGAATCAGCCTTAAAGAGTATTGGCAATAAAAATTAAGTTTGTCTCATTTGAAAGAACTCGCCAAATGGTATAAGAAGACCTTTTGTAATTTTTCTGTATCTTTCTTGTGTTTTGAAATATTCCGACCAAAGACAGCGTGCTGTCCGCCAGGAAATTGGTGACGTCACAAGCAGGGTAAACCTGATGAAACTACTCCGTGGGTGCCCAAATTTCCACGGAAGGCTTTTTAAATGTTGTGGGTCAATTTAAAATGGTAATAGCGCAACAAAAAATCGAGTTTCTAGCTCATAATGTCATAAGGTTGGGAAGATAAAAATTTCACTTTACCCTGCTTATGCCGTCACATGCATAATTTTGCATATTGAAAATAATTCCAAGATGGCGGACAGCACGCTGAGTTTGGTCGAAATATTTCCAAAACCAAAACAGATACGGGAAAATTGTAAAAGGTCTTCTTATACCATTTGACGAGTTCTTTCAAATGAGATAAACGTAATTTTTATTGCCAATATATACCCTTTAATCATTCTGATTCACTCGCTTTGCAGTTGTGGGGCGTTACTCTGTATTTTTACTCTGTCTAATGCCAGACAATTCCACTCGTCAATGGGGAGACATCTCGGAAAGCCATGTATGAAACGGGTTAATTTGCCTTTATACACTACAGTAACAATAGAAAATGAGGTTGTCGTTCTTTCAAGCCAAGGGCTCATGTCAGAACCATCACAGGATTCTTGTTATCCGGAAGAAGAGTTATATAGAGTTCACTGTGTTCATCAGCCAATGAAATATCGATGTGAAACGGATTATCCCAGAGTCTCTCGTTTCCCGCCCGCTGGGTAAGGGGAACGTGGGCTCTGGGAACGAGATTGGGCGGAACCGTATTAATTCGAGACCGGTTCCGAATTCGTCCAGTACCGTGGGCCTAAAGGCCTATTTACACGATGCGATTGTCGTATACGATTGTCATCGTGATGTATGTGATTAACCACGAATTGTGTCAACGACGTTTTTCGACATTCACCATAGAATCATGAACAAGAATTGTGTACGTACACAAAATTGCATACGCCAAAATGACAATCGTATCCGACAATCGTATCGTGTAGATAGGCCTTAAGGTGGATTAACCCATTCCTGACTGAGCCGGCCAAAAATGAGCCCTTAATTGTTTTAAGCCCCAATCAAACGAGAACGCAAGTCATCGCAAGTTGGCAGTCACGCTATCTCAGCCAGCCGCTCTGAATAGTTTCCCGAAAATATCATGTACCGTGACAAAGTTAAAACTTGTTTAAAACACTCATGAAACCTTTATTTTGTTAATTTGGGTGTTCGAACGACCGCCACAGAAATTCTGACAGCCAACTTGCGATGACTTGCGTTCTCGTTTGATTAGGGCTTTACTCTATTTAACGCCAGACGATTTTACTCTGACTCTAACCCCAGACAATTATCCTGGGAGCAATGGATTAAACTTTGCTCTACCTCATTCTAGCTCTACGGAATAGTAGCCTTGCATTAGGCGTCAACTCGTCTAATATCTGCACCTTCTCAATTATTTACAGACTTCATTGTAAATTACTTTGGCTACAAGTCCTCACAACATCAGTTATAATAATAATAACTTTATTCAAGCATCAATGTATTTAGCTAGTTAACAACTAATTGTGGATACTATCTATGATTATATAAATAAAATACTATGTATATAATAATACTACATAAAGTATATAAAGTAAATAGGCAAATAAATCAAAATTAACAAAATACATACATCATAACTTACAGAGAGTACAACAACTTGAATGTTCAGACTGTCTGAAGCTCTTAAAAGTGGTACTTAATTTTGACCGTATAACAGACCCTAAATAGAATATAGAATGCTTACCATAACAAACAGTTTCAAAACGAGGTATATCGAAATCACTGTTCCTAAGTGCACGAGAATCGTATATTTTTGTATTTACGATACGATACGATAACCTTTATTTATCCATGATAATCATTAAAGCTACAAGCTTGTGGGGTCGTGTATAAATTTAAATATATACTAAAAAACAAAATTGTATACTAAATAACAATGTTTTCAATAATTCTGAGATATTAGTAGGTACAAGCTCATGTTTAACCTTGTACATCAACGTTGCAATATCCCGTGCAATCGCCTATTGTACAATGTTGGTAGCTGAGCACGATTAAGGAGTTCCTGATATGAATCTGACTTAGATCTATATACAGCCCTCAACGCTCGCTCTTGAACGCGTTCGAGTTTCCTTCTATCCGAGGATTTACAAAAATGCCACACTAGATGACAATATGTTAAGTGAGGCAAGATGGACGACTTATACAACAGAAGCTTAGCGTTACATGGAATTAAAGTACTCATTAATAATTCATGACGAAAATTCAAAAGAAATCAATACCGTAGCAGTGGTTGTAAATCGGATACAGCATCGTCCTGATTTACATAAACTTTAGCTTCGATTTTCTCGGCTAAAACAGACCGTATCCCCCAAATAGTTGGTGAACTTGATTACTTAGATGCATTTGTATTTCGCATCCGAGCTGTATCTGATTTACAAGGCGAGCCGAAGGCGAGCCGTAGTAAATCAGATACAGATCGGCTGCGAATGCTGTATCTTTCTTAAAATACAAATGCATCTAAGTAATCAAGTTCACCAACTATTTTAGCGATATACTCTATTTTAGCCGAGAAAATCGAAGCTAAAGTTTATGTAAATCAGGACGATTCTGTATCCGATTTACAACCTCTGCTACGGTATTGATTTCTTTTGTGTTTTCCTCATGAATTATTAATGAGTTTTTTAACTATTACTTAAATTACGTAGTCGTACAAGTTAGTACTCCAACTTTTTTACCAGCCTTGGTACTTAGCTCACTTATGTGACTACTAAAGTCCAATTTTTCGTCTAGTTGAACTCCTAATAACTTAATTTATTTTGAGTTAATAGCGTAAGAAATAGCTTTCCAGAAAGTATAAATGTTACCAAGTTTGTGTTAATGAGGTAATGAAAGCGCCATCCAAATGTTGCGTCTCAAATGTGAAACAACTTGAAAAAATATTTGTGGTTTGCACTTGGATGCAAATGGCTGTAGGATGCCAGGCTGTATGATGCCAGTCTGCCATTCAAGGTATTTATGACGGCAGAATGAAACTTAGTCAGAAGGATGGGGTCAGTACTTGGTGCTCTCCTCTTTTAGCCCCGTATGCATGCCATGTAATGCGAAAATTAGGATGCAACTTTTAAATGTTATAGAATTTTCAAAGCTAAATAGAATGTGTGTAATCTTTTCATTTCAAGGTCAACACCTGTGTGAAAGAATGCTGGAGTTTGGTAAAGCAAATCCACTTCCAGGGCGGTATGTGCCGAAATGTAACAGTGAAGGCAAATTTGCATCACCTCAGCGCATGGGAAGTGTATTGTTGTGTGTTGATGAGGAAACTGGCATGCCTGATTTCAAAACAGGTGTAACAATTGGAACGGGAGAACCAGACTGCACAAAGAAAGGTATTGGATGCAGTATAATCAATCAATCAATTAATCAAACAATCCATCCGTCCATATATCCAACCATCCAGTACACAAACAACCAACCAATCAATCCATCAATCAATGAACAAACCAACCAATGATCAATCAGTTATTTGAAGCCATTAGTCAACAGTTCATCAAAAACAAAAACGTGGCGTATTCACAAATCTTTCTCAAATTATACGATTATCATCATGAAAGCCTTCAAATACTTAATTGTATTACTTTTTACTTTTCTTGAAAGCTGAAAAGACAGACTGTGAACTGGCCAAAGCCAAAGCAATGACCTTGCCAGCGATAGGAAGGTTTGTTCCAAAATGCAAGGAAAATGATGGAAGTTATGAAGAAAAGCAATGTCACGCCTCGACTGGACAATGCTGGTGTGTTGATGAGAAGGGACGAGAATGGTTTGGGACAAGAAAAAGAGGGCCGTTGGACTGCACCAAGTCCAGTAAGTTTAACGTGTTTATGGAATGAAAATTAAGTCTATCTTGTTTAAAAGAACACTTTAAATGACGGAGTAACATATTTTGTACTTGTCCGTTTCCTTGTTTTTGTTCTCGAGATATTTTAGTTTGTTTGATATGTTAATTTACATATTGACGTCGTAGGTGCATAATGAGCTATCGGAGAATGTTTGACATATCTTTGCTATCATCAAACCAAATTAATTTGAATGAAGCATGTGGATGTGTTTCACCATAGGTAGCCCAAAAATCCGCGTAGAGAAGCCGCCGAACGCGAGTCACAACAAAACTCGCCCCATTCCCCTTCTAGCTGTCGCGCGCCGCAAGGCCCCTTGCAATGATTACATCATATTATATAGAAATACATAAGGTTGGCAAGTAATTCATGGTTTACGAACAAACTACTTGAACAAATGGGAAAATACTTGGTACACCGTGATGAATACTGACAAAAAACTAACGATACATTAAACCCGGATAATTTTGCTATCTTGTCACAAACAAATTTCGTTTCAAAACAGCTGGGAAAGAGGTAAAATAGACACAAATCTGTGAAATTTTGTTGAAGATTTTTTCAACAAAATTTCACAGATTTGTGTCTATTTTACCTCTTTCCCGGCTGTTTTGTACCAAGTATTTTCCCATTTGTTCAAGTAGTTTGTTCGTAAACCATGAATTACTTGCCAACCTTATGTATTTCTATATAATATGATGTAATCATTGCAAGAGGCCTTGCGGCGCGCGACAGCTAGAAGGGGAATGGGGCGAGTTTTGTTGTGACTCGCGTTCGGCGGCTTCTCTACGCGGATTTTTGGGCTACCTATGGTTTCACCCACAACACTAAACATGTAGATCTTCAAGTAATTATTATATTTGATAATAGCAAAGATATATAACTTTCTCGATATAATAAATAATATATCAATGATCTCAAGGAAACGAAAAACTTCAAAAGATGTTACTCTATCATTTTAAGTTTCTTTCAAATAAGACAGACTTAATTTTTGTTTTCTAAACACAAAAAAACACATTAATAATCCACACACCCTTGACTTTGGGAGAAATTTAATTAGTACTAATATTCCCTTGACGTGTAGAAGAGCACTACGCTTTTTTTTAATGACGTGCAAGTTTTGGCGGGAAAATTTCTGAGTTGATTTGAATGAAGAAAAAAAAGGAGTTTACTATAGATATTTTCGTTGCGAAATTTTGAACAATAATACGTGGAACATCAGTGTGTTTTTTATAAGAACTACTTGCTTAAAAGCGCGAAAGAACTACTTGCTTAAAAGCGTGAAAGAACTACTTGCTTAAAAGTGTGTAAACATGAAACAAAACGAAAGAGCTCAAAAGTAAGGTAAACGGCAGCATATCATGAAGACGCGAACGATTACTTTAAAAAATAAATAAGAAAACGAACCAAAAGCCATATAATAAATGATCATTAACCTCGTTTGCTCGGTCTGTACTGCAACGTTTTTGCCTTTGATATTTTCACACGAACCTCGCTCCTTCGTCGCTGGGTCTGTCTGTACGAAAACCTCGGCAAATATTTTCTCATACAGACCTCACACTCGGTTAATAATAAAGGCTTATTAACCGAGTTCGAGGTCTGTACGGGAAAGTATTTGCCTGAGGTTTTCGTGGGCAAATACTTTCCCGTACAGACCGAGAAAACGAGGTTAATAAGCCTTTTATTATATGGCTTTTGGTTTGTTTTCTTATCTGTTTTTAGTTCTACGTTTGTCTTGATGAGGTGTCGCTGTTCACCTTAGTTCTTACTTTTGAGCTTGTTCGTTTCGCTTCATGTTTACACCTGTTATAGGCTTTTATTTTTCGCGCTTTTAAATAAGAAGTTTTTATAAAAAGAAACACTGATGTTTCAGGACGTATTATTGTTCAAAACTTTCCAACGAATATATCTAATTCGCTTTTATTTTCATTCAAATCAACTCAGTAATTTTCCCGCCAAAACTTGCAGGTCATTAAAAAGGACGTAATGCCCTCTCACAGTGCCGGGAAGGCATTACGGCTTTTTCCGGACCTCTCAGCAACCAATCAGCGTGCGCCGTTTTGCGTAATGACCCGAAAACAAGCCCAGACATATAATAAACCTTTAATAATAACTTGTTTGTATTTCTATCTTATTAAGTGTGTCCTGATGGTGTGAAGAAAGTGGACAGTTGCGATCCAATGATTTGTGCAGCAGTGACATGCCCTGGGTACAAAAAATCCGAAGTGAGCTGTCGAATAAATCCCTGTGGACAATGTAAAGCTGAGTTTCTGGATAAATACAAACGAAAAGTGACATGTAAGTGAGTGGTTTTTTTTAGCGTCGCCTTTCATTCGACTACAATGTGGTTTTACTCTGGATTATGAATGGCTCTGCTAGAAACGCCAGTATTTCCTTACTATAAAAATCATGGCAGTTCTCCACCTTTTCGCTTTGTTTATTTGTTTTGTTTAAAGTGTTTATGAAACGAAAATTAAGTTTGTCTTATTTGAAAGTACTTTTGAAATGACAAAGTAACATCTTTTGCTGTTTTTCGTTTCCTTGCTTCGTTTATGAGATATTTCAGTTTGTTTTATATGTGAAACTAACCAGTGACATCACAAGGTGCATAATGACTTACTGGGAAAGGTTATATATCTTTTCTGTTATCAAACGGAATCACTTCAAAGCAATTATGTGTGCGTTTTTCCCTTACAACAACAGAAATATACATTTTCAACTGATTCCGTTTAGTAATAGCAAAGATATATAACCTTTCCCAGTAAGTCATTATGCACGTTGTGATGTCACTGGTTAGTTTCACATATAAAACAAACTGAAATATCTCATAAACGAAGCAAGGAAACGAAAAACAGCAAAAGATGTTACTTTGTCATTTCAAAAGTACTTTCAAATAAGACAAACTTAATTTTCGTTTCATAAACACTTTAACGTTTGCATGGTCTTGGGGCGGTTGTCCATGCAGTGCATGGCTGTGCAGTGGCGTTCTGGCCAGGCCTCGAAATAGGAAGAAAATTACTTTTGCCGGTCACAGAAGATTTTTTACCGGTCATCTTTTGTTTCGTTCATTTGCGCCTCTTTTATGTGTACTTGTGCAGGTAAATTTACAGTTAATCATTCTCAAACTTCTTTGGTGGGAAAAAGATGAAAAACAGTCAAAAGAGAAAAATCTGTGTATTACGTAGTACGTATTTGGTATTTGGACGCGGACAAACAGAACACTTATTGTTTGCCATAGCGTCAGCAGACTGCTGCTCAGCCTTATGTGCCACGAGGTATCGCGCACGAGTGTAATTTGAGTTGCAAGCGTTAAAATAGTAGGCTGTGGGCGCAATGCCTGCGGTGTTTTGAGAAGCGAGACTTCTGCTTTTCTCCAAACGAAACACAAGCAATTGTTGAGAAACAATTACTCTCTCTTGTACGCATTTTGTATTAAAAAATTTTAGCGGTCATATATGTCTGGTGAGCAACGATATTTGCCGGTCAAACTGAAACATTTATCGGTCAATGACCGGTGACCGACACTTATTTCGAGGCCTGGTTCTGGCCCACCATGAGTGGGACTTCTGCTCAGTATGTATTCTGTTTACAGATTATGATTTTTAATTACAAGGTTATCGTTTAATACCGGTCGGAATATAGTTTAATAAATCAATGGCCAAGTTAAAAAAAGAATAGTCCGCCCGCAAAATGCTACTGACTACAAAACGGGCTTTTTACTTTACTCTTTGTGCATATGTGCGCGCACATACGTACTGTTAGCCTGCGAGCAGGCTCTCTTTCCAGAGGCTTTCAATTTTCGCCTCGCCTTCCAGAGAGGCTAAGCAACTGTATGTCGTAAAACAGGATTTTTAACTACAGGTCAGACGTGCGCGAACAAGAGGGCGAAACTTTTAGGCGATTCTGGTCAACCTCGTATTGGTCAGCTTGTACCGCAATGCGAAGAAGATGGGAATTTCAAAGTGGTTCAGTGCTGGGGCTCCGTAGGACAATGTTGGTGTGTGGACCGTTTGACTGGACAACAAATTGATGGGACAATGACAAGAGGAACGCCTAATTGCAAAAGTAAGATGTATTTAATTTTTTGTTTGTTTTCAAAATTGTAATATTGTATGTGATTGTATATGTGATTACTTATTGTATGTACATATATGTACACGACTGTACACGACGTGTGTAAATATGAATTTTTATTTTTTAGGTCCTTTAACTACTTTACTTGGCTTTAAACCTCCACAATCTAAAGGTAAACTTTTGAATGGTTCGTGATAATGGCGAGGGTGGTGGTGGTGGTGGTGGTGGTGGTGGTGGTGGTGGTGGTGGTGGTGGTGGTGGTGGTGGTGGTGGTGGTGGTGGTGGTGGTGGTGGTGGTGGTGGTGGTGGTGGTGGTGGTGGTGGTGGTGGTGGTGGTGGTGGTGGTGGTGGTGGTGGTGGTGGTGTTGTTGTTGTTGTTGTTGTTGTTGTTGATGATGATAATCAGATGAGGATCATATGTTGATCAGATGATGATGAGATGATGATCAGATGATAATGATCAGATGTTGATCAGAACAGAATAGAACAGAATAGAACAGAACAGATCGGGCGGCAAAGAATTCTAAACTAAATTTATCTATTATTTTTGTTTTCAGATTTTCGGACACCAGGTAAATCTGAATACTGAATAGACTACATCATTTTAGATAAAATGTTTAACCCTGTAATAACACACTATCTGAGTCCGTTCGCTCTCTTTTCTTCGCACTCTTTCCCATAGTCTATGCGATGGCAAGTGTGCCAGACTGTAGTACGATGGTATCCAGAACGTGATGGGTTCAATGATGGGTTCAATCCCCGTCTGGAGCTGAGGAATTTTACCGCTTGAGTTTTTACAGCTTAACCTGAACACACGACAACATGTCTAGATAAAGGGATTTTTGATGAATCAAAATTTCGACTGTAAGAATATATACATTTTAAAGGTACCGTCCAGTCCGTTCTGCGCATGATCCGAATCTTTGTTTATGAGGACCCTCAAACATGACATTCGTAGATAATTACATGAAGTACTCAGCTCAGTGTAAACCGTTAGGAACAACATGGCAGAAAACCAAGCGATTCGGCGAGGATATCTCTTCGGATTTCTTCTATTTCTTCTGAAAATGTTTTGTTTTGGGTACAAGTAATGAAGAGGAAGCAAGAAAACCTTTCAATCTTGAATAAGGTATCAGTATATTTTTTCTAAATAGAGATGTAAACATTAGTTTCGTACATGCGCAGAACGGACTGGAGGCTAGGGCACCTTTAAGCTATTTTCGGCTAGTATTTTCATACATTACAAAATCAGTTACACCTCTATGATTGCTCAACATAAAATGTTTAGTGTCACAAGGCGTTTTTATGTGCACAGTTCCAAGTTATTCCGTTAAACAAACGTAGAGATATAACTGATTTTGCTAGGTGTACTGTACCCCGCTCTTGACGTCAGAGACCGTCTAATTTACATATCAAACAAACTGGAATATCTTGAAAACGAAGAAAAATACAAAAAAGTTGTAAAATATCTTCTATTACAATTTTACGGGTTCTTTCAAATTAGACAAACTTAATTTTTATTGCTAATGTCTCTTAAGCAGTAAAACGTGTTATTTCGTGTTTTTTTTTTACTCTGCCCGGTAATCGATAAACTTGCCTACATCACAAAACTCGTAAAAATACAACGAAAACAGTCAGTAACTTCATTGTGAAACAATTTATATACCTTTGATTGTAAAGTATATGTCTTTACAAAGCCTTGAAGTATGCTAGTTGACAATTTTGGACTGTATTTGCTTGTATTTTCTTTCCGTATCCTAATCGTATTTAAATATTATACGTGTAATATCTTGATATAGTTTGTCCAAACGGGTTCCCAATGCTGATGTGTCTTCGTAATTTCTGCGGTTGGAGCCGAGGTTGTGCTAGCAACGCCAAAGCGAAATGTAGAGTCAATCCTTGTAAAATGTGCGCAGTGGAGTATTTTGATGAAAACAACAAACTTGTGGACTGCAACGGAGGTAGGCATTAAGTAGTTTTTTTAGAAGTGATTGACAACCGACTCCGACCTATTGTTACCAAGACCTTGAAAATCGCAAAAAAACGCGTATCAGGCCATTTTAAGCGAAAACAATTTTTATCTGAAATAACGCTCCAAATGGCAAACTTTTGGTGAAAATGATTGGCCGTGAAATAGCAAAACAACACAGTTGGAACAGTTTTTCCAACTTTCGCCTTTTCGAAGTTTCAGACCTTGAAAATCGCAAAAAAAACGCGTATCAGACTATTTTAGCTGAAAAATGTGTTTTTTTTAAAAATAAAAAAACGCGTATCAAGCTATTTTGAGCTAAAATTTCCAGTTTTGAAATAACGCTCATTTGGAGTTTTGAGACCTTAAAAATCGCAAAAAGAGCGTATCAGGCTATTTTACCTGAACAATTGTTTGTTTGTTTTTAAAATAACGCTCTACATGCCAAACGTTTGCTGAAAATGATATTTTTGACCGTAAAATAGCAAAACAAAACAGTGGGAAACGGTTTCTGGAACTTTCGCCTTCTGTCTGCCAGTAGGTTTTATTGACCTATTTTCTATAAGCTATAAATATGGCATGTATTTTTCGGGTTATTAAGTGCCCAAATTGCCTTCCTGATCAGTGTTACAAAATAGGAATTGAATATATAGGCCAAATGACATATGCCGTTGGATTAATTCTTGGTTTTCATCTGACGTCATGGCGGCCATATTGGTGCACAGAAACAATGAAATGGTGACCATGTTAGCGCACAACCTTTATCCTATGGGAATTTAACTCTATTCTCATTCAACCATTTCGTATTGTTTCACCACCCCAACGGGGCCACCGATCACGTGAGTGAAAACGATCCATAATACGAATTGTCATGCATAGTTTTCACTGCATGCGTCACCAAGCACAATAACCGAGCAATTAATTTCTTCAAAAATGGATAAGTGGCAAACTTTGAGAGTTTATAGTTAGTGAGAAAATGAAGAGCAAAGTGAAATGGTGGTAAACTGCCGAGATTAGTTTTGATAACAAAATACTGACGTTTCGAAACGTCAATGCAGAGTTGGAAAAGGTATTCAACCTTCCTCCGGATGGGTTTTTAAGTTTAGATAACCTTCCTCAAAATATATAGCGAGAATTTTGTGTTTTGCAACGTTCATAAATACTGCACGACTTTGGCAGTACCTTGGTTTTCTAGGTTTTCCTAGGTAAGCTTTGGCATACTACAATAGCTACTAATAACTGACCGCTGCTGACTGATAGCCTGCCAACTACTCGACTGCTGCGAAGATACAGACATCACAGCAGACATCAGCGTACATGTCTCACACATGTAACTGCTGCCACTGCCAGTGCTGCATAATTGTTGGTTAGCCAATGTTTTGCTGCAAATCGCATTTCTTCTCGACACCTTGCTTGATCAATTTGTAACTTTCTCAGATTACCGAATGTGTTGTTTCACGTGTTTTCACTTTAAACCTTCCTCACTAAAGTGAACCTTCCTCACTAAAGTAAACCTTCCTCCGGGTGGTACCCGCATACCCGCAGCTTTTTTCCAACTCTGCGTCAATGTCTCGTTATAAAGACTAATCTCGACAGTTTAGCACCTTTTCACTTTGCGTTACCTAAAACACTGCTTATGTAGCGCTCTACTTTTTTACACAGTGAGAAAATGTGTGTGGTTTAGAACAGGGAGGAATTACACAAATCTTTCTTTTTTTCCGGTTTGTATAGAAATGTCCGAATGTCAGCTGAGGCGCGCGGACGCTATGAGCAGCAAAAACATAGGTCTTCAACCCGTGGGGAGATTTATCCCCCAGTGTGACAAAGACGGCAACTACTCTCAAGTCCAGTGCTGGGGATCGACCGGCTATTGTTGGTGTGTGGATCAAAAGACTGGGGTCGAACGAGAGCTTACTCGTGTGAGAGGGAAACCAAACTGTGCCACCAAGACTGATGAAAAAATGTTTGGTAAGTTTGTCGTGTAATATAGTATATTAAAGGCTTATCAACGGAGTGTAATTGAGGTCTGTACGGGAAAGTATTTGCCTGAGGTTTGTACGAAAATACCGAAGGCAAATACTTTCCAGTACAGACCGATCAAACGAGGTTAATAAGCCATTTATTATGTGGCTTTTGGTTCGTTTTCTTATTTGTTTTTAACTCACCGTTCGCGTCTTCAGATGTTGCCGTTTACCTTACTTTTGAGCTTGTTCGTTCTGTTTCATGTTTACACCTGTTAAGCATCTATTTTCCGCCCTTGAATAAGTAGTTTTTATAAAAAGAAGAAACACCTAATGTTCCAGGACGTATTGTTGTTCAAAATTTTCGAACGAAAATGTCTAATTTTCTTCTATTTTCATTCAAATTATAATCAACTCAGAAATTTTCCCGCCAAAACTCCCTAGAACAATCTGTAAAGCCCTAATCAAACGAGAACGCAAGTCATCGTAAGTTGGCAGTCACGAATTTCTGTGGCGGTCGTTCGAACACCCAAACTAACAAAATACAGGTTTCATGAGTGTTTTAAACAAGTTTTAACTTTGTCACGGTACATGATATTTTCGGGAAATTATTCAGAGCGGATGGTTGAGATAGCGTGACTGCCAACTTGGGAAGACTTGCGTTCTCGTTTGATTAGGGCTTGATAGCATTTTTTTATGTGACATAGCCAGTGGCGTGCTGGCAGCGGGGGCCGGGGGGCCATGGCCCCCCCCAGTGAAGATTTTTTAGGGGGCGCCAAAGGTTAAAGTGGGTGCCAAAATTGCCCCAAATGACACAAAAACGTTAGCCAGAATTTTGTCAGAATCTGATAAGCCAAAAAGAGAAACAAGAGTTTGAGATTGTGGAGAAGGTTATCAGCTTGGAGACAATGCATTGTCTTTTATCGAGATCTCAGTGCCTGTGGAAAAATTTGCAGTTCACAGTAACACAACACCTCGCGCCCTGCAACACCTTTTCGAATTCCGTCGTTCTGACAAGCTGACAAGACTTCTGAATTCCAATACACCAGATTTTTTTGAAATACAGTATACGGTATATTATATTGTGTAGAAGCTGACAATAATAATTACAACACAAAATTCCATTTTCTGTCTGCAAAATTGAACGAAAATGTCAAAAGTTAATGACCTGTCCATGCACTAGGTGTTCAACAGATTTTTCGTCTATTGATAGCTTGAAAATAGATTATGTAGTTTGTCGGTTATTGCGATAATTTCACGCTGAAAAGACTGGAAAAAGCTATTTTAGATCTTCAAATTTGGAATTTTTTTTCTCCCAGATCCCCCTACTAGCCCACATGTCGGAAACCTTAGCCCCTGTGTTGGGAATCCCCGGCGCCACCCCTGAACCATGGGGGGGGGGGGCGCCAAATTCACTGTTGGCCTCCCCTGACGAACAAAGGCCAGCACGCCACTGGGCATAGCCTGTTTGGAGAAGGTGTATTGCTTTCTCAGGCTGGGAGGCGTCAATACGCTTTTTTTACAGACCTAGTTTTAGGTCGGACTGACGGTCGGTTGTAGTGTTTTGGCTATATAGATCGTTTTCATGAGACCGGCCTGAGATTCAGTTCACGCTGGCCTAATCTCAGGTCGCCTGCTAGTTAATAGAACATATACATGGTTTGGAAACTCGTCCAAAGTGATTGTTCTATGTTTTTGTTCAAGTTTATGGAAATTTGTGCAATTTCACGGTATTGTATTTTCTGTATAATGAAGCAGTCATCCAATAGCAACGCTCGGGTTTAATTAGTGAGTTGCTTCATCGTCACGTGTACTGTCAGGGGCGGATCTAGACTGTGGCAACTGTAGCGAATGCTACAGTCAGATTTTCCCGAAAAAAATATGATTAAATTAAATTAACATTAAATTAACACCATCTGCATAATATATCACTAATATTCAGCTTTTCCAAAGTTCAAAACCACCATTTCAGGCATTCATGCGCGCGTTATATAAATTATTGCCGGGCGCACAACCTACAAACCTGCTGTGCCCATTGAGCCTGCCCGTAATTGATCTGAACTGCATTGTCAGCTCATGTTTCTCTCACTAGAATGCATCGCGCAAAAGCGCATTCCGAGGTGGTGGCGATGTGTTACGACGGCTACAGTTGTGCTAAATTTGGACTGTAGCCGCTACAGTTGACTGTAGCAAACCAATCAACACGCCAGATTTAGGTCACGTTTTGCTGCATTTCATGAACTTCCGCTACAGTTCACTAGAGCGAAGAAATCTCCGATGATTAGACTATGATGTGATGTAATTACTCGTTCGTTCCCTTGGCTTCTGTTCACCATTGCGTCCAACAACGTTTTACAGCAGCTGTTGCGTGTCTTGGATGATATGAGTTATTCTCCTAAGGAAAAGGAGGATGAGTTGATTGCTCTTAAGCGTTACTGTGAGAAATGTCTTAAGAGCGAATTTGAAAGAAAGAAGGATGATCCACGCCGTGTATGTTTGTGTATTAACTATTCGAAGTTGCAGTTCCCGCGCAGCTAAGAATTGCGCTCTTCAAAGCACAACGCAGTGAGGTATGTGAAGCTCATGAATAATAAATTGCCTGGGTTATTATTTGAATAATAAAATATGCAAATTATGACTGAGATCAGTCTTTGTGTGTATTTATATGATTGAACGCGAATTCATTCTCAGTCACATATGTAGTGAGTAAGACACAGTATTATATTTATTTAATAAACGTTAATCTTTAACGTTGCAGTCAACGTGCTGCTTGCGTAGAACTAATAGACGAGTACTACAATCATATTTTACACAAACAGATATTGGTGTCAACAGTTTTTATTGGTAGATTTTTAATATAAATCCAATATTAACAAATATTGTCGTATTTGGCCCTTTATTCTTGTGTGAAATTTGAATTGCGCCTGCTGCAGAATTAGCTGGAATCTTCACTCAAAATGCGGGAAATGCCGTTTCCGGGGTTTGAAATTTCAAAAATTTTCGGGGGCGCATGCCCCCAGACCCCCCTAGAATGGTGTTGTCACTAATTTGCAACAGTCAGATTTTGGTCTAGATCCGCCCCTGACTGTGGTGCTTCATCGTCACGTGTCCATAGAATTTACTTCCATATAAGGAACTCCATTGTCAGTTCAACATGACCATGCTTCATGTTGAAAGACAATAGAGCTTCCAAACCATGTATATGTTCTACTAACTATGGCTGGACCGAACTGAAGCACTTTCACCTCTCAAACTCAATAAGGTGTTTTAACTCTTTCCTGTCCGAATTGGTCTTTAGTATTTTATTCTGGCTAACGACAGACGATTTTATTCACCTCTGGGGAAGCCCTCGGACAGGAATGAGTTATAAACTATCTCTCTAACTCTTTCCTGTCCGAATTGGTCTTTAGTATTTTATTCTGCCTAACGCCAGACGATTTTATTCACCTCTGGGGAAGCCCTCGGACAGGAATGAGTTAAATAAGATTGGTGTCAAATCCACATGAAATTAAATGATTCTCCGGCGGTCACGAGTTGTAAGGCAATTGACACAAATCTTGAAGCAACAGCGAAACGAAGCCTATATAGTTTCAAGGCCGGCCTCATGTAAACAAAAACTGAAATGCAAAATTCAAGCCTGTCCGAGTTCAGGCCGGCCTCGTGTAAACACGCTAAGCCTTGGCGGGAAAATTTGATTTGAATGAAAATAACAGAGGATTAAGCCGCGCACAGACGACCAAGTTTTCCTTGACAAGTTCCTTGGTAGCTTTCCTTGCTCGTGTGTACGATCAACAAGTTTTCCTTGACGGCAATGGTCGCGTATAATAAACTTCGGAGATGATCTTGTCAAGTTTTCCTTGACGACTATACACACGAACAATTTTCCTTGTTCAAAAGCTGGCATGACCAGCTTTTGAACAAGGCTCCTTGTCAAGGAAAAACTTGTCAATTTGTGTCGTGCACACGAACAAATAAAACTTGTCAAGGAAAACTTGGTCGTCTGTGCGGCGCTTTAGACATGTTTGTTGGAAATTTTTGAACAATGCAATACGTCCTAGGACATTAGTGTTGCTTTTTTGAAAGCTGTTTATGTATTAAACAAGGCAAATAAATGCCTAACAGGTGTAAATATAAAGCGAAGCGAACAAGCTCAAAGAGAATGTAAACGGCAACATCTGAAGACGAACGCAGTAAATAACAGAAGAAAACGAACCAAAAGCGATATAATAAGTTCCTTATTAACTTCGTTTATTCTTTTTGTCTTTTTTTTTTTTTCGCACAAACCTCGCTCTTTTAATTCGTTGCTCGCTCTGTATGAAAATATCGGGCAAATTTTCTCTTTATCTTCAGTTCTGTCTATAGACTATACACACTTGCTCAATCCTTCGCCTATACTCGTCATTTTTCTATGCCATAAACTAACACTTTCTTTCATTATTAAAGTGAATAAGACCAAGATCAAATCAGGACGATGCCCTACTGTGAGACCAAGCGATACTTGTGACAAGAAATGTGCGAATGATGAAGAATGCTCTGGAAAAGCTAAATGTTGTGAGATTGGTTGCGGCAAGACATGCCGTGAGCCTGCTTCAGAGCAGCTAGGTTAGTAACCTAAGCACGTTTCTCGTTCAGTTTCTTTGGAAAAATAGGTCTGTTGGTGTTGTCGGTGTGGTGTTGGTGTTGTCGGTGGTGTTGGCCTTGGTGGTGTGGGTGCTGATGTTGGTAGTGTTGGTGCTGGTTATTGGGTTGGCGTTGGTGCTAGTGTTGATGTTGGCATTGTTGGCGTTGGTGCTGGTGTTTGCCTTGGTGGTGCTGGTGTTGGCATTGGTGTTGGCGTTGGTATTGGCGTTGGTGGTGTTGGTGCTGATGTTGGCGTTGTTGGTGGTTTTGGCCTTGGTGGTGCTGGCATTGGTGGTAGTGTTGGTGGTGTTGGCCTTGGTAGTGTTGGCATTGGTCGTGGTGGTGGTGGTGGTGGTGGTGGTGTCGGCGGCATTGGTGTTGGCGTTGGTGTTGTTGTTGTTGTTGGTGGTGTTTTTGGTGTTGCCGTTGTTGTTGTTGTTGGTGGTGGTGTTACCTTGTTATTGTGGTTGCCGTTATTGTTATTGTTGGTGTTGGTGTTGTTTTTGTTGTTATTGGTGTTGTTATTGGTGTCGCTGTTTGATTCGGGTTTTTTTTCTTTTGGTCGTCTTTGTTGTCGTCGTCAACTACATTGTTGTAAACCGCAAAAAAAAACTAGGAAGCCACTTTTCCTATGATTTCAGCTTTTATTGTGCGTCTAGATTCAGATACATATATCGGATATTTTTTTCTTGCAGCTTGTCCTAGTGGATTACCCTTCTTGCTTTGTCTTCACCATTGTCAGTTGTCTAGATGCCCGGCTCATCCTGATGCCCAATGCACGGCCGATCCTTGTCGAATGTGTAAAGTCGAGTTCAAAGACTCGAATGGAACCGTTGTCAACTGTACTGAAAGTAAGTTTGTAAATTTCACGACGTTCATCCCGTGCATTCCATCCATCTATCCATCCACCCATCCATTTATACATCCATCTATCCATTCGTTCACTCTCTCATTCATTCATCCATCTACCCATCCATTTGTCCATCCATTTACCCATATATCTACCCATCCAGTTATACTTCTATCTATCCATTTGTTCATTCATCCTTTCATCCACCCACCCATTCATCCATTCATTCATTCATCCATCCATCCATCTATCTATCTATAATATTCATCCACCCATCCATTTATACCTCCATCTATCCATTTATTTATCTATCCATTTATTTATATCCATCCATCTGTACATTCATCTATCCATTTGTTCATTCATTCATCCATTCATCTATCCATGCTAACTAATATTTATGTATCTATGTATATAGTTTAATGTGTATTATAATCCTGTAAAAAAATTAAATTCTGTAAATATAGTTTATTTTATTGTATATACACGGCTTACAGGTAGAACAGTACTGTACTTTTTATGTTGTATAAGTAACTGATGTAACTACCGTGTTTAAATAAAGTTTTCGTATCGTTTCGCATCGTATCCACCCATCCATTTATACCTCCATCTATCCATTTATTTATTTATCCATCCATCCATTTATCCATCCATCCATCCATCCATCCATCCATCCATCCATCCATCATTCATTCATTCATTCATTCATTCATTCATTCATTCATTCATTCATTCATTCATTCATTCATTCATTCATTCATTCATTCATTCATTCATTCATTCATTCATTCCTTCCTTCCTTCCTTCCTTCCTTCATTCCTTCGTTCGTTCATTCATTCATTCATTCATTCATTCATTCATTCATTCATTCATTCATTCATTCATTCATTCATTCATTCATTCATTCATTCATTCATTCATTCATTCATTCATTCATTCAATCATTCATCATTCAATCATTCATTCATTCAATTCATTCATTCATTCATTCATTCATTCATTCATTCATTCATTCATTCATTCATTCATTCATTCATTCATTCATTCATTCATTCATTCATTCATTCATTCATTCATTCATTCATTCATTCATTCATCCATTCATTTATTCATCCATCCATACATCCACCCACCCATCCATCGATTTACACATCCCTCTATCCACAACTTTCTCAATCGTTGTTAATATTTTCTTTCGTATCATTCCAGATCTGACTCCATGTCAGCTTCAACGTGAAAGCTCTCCGGCGTTACTCGGAAGTTTCCGACCTCAGTGCGAAAGTGACGGGCGATATAAGTCGATACAGTGTCATGGTTCAATTGGTTATTGTTGGTGTGTCGACAAAGATGGCCACGAAGTTCACAATACCCGTCAAAGAGGGCAGCTTAATTGCTCTGACGATGCTACACAGAAAGGTAACAAATTGCCCTAGACTTCATTGCAGGCTAGTAAACATATTGAGCATAATACGGTCAGCAGTCGCTACCATGAGAGAAAAGACTCATAATTTCGCCATCTTTGTTCGGTCACTTTTTGTACGGAATCCGCAGTTCAAGTTATATAGAGGTCAATGGTCCAATTCTTCAAAGAACATGACATTCAAAGACTTTCCTGGGACTAAGATATTCTCGCGTGAATTTCAAATAGAGAGATGTGCATGCATAGTCAATGGAGATATGGTCTGAAAACTCGGCAAACTTCAAAGCGCCTATAATAAGCTGTGATTTTATGTTGAACCGTACCTTACACCGTGCACATCCTTTGTTTTAGGTTTATTAATATTTAAATACCACGGTGGAGTGATTGAACTGAAACATTGCTATTGGACAATTCGTTCTCAATACAATGTGTTCAGTGACCAAAGACTTTAGCTGAGTTTCCAGACCATATTTCGATTGACTATGGTGCATGTAAATAAAGTAAAGCTTGTTTTATTATGCTGAAAGTTCAAGGGGCTAAAGGGGAAAATTGTCCTAAAATTGCACAAAATCACATAACGTTTTTATATTATACAAAAACATAAAAGAGGTACGAGAAAACTGCACGCAAGTACAGATGGCCAAAATTAAAGCGAAATTGATAGGGATTGCAGATGCGACATTTTGATATCTGTTGGTTACCGTTGCCCAATTGTGAAGTAATATGGGCTAGGTAACCACTAAAGACGTCTGCTTTCCTATTGGTTAAAATTTCGCGCATTTTTATTGGCTATGAGTAAAACTGCAATCGTCATAAGTGGATTTAGCCCTGATGACGCGAGAATGAGATTAGTGGTTACCTGGCCCATATTTCTTTTGAAATTGGGCCAGGGTACCAGGCTACTTCACAGAGTGCTCAACAACACCGAAGTGAAGGATATATAAATAGTACATATATATATATATATATATATATATATATATATATGTAATATTTATAAACCGCGCAGGAGGGCTTTATCGGATATAAAAGGCGATAGCCGAGTGTTTTAGAGCCGATAAAGCCCGTACTGCAAGGTTTTTAAATGGCTTCTAAAAAGAATCACTTCATACGTTCATTGGCGTAGTAATTTTGAAAATTAAGCTTATCTCAGCCGTTAAAAACCAGCGAGAAACTTAGAGCGAGTCTATATCACATATATAGATCCGATACGCTCATGATTTTTCTTTGTGTTTTCCTCATGAATTATTAATGAATTTTAGAAATATATATATATATATATATATATATATATAAGCACGTAGCAGCATACAAGGCAGGATCAAAACGATGCAATTTATGTCTGGAAGAAAAACTTTTATTGATGAAGGCAAAAAAGAAAAACTTTTTGAACAAACGATCCGAATTATTTTCGAAGTGTCGACACGTAACTAAACACCAACTTAAATAATTAATGACGTAGCCAATGTATATAATGAATAGCAGAACCTAATCTGTCAGTTGCCTGAAGATCGCGATAGCGTGAAACTCGGAGTAGCGACACAGCATCAAATCTTAATTATATATTTATATATATATATATATATATATATATATATATATATATATATATATATATATATATATATATATATATATATAATATAATATAATTTTGTTATTCAGCATAATTTTACTTGCATCTCTTCCAATATCATTTACTGTATTTCTTGCAATAAATGTTGCATGCTTACATCGGTGAAACTGGCAGACGTTTATCTGACAGGTTTCCTGAACATCTTCGTTCCGTGAGGAACAATGATGTTGACAAGCCTGTTGCCCGACATTTTAATAGTGCCAACCATTGTATTTCAGACATGAAAGTTTGTGCCATCTCACCCATTTCTGGCGGTAATGTCAGCCGCAAAAGACTAGAAAAGCGTCTCATTTTCAAAATTGGTACCATTCATCCTCACGGACTCAACGAACGTTTTTCTTTTATTTAACACCTCTGAAGACGTTGTTTCTGTTTAGCAAGGGCGGACATAAACAGCGTTTTCACTTTATTAATTTATCTATTTTTACTCTCGCTCATCCTCTTTACACCCCCTCCTTTTTACTCATCGATGGTATGAATAGCAAATGTCTTTCGCATCTCATCTATTTGTTATTGTTATTTTGCTTTGATTGGCTAATTTTTCGCATCTCATTATCAATTTGTTATTGTTATTTTTATCTGATTGGCTTATTTTTGGTCACATGATTACCTTTCGTATATAAGCTCATTGTTTGTTTACACTTTTTACGTTTCTCTCTGACGAAGGGCCTTCGCTCGAAACGTTAGACTCCTACGTTCCCTGTTTCGGCAGTATACCTAACCTTACTATATTTCGATTGAGCTTTATCTTACATTGGTCACGCATTGTCAGTCGTTGATATAGGGTACCCGAAGTCCAGTTATATAAATTATAGACCATGAATGTTGGTGACCTCTGTGTATGTGTTCTAGTTCATGTCTGTTTATGCCAGGTTTGTTTTGCTTTTTCAGTGCTTAGCAAGTGTCAGCAAATGCGCTCGAAAGCTCTCCTATCTGGTCTACTTGGTGTCAAGACCCCGCAATGCGAAGGCGATGGTCGTTTCAAAGAGATCCAATCTTGGGAAGGCCACCAATGGTGCGTCGATGAAAACGGGATCGAGCTCCCTGGGACACGAATGGCTCCTGGACAAGGCAAACCTGACTGCAGTAAAGGTATTGCGTTTTATTTCTTGTGTATACTGCCATCGCTTGTTAACTTTAGTTTATCAGTTACACGGGCTTGTACTGTGGAATCTGTCGTAAGCGACTGCCTCGGGAGTTTGAAAAAGTGGTTGTAACTGAGCTGGTCACTTACGAGAGCTTAAATGGATAGATGGGGAAATGGATGGACGAATGTGGGGATGGTTAGTTAGGGGTAGGAAAGGAGTGTAAGGAAGGGATAGAGATAAGGGGAGAGAGGTAGAAATGAATGGATGGATAGAGAGGGGGGAGGTAGTTAGGGATGGATGGATGGATGGATGGATGGATGGATGGATGGATGGGTGGATGGATGGATGGATGGAGAGAAGGATGGAGGGAGGCAGAGGAGGGAGGGAGGGAGGGAGGAGGGAGGGAGGGGTGGAGGGAGAGGGGTGGATGGATGAAGGGACGGAGGTAGGGGGGACAACCTCGTTTCATGGCCGTTTTGAAATTGGCAGGGAGGGAGGGGAGGAAGGGAGGGAGGGAGGGAGGGAGGGAGGGAGGGAGGGAGGGAGGGAGGGAGGGAGGGAGGGAGGGAGGGAGGGAGGGAGGGAGGGAGGGAGGGAGGGAGGGAGGGAGGGAGGGCGGGGCGGGCGGGCGGGAGGGCGGGATGGATGGATGGATGGATGGATGGATGGATGGATGGATGGATGGATGGATGGATGGATGGGGATAGATGGATGGATGGAGAGAAGGAGGGAGGGATGGAGGGAGGCAGAGAGAGAGGCAGAGGGAGGGGTGGAAGGAGGGGGTGGATGGATGAGGGGAGGGAGGGAGAGAGGGAGGGAGGGAGGGAGGGAGGGAGGGAGGGAGGGACAACCTCGTTTCATGGCCTTTTGGAAGTTGGCAGAGCGGGAAAAGGCCCTGGCATCGGCTAGTCACAGCACTCAGAAATACTGGGTGTAATTAATTAGCAATTTAGTTTAGTATGCAAAATCATTTTGAGTAATGGCAGTCCAGTGAGAGAAGTTCGTTGTATTGGCGGTCCCGTTGAAGCTATTTCATCATAACTGGCACAAAACTATGCATAATTATGTTTTCCGAGAAATGTCTAAGAAAAGCAATCAACCAATGAAAATGCAGAGTCCACCAGCCGATAGATCTACCTTCAAGTAATAATTTGTGTGTTTGTAATTGTTCTTCAGCTTGTAGTCCTGTCATGTGCATGATGTACTGTCAGTATGGGTTTGTCAAAGATTCTCGTGGTTGTGAAATATGTAAGTGCTCCCCTGCGCCATTAAAACCTGGCTTGTGTCCCACGACGTCGTCGGTTGGAGTAACGATGAGTTGTACTGAAGATCTTGACTGTCTTGGAACAAAGAAATGTTGTGATAAGAAATGCCGTTTGCCTGTAAACTATGGTAAGACATAAGAAATTTGTTCGTTCGTTCGTTCGTTCGTTCGTTCGTTCGTTCGTTCGTTCGTTCGTTCGTTCGTTCGTTCGTTCGTTCGTTCGTTCGTTCGTTCGTTCGTTCGTTCGTTCGTTCGTTCGTTCGTTTTGTTTTTTTGTTTTGTTTTTTTCGTTCGTTTGTTTGATCGTGCGGAATTATTAGGCATGCGGAATCGCTATTTCGGCCTGAGTATGGTTTTCGTACAACTCCGAAGTCGACCGGAAAAACTTGATTTTGTTCTTATTTCCTTTTAGTTAAGCCTGGATTCTGTCCTCACGTAAAGGCGGAAAGTGTTGGTGATTGTTTTAGCAAGTGCACTCATGATAGCGACTGTAACGGCGAGGAGAAATGCTGTGTTAGTGGCTGCAGTCGAGAATGCAGACGTCCTGCTAAACAAGGTATATGCTACTGTAGCTAGTATGGTAGAATGCAGGACTATAGTGTAGTGTAGTGTGGTGTGGTGTGGTGTGGTGCGGTGCGGTGCGGTGCGGTGCGGTGCGGTGCGGTGCGGTGCGGTGCGGTGTGTGGTGTGGTGTGGTGTAGTGTAGTGTAGCCTGCATAGCAGGCGTTTCAGTAGGGAGTGGAGGCGAAAAAATGGGAGAGGGCGAGGCGGAGGGGAGGAAACGCCTGCCGCCATGCTATTCAAAAAAAAACTCCACCCCCTTTTCTCAATTATGACATGAACCAATCACGTACGAGAAATATCATATGAAAAATGTTTACTTCCTGTCAACTGATTTCATGTTGCAACTTGCGACTTGCGAGTATAGAATACTTGTATAGAATATAGATAGCGAAACTCTTTACAGAATTATTCAGAGAATGTCGTAATGTTTGCTGACATCTCTGTGATCTTGTGTGATCTAGAATTTAGACCTAATTAGAACGGGTTTTGCGACAACAAATTAACTCGTTGAACAGAATGCAGCCGAGAGAAATATATAAAACCACACGGAATATGACGGAATTTAATAACACGGTAAGCAAGGAACCACATTTAAGAGCACTCCTAACACTTAACGTAATTTTGATTGAGTCACAGCTTATTATCAATCGAAACTATTAGATAAAAATCTATAAAATCGTTCTTGATTCGAAATTCATGTCTGTAAACCGCGTTCGCTGCCAAGGTTCGCGGCTAGACTTTGGCGACGGCAAACCACAACACAGCTTTATATACATAAAATAAGCGAGGATTTTCCCACACCGACAAAACAACACCAAGCTACTATGATTAATTAATGTAAAAGCACTAAGATATGTATTCAGTTTGATGTAGTGTGCGTTTGACCCATAAATATAGTTTGACCATGCACGGTTTGATCCTGGCTATACAACGTCCTGAAGTAAACGAAGTTTGTCGTAAATGCAACAATAGTGCTACGTATGAAACATATTTACCTTACGAATGGAGTATTTCTGTTTTAAAACAAACTACCAAGCGAAAAGCGCGACTAAAATTAGGAATAAAATTTTATAGAGGAGCGTTCATTATCTTCGGAGTTGGCAGACAACAAGCTAAATGTCACTCTACAGCTTACCGGAAGAGAATTTGTCAACATTAGCCAATGAGATCGCTGCTTTCGTGGACGACCGCATATTTTTTTTCTGAATAGCGTGGCGGCAGGCGTTTCCTCAGCTCGCCTTGCCCCTCCCACTACCGAAACGCCTGCAATGCAGGCTAAGTGCAGTGTAGTGTAGTGTAGTGTAGTGTAGTGTAGTGTAGTGTAGTGTAGTGTAGTGTAGTGTAGTGTAGTGTAGTGTAGTGTAGTGTAGTGTAGTGTAGTGTAGTGTAGTGTAGTGTAGTGTATGGTGTATAGCGCTTGGTTGTATTGCACTCGAAACATGGACGACATTTCTTATTTAATTTTGTTTTTATTCATGTTTTTTAGTTTGTCCAAGTGGCGCTCCTCTTGTTATGTGTATAAGAAATATGTGTGACAATAGTACCAGTTGTCCTGCCTATCCTGAGGCCACTTGTCGAATGAATTATTGCGGCCATTGTTCCGCAGAGTTCCTTCACCCTAATGGCACGATCGCTGATTGTGGAAGTAAAGGTGAGTATTTTATCATCACCACTATCATCATCACCATCATCATCATCACTACCATCATTACAAACATCATCACCACCATGATTAGCAGCATGATCACCACCATGATTACCACAATGATCGCCATGATCATCACCATTATCACTACCATCATCATCACCACTATGATTAACACCCCATGATTACCACAATGATCACTATGATCATCACCATTATCACCACCATCGTCATCACCACCATTATCATTACTATCGTCACTACCACGATCACCACCACGATCACCATTATGATCACCATCATCACCACCATCATCATTGCTATCACTAGCACCATCACCACCATTATCACCACCATTATCACCACCATCATCACCTTCAATCACCACTGCCATCACCATCATAATCATCAGGAACATCATTATTATCATCATTGTCATCATCATCATCGTCATCATCATCATCGTCTTCATCATCATCATCGTCGTCTTCTTCATTGTCATCATCATCATCATCATCATAATTATCATTATCATCATTATGAACATTATCAGAACTTTGAAATATTTCCTAATTTTATAGCCAAATATTCTACTATGGCGAATGGTAATAAATATTGCTTTTAACTACCACTTCATTTTTCAGACGATAAAATGCTGAAGGACAAGCAAGACAAGACAAAATTGTGTACTGGACAGAACGAAACGATGTTCTTCTGTTCGCCATCTTTGTGCAATGATAAAAAATGCACCAAGTACCGAGAGGCAACGTGCAAAGTACCAGCTCTGAGCTGTGACTGTGCAGTGGCATTTTACGACAAGAGTGGCAACAAATTAGACTGTAAGTAGCCAGAAATGTTAAACAACAGGGCTCCTCTGCTTCACTTGCATGCCAGGCCTTTATTGCTACCGAGCGCCAGCCAGGCAGCACATAATCGTTGCATAGACGTTTGAGACTTGAGCACCGATTTCTGGATATCGTAAATTACCGACATTTTTGTCGCTGGATTTCTGGATATCGTCAGTTACTCCACCTTTTTGTCGTCTGGATTTATGTCCAGAGTTTTTGTTGATGGATCGGATTTCTATGATTCTATCTATTCTGACTGACTGACTTAATGCTGTTCTAACTTCTGAGTGAATGAGGAGTGAGTGAGGGCTTAACGGGAGTATGGCTCATTTTTGAAAAATTTCTAGAATGTCCGGATATTTTTGGCATTTGAGGCCGCATTTCACCTGCGATAGTAACCAATAGTACGTACTGGTACTCTGCGTAGCCTGCGAGCCAGCCCTCTCGTCTCGGGGTTGGAGGCTTCGGAAGGAGCGGGGCTGCGCGGGGCTAGGCGGGCAGAGCGCAATCTTGTACCCAGAGCCTGCGATCCTTTTGGTGATCACCAAGAACCTGAGGCTCTAGCAGCACCGCTGCCAAACGTTTGCGCATGCGTGAATTCGCTAGAGTAAACATTGCAAGAGAAGTGGGAACTAGCCGTGGCAACAACAACCAGACAGTGAAGACTAAGTAAGACTCGACTATTCATTTGTGTTTTAAAAAAAGGGTAAAGAAAATTACGAAGGGGTAACTTCAGAATATGTTACAATAATGACAAAGAAGCCGTGTACAAATTATCTACCTTATCTTTTTGATAGTATGCTTATAATTTTAACTTTTGTGTTGGACTCTCGGACCAGGCTAAATATTTCAGTGTTTTCCCGCTCTTTTTGTGAGGACGAGCTCGGACGTCGCGCATGCGCAAAACGTTTGGCAGCGGTGTCGGCTCTAGCACAGAATAGAAACTGAGGCTCTAGCAGCAGGGAAGGAGGCTCAACCTTGTTCCCAGGGCCTTTTTGAAATTAGGAGGGCGGGAAAAGGCCTTGGCATGAGCTGGTCACATCACCCAGAAAAAATAGCAATTTGGTTCAGTCTGCAAAATTATTCTGAGTAATGGCAGTCCCGTGGGAGAAGTTCATTGTAATGGCGGTCCCATTTGTCCCGTTGACCGTCCCGTTGAAGCTATTTGATCATAACTGGCACAAGTTTAAGAAAAGCTATCAACCAATGAAAATGCAGAGTCTACCAGCCGATACCAGGGCCTTTTCCCGCCCTACATATTTCAAAAAGGCCCTGGGAATGAGGTTGAAGGAGGCTCTGCTATTCTTGGTGGTGACCTAAAGGATCGCAGGCTCTGGGTAGGAGATTGGGCGGGGCGATAACAAAAATGTAGCGGCAAACGTAAATGTAAAGTTCTCTATAGTATCTCTTTGTATTTCTAGGCTTGACTAAATGTCAGAAAGAGTTGGAAAGCAGTCCTCGTCTTGTCGGTGCTTTTAGACCGCATTGCGAGCTTGATGGCACTTACAGTAGGAAACAGTGCCACGGATCTACCGGTTACTGTTGGTGTGCGTCCGAGGATGGCACAGAATGGCCTGGAACTAAAACACGTGGCGAGCCTGACTGTACTAACGAGAAACGTAAGTCAGTGACAGATCAGCATATCCTTCATCTAGAATTCAGAATTGTCCTGAATTGTGAAATGGTCTAGAATTCAGGATAATCCTGAATATTAAAGAAATTAAATCCCAACCCCCGACCCCACCTCTAAACCTGACCCTAAACCTAACAACACCCCCGGCAACCCTAAATCTAACCACAACCCCCCGGTGGTCCTAAACCTGACCACAACACCCCTACTGTTTTTTTTTGTAATATGCTAATTTATGTATTTTTTTTACCTATCAAATTATAGCTGTATTTATTTATTACCTCCTGAGGAGGTTATGTTTTGACCTCTGTCTGTCTGTCTGTCTGTCTGTCTGTCTGTCTGTCTGTCTGTCTGTCTGTCTGTCTGTCTGTCTGTCTGTCTGTCTGTCTGTCTGTCTGTCTGTCTGTCTGTGTCTATTCTAATCTATAAGTCGCTCGTTCTACCTTATTTTGACTATTGTGATATAGTATGGGATCACTTTTCGGTGCATCAAACAACTCGCTTACAAAAACTTAAAAACTGTGCTGCACGAGTTATTACTGAGCAAGGCTATGAAGTTAGATCCCATGATATAAGAATGATATTATGTTGGAAAACACTGCGTGAACGACGCGACGAACATAGAGCCATAATGATGTACAAAGCAATTAATGGTCTTGCTCCAGTATACATAGCTGACTTATTTGAGCCTCTAAGTGAACACATATCCTATAATTTGAGAAGTAGGGATATGAACTTACACTTACCAAAACCTAGTACGAATTTTCTAAAAAAACCAGCTTTATGTATAGTGGAGCAAAACAATGGAATGATCTCTCAATTGAGCTCAAATCTAAAACTACGCTATCTTCATTTAAAAAGCATATTGCATCCTTTGGTCCTCGTTAGCTATTAACATTTTTTTCCATTAAGTATTTTATAAACACTTTGTATATAGTATTATACTTTGTATTTTAATTTAAAACTAATTCTCGGCTCTCATGTAAAACAAATATTGTAACGTTTGTTATAATTTTGATGAAATCCCTAAATAAAGTTTCTGTCTGTCTGTCTGTCTGTCTCCTGTCTGTCTGTCTGTCTGTCTGTCTGTCTGTCTGTCTGTCTGTCTGTCTGTCTGTCTGTCTGTCTGTCTGTTTGTCTGTCTCTCTGTCACCAGGATATCTCCCAAAATACTTCGCAGGTTTTTGTGAAGGATTAATCATAGACCAAGGACCAACCCATTCAATTTTGGTTGAATTTGGTTGAAATTTGGATGAGAAATTATTTAAAATCAGACCATAAGATTTTCCGTGTAGAAGAAATGCTTGATTGCGCTTATTTATATTTATTTATTTATATTTATATTTATTTATTTATTTATTTATTTATCTTTATTTTTATTTATTTATTTATTTATTTATTTATATTTATTTATTTATATTTATATTTTATTTATTTATTTATTTATTTAGTTATTTAGTTAGTTAGTTAGTTAGTCAGTTAGTTAGTTATTTACTTACTTACTTACTTACTTACTTACTTACTTACTTACTTACTTACTTACTTATTTATTTATTTATTTATTTATTTATTTATTTATTTATTTATTTATTTATTTATTTATTTATTTATGTATTTGCATGCTTGCTTTGATAGTTCATAGTTTATTTGATAGTTCATAGTTTATTTGATAGTTCATAGTTTATTTGATAGTTCATAGATTTTTATGTTATATTACTTTACTAATTGTTTAACTTTTGCCTTTCTTTTATTCCTTCTTTAGAACCTAAAGTCAGGTAATTTTTGCTCAATTCAATGTTTTAAAAAATGTCGAGTCTTGTGGCGTTTTAATATGGCATTTAGATTATGCCTGAGACCCCGTTTGCACTAGAGCAAAACTATCCGGATTCACATTGTTTTTCATCCTCATGGGAATAAAAAACAATGTGAATCCGGATAGTTTTGCTCTAGTGTAAATGGGGCCTGATAGGGTTATTCAGTATAGATATAGTTATTTTAAAGGTGTCTTTTGTTCATTTTTAGGAGTATTCATATCCAGTTATCATTCGATGCTGATTTCGATACAGTCAAAGAGAGCGTGGATAAATTTAAAACGTAAGAATTCGATAGATTTAGGGGGCGATTACATGGAGCGGGCTAGCCCGGTTAGCCGGGATGAGTTTTGAATTGATGTGGATGATTTCAGGCCAAAATTCGCAATTATCAAGTAAATAAGGGCAAAGTTACGTTAGTTTTACTTCAGTTTTACACTAATTAGTCTATTATTTATTTCGTAAGTCCATCGTTAATTAAAAGATTGTCATAGTGTTTACGGTGACTAATAGTGTTTTTGTTGTTTACAGTTTTCGTTGAAAGTCGGTTTAATACTTCGCCTTCGGTCTTTGCGACTTGTACTCTTGATATTCAAATAAAACTAAAAAACTTGAGCCATATAATAGAAACCTTATTAAACTCGCTTGGTCGGTCTTTACGGCAAAATTATCCTGCCCTTGGTCTTTTCACACAAACCTCGCTCCTTCGTCGCTCGGGCATGATAATTTTGTGGCTGAGCTTGTTTTCGGGTCATTACGCCAAACGGCGCACGCTGATTGGTTGCTGAGAGGTCCGGAAAAAGCCGTAATGCCCTCTCGGCACTGTGAGAGGGCATTACGTCCTTTTTAATGACCTGCAAGTTTTGGCGGGAAAATTACTGAGTTTATTTGAATGAAAATAAAAGCGAATTAGGTATATTCGTTGGAAAATTTTGAACAATAATACGTTCTGAAACATCAGTGTTTCTTTTTATAAAAACTTCTTATTTAAAAGCGCGAAAAATAAAGCCTAACAGGTGTAAACATAAAGCGAAACGAACAAGCTCAAAAGTAAGAACTAAAGTGAACAGCGACACCTGATCAAGACTAACGTAGAACTAAAAACAGATAAGAAAACAAACCAAAAGCCATATAATAAAAGGCTTATTAACCTCGTTTTCTCGGTCTGTACGGGAAAGTATTTGCCCTCGGTTTCTCTTGCACAAACCTCGCTCCTTCGTCGCTCGGTCTGTACGAAAACCTCGGGGAAATACTTTCCCGTACAGACCTCGAACTCGGTTAATAAGCCTTTAATTTTAGACCTTACAGCAACCAATCAACGTGCGCCATTTGATGTAATGACCTGGAAACAAGTTCAGCCATACGATAATCGCACTTAATTTCGCGCCTAATTTATTTCACCATATTGGCAAAGCTTTATTTTGCGAGGTTATTATATCGCAATGCCATGGAACAAAATTAAAAAAGCGCATTTTAAAATTTAAAGTAATAATCAAAGCTTACTCGTCTTCAAAAACATCGAAATATTGGAACTAGAAAAACGAAAATAATAAATGTTTTTCACTACCCTTAATTTTGGCGTTTTTTCTCGAAATCGCGAAAATTAAGATGCTCGTCTGTAATTTGTTCTCACCGTTTCAAATAGTCACGTGACGTCACTGCAAATTTCTAATTGAAAAAAACTGTCATTGCAGTGTTCTGGTGGGACATATGAAGGATAGGTTTGGCATTCATCCAGAACAGATCAAAGACGTAAAAGTAAGTTAATTTTGAATGATTTTAAACACAGAAATATATATTGTAATGTATATAGTTATGTTATGCATTGAAAAAGCTCGCATCGTTGACGTCATCGTCATCAACGTCATCAACGTCATCGTTATTAACTCATTCCTGTCCGAGGGCTAAAATCGTCTGGCGTTAGCCAGAAAAAAATACTAAAGACCGATTCGGACAGGAAAGAGTTAACGTCATCGTCATTACTCGTCATCAATGTCATCAACATCGTCATTATCGTCATCATCACTGATCATCATCAACATTATCGTCATCGACATCATCGTTACCGTCATTATCATCATTGTTATCATCATCGTCATCGTCATTGTCGTCATCAACTTCAAGTTCATCAACTTCATCGTCATCAACGCCATCGTCATCAATGTCATAAACGTCATCGTCATTAACGTCATCGTCATTAACGTCATCGTCATTAACGTCATCGTCATTAACGTCACGTCATCGTCATTAACGTCATCGTCATTAACGTCATCTTCATTAATGTCATCGTCATCAACGTCATCGTCATTAACGTCATCAACGTCATCGTCATTAATGTCATCAACATCATCATTATCGTCATCATTATCACTGATCATCATCAACATTATCGTTGTCACCGTCATTATCATTCTCATCATAATCACCATCATCATCGTCACCATCATCATCGTCATCATCATCATTGTCACCGCCAACATCATCATGATCATCGTCATCATAGTTCCCATACTAAAATCAATTATAAATATTTTTCTTTTCAAAGATCTCTCGTGGAAGTATCGTTGTTGAGTTTGTATTATTGAAACACGAAGACGGAAAAGACATCCGAAATGTCTCGAGTAACCTTCGGCGCATGGTTAGTCATCAATATACAAACTGCAAATTTATTGTACAAACGTGGTTATACCGTATAAATTAACAACAGTTTGTACAAAACACTATGCAATATTATAACAGGCGTTTTTGTTTAGGTTCTTCAAGGAGAATTTGTCGTCGAGTTTGGAGGAGAAACGATGGTAGCTAAGCCCGAGTCATACAACGTTTCCGCCATGAAGCTGGATCGTGAAGATGAGAAGTCGAGTGACGATGAGAAGTCGAGTGGCCCTCCTGTCCTGGCCATTGTTTTGGGAGTCGTCTTTGGTCTTTTGGTAGTCGTACTTGTCATCGGAGTCCTATTTCTTGTAAGCCATTTATTTTATCTGTAATGTATGTTGCTATGCTTTATATTAACCCACCCTTCTTTCCTTCCTTCCTTCCTTCCTTCCTTCCTTCCTTCCTTCCTTCCTTCCTTCCTTCCTTCCTTCCTTCCTTCCTTCCTTCCTTCCTTCCTTCCTTCCTTCCTTCCTTCCTTCCTTCCTTCCTTCCTTCCTTCCTTCCTTCCTTCCTTCCTAACTTCCTTCCTTCCTTCCTTCCTTCCTTCCTTCCTAACTTCCTTCCTTCCTTCCTTCCTTCCTTCCTTCCTTCCTTCCTTCCTTCCTTCCTTCCTTCCTTCCTTCCTTCCTTCCTTCCTTCCTTCCCTCCTTCTTTCCTTCTTTCCTTCCTTCCTTCCTTCCTTTCTTCCTTCCTTCCTTCCTTCCTTCCTTCCTTCCTTCCTTCCTTCCTTCCTTCCTTCCTTCCTTCCTTCCTTCCTTCCTTCCTTCCTTCCTTCCTTCCTTCCTTCCTTCCTTCCTTCTTCTCTATTTCTTTGTTTATCGTTGCTACCACCCTTCTCTTCTTCCCTCTCCTCCTCCTCTCATATCCTCCCTTTTCTTCCCCTCTGTCGGTTCGTTCTAACTCTTCTAGTCCTGTTGCTTGAAGCTTATCCGGTTGTTTATTCGTTATAGGTTCGTAAACGTTCAATAGGAAAGAACTACCGTGGCATGTCGGTAAGGCAACCTTATATAGTTACTATGAAATAGTTGTAATAAACTTCCTTCTTTTGACTCATTAAAATGCTCACCTGTGGGGATTTTACATATTCATAATCTTGAGGTTCTGCTGAGAAAAACTGCGATATATCTTGTCGTTCCAAATTTCATCTTCATCGACTTTTTCAATGTTAAAGTTGGTAACTACTTCACGAAAGTGACGTCGAAAAAAGAATGAGCTTTTGAAAAGAAACAGTGTTAAAACACTACGCATCTATTTCGTACTTACCTAATACAAGCATGAAGAGCGACGTTTGAACAAATTGTATTTGGAGCGGCAAGGCCTGTCGCATTATGTGACGTCGGAGCGACTCTGATTCAAACGTCGAACTTCTCATGTGCCGAACCTAATGCATTCATTATTTTAATGTATTATCATCGCTGCCACTGATCATGCGGAAGGTTTTCGACGCTTGAATCGACGCCGCTCCAACGTCGAATCTATTTGTATTACGTTCGGCGCATGAGAAGTTCCACTAAAGGCTCTTTTCCAGTCATCGCTAAAACCAGCCCGCAGTGCGGGCTCGCTGCGAGTGTTTGCATCTAATTAAAAACAACTCGCAGTGCTTGTTTTCTCGTTGTGAGTTCTTTTTAATGTTGCTGTGAGTACTCGTATCTCATGGGGGTGGTCCCCCACCCGCTAGGGGGGTCTGGGGGCATGCCCCCCGGGAAAATTTTGAAATACAGAGTCTCTGAAATGCTATTTCCTGCGTTTTGAGACGATATATCATTGAACTCTAAGTAAACTGGAACGATAACTCGCTTGCACGTTTTGAAGCCAACATGGGGGCCGCCATGCACGTCAACCCCAGTCCCTTTTACTTTATAACCGAGAAAAAATGAAGTTGAATTTGGTGAAATGGGTTGCAAAAACAGCTTGAAATCAAAGAAAAACTAAACTTGTTAACCACTTTTAGGCTTAGATCAAATTCCAATATACCGTAGAGTAGGTGAACACTGACATGACGAGTGAAAACAAGAAAAACAGTAAAAATATAAGCTCTCAAATGAAAGTCAACAATATGCAACCAAAATTGCCATGGTTTGGACAAATATAAAGAAAATACATAAGAATCCCAGGTTTAAAATGAACAGTTTGTTTATAAAATCAGTTAGGTTTTAAATTCCTCAATTTTCAGTAGGAAAAAAACAACAAAATGCACTTTACCGGGTGTTTTTACAGCTCTGGAGTTACTCTTCGTCTCGAAAAATGTCAGATTTAGCATTTCCACAACTGAAACTTGAGTTAAAGCAATAATTTAGCATTATCTTATTACTAATTCTTGGCATGACAACCTTCAAACGTTTGAGATAACAAAGAAAAATAAGAAAAACCTGTATTTTCCGTACGAGTTTTGGACTCGAATTTTCCTTTTGTTCGGCAGATATTTCGTCGTTCAATCCATTTTCGTGGGTAGAAATTGTTCAGGTACAAGGCCGATAAGCCCAATACGTACTAGCTTCTTCGTTATCATCTATAAAAAACTTTAGGTCTAAAAAATGGTTGTTTATTTGCAGCGAGTTTTCAGTTTTTCATTGTGCCCTTCACACCTTCTGTTGACGTGCAATGGCTACCCCCAGCGGCCGGAAGTTTGACTTCACCCAATCATAGGGGCTGTCTTATGGAGTTAGCGTTCCAGTTTACTTAGAGTTCAATGCGATATATATTAAAGAATTCTGAAGGTTAAAAATAGCAGCGTTTTCCGAAAACGAAAGCCTACACGAGCCTGATTTTATTACAGTCAGCGGTTCACCCTCCGTTCTAAGTGGCTACTTCGTGTTAGGTTCACACAGCGGTTTTAGTTACTTGGTTCAGGCATTTCAAGACTGTTACGACGCAAAAAATGTTTATTTAAATTAGTTTAATGCTATTTTTCGAATATCGGCTGAAATATTTCCTTATCATACTATTTCTGAGCAAATTTCAGGGGGGCATGCCCCCCCCCCTGCCCCACCTCAAATACGGGCCTGTTATATAATTAACAAAATTCTTGGTTTTCATCTGACGTCATGGTGGCCATATTGGTGGACAACCTTTATCATATGGGAATTTAACTCTATTCTTATTCAAACATTTCGTATTGTTTCACCACCCCATGCAAACATTCGCAGCGAGCTGTGAGCTGTTTTTTGCGATGACTGGAAAAGAGCCTTTACTCTTCGTTATTGCGTAAATAGAAGAAAAAAACGTAATTCTGTTGTAAAACCTCTTTCCAAAAGCTCATTCCTTTTCCGACGTCACTTTTGGTAAGTATAGTTACCAACTTTGACAGCAAAAAAGTCCATGAATATGAAATTTTGGAAGGGCAAGATATATTGCAGTTTCGCTCAGGAGAACCCAAAGACTACGAATATGTAAAATACCCACAGGTGAGATGGGCACTTTCCAACCCAGGGCGTCCCTATGGCGTTCGTCAGAAGATGCGGCGAGGCGAGAGAATGCCCTGGCTTGCCCTTGCATAGATTTTGGCGGGAGAATGGAGAGAAATTTTGCGATACATTTCGAAGATTTTCCGGTGAGTTCAGCAGGCTGGAAGGACCAAAAGTAAAATAATCTTTCTGCTTTTCAGTTTTTTTGTGTAAACAGACTCACTGTTTTCAATTGGCGGGAACATTTTGCAAATATTTAACAATTATTCACCGAAGTGGAGGTAAATAGTGCTGGATATTCACCGACACTGAGGTGAATAATTGTTTTAGCATATACGTCATAAATGAAATAACAAATTTAACATTTTTATATTTTTCGGTACTTTCATGCAAGGTAGCACTCGATAATTGTCGACAAAATAGTTTTTACTTTTGGATATGTTAAAGGGTATTGGCAATACAAATTAAATTTGTCCCATGAAAGAACTCGTCAAATGGTATAATAAGAAGACCTTTTGTAATTTTTCTGTATCTTTCTTGTGTTTTGAAATATTTCGACCAAAGACTGCGTGCTGTCCCGGCGCCATCTTGTTGTAATATTTGGTCTAATTAACTAGGAAATTGATGACGTCACAAGCAGGGTAAACCTGATGAAACTACTCCGTGGGTGACAAAACTTCCACGGAAGGCTTTTTAGATCTTGTGGGTCAATTTAAAATGGAAATAGCGCAACAAAATCGAGTTTCTAACTCATAATGTCACAAGGTTGGCAAGATAAAAATTTCACTTTACCCTGGTTATGATGTCACATGCATATCGAAAATAATTCCAAGATGGCGGACAGCACGCTGGCTTTGGTCCAAATATTTACAAAACCAAAACAGATACGGAAAAATTGTAAAAGGTCTTCTTATACCATTTGACGAGTTCTTTCAAATGAGACAAACTTAATTTTTATTGCCAATACCCTTTAATGGCTAGAAAAGTTTAAAGAAACATACCTGCTGGCACGGCTTCTACTTAATTGTGTTGACTTTTCTCGTTATTCTACTACACTAACCCTGTTTATAAACAAAACCTCCTGCTTCGGTAAACAAAGCAAAACTGGCCGCCATTTTGTTTTGCCCGAAGTGAATAGTGCAGGATATCCCGATTCCCAAGCTAGATGAACCAATCAAATTGCGCGAAAAGCACTCACCTGCGAGGTATATGCTTAATTAGTAAAATTTCAGAAGTAACTATTGAATTTCTCGTCCTCTGATTGGTCGAGCTGAACCGCCTATTTCGCGATAATACCTCGCGCGAGGTAACTATGCTAGAAATTGTTGTCGGAAATTGTCGGAATCATCATTTTGACGGATGGTGTCTAATCAATGGTGTAATTATTTTTCAAAATGGCGACTGCAGCGACTATTATTCTTTTAAACCTAACAAATCGTCAAAAAAACTCAACAGATAGACTGTATACACAGAAAAGCTTTAAGTTGAAACTATTTGAAGGTGAGAAAGTGTTTAGTCATAATAGTATTTGAATTTTGGGTCAGTTTTAATCGTATGTGGAATTGAAGGCTTAGACAGCTGTCAAAGCGTGAAGAAAACTTCGCAGGGTTGAATTTACATGATAAAACTACGACACTTAAAGACGTCTGTTTTAAATTTCTTGGCCGTTGTTCTTCTCAGGCCTGAAATTTTACTAAAACAATTAGTCACCTCAGTCTCGGATTATCGTTTATATTTACCTCGCCGCTTCGCGGCTCGGGAAATATTCAACGATAATCACCTCGACTTCGGTGACTAGTTGTTAATTAGAATATTTTGTCACATGATCTCCAGCCTTTCTCTCGCCTCGCCGCATCTTCTCACGAAGGCCCTGGGGACGAAGTAGGGAACTTTATTCTCAAGCACTTACACCAAGATACATTTATCTTCAAGGTGAACACCTGTGACTCCTCTCAACCAATGAAGGAGAAGTAACGATGTCCAATCCAGGCTCTATTAATTACCATGATTTTTGTTCGTTCAGGATATCTTTTATAATATACACAATCTGGTATTTTAAATTTTTATATAGCCAAAACTGACCAGGTGAATCTAAACCAACAATTTTGATTTATAAAGGGAGAATAATTGAGGTTTTACGTATATTCTGCAATCGCCACAAATAGCAAAACGAAATTTTTCAATAATAACGAAGGATTTTAGCAACTTGGGTTTGATTCCATTTCATAAGGTACAATTATGAAATATGTTGGGGGGTATTGGTTGCGGCACAATGGTTAGTGCACGTGCCTTTCACCTCTGCCACCCGCGTTCGATTCCTGCAGTGCAGTTATCTGATTAAAATTTCACCTTGTCCGCATGCGAGAAGAGTGCTTCCAGTTTGACTCTACCAAACACTACAGATTTCCTCCAGGTACTCTGGTTTCCTCCTGTAGTAACACTGGACCAATGAGGGTGGGCCCTTACTGGACCTCTAGGGAGAACAGTTTAGATATAACCGATAGAGTTATCCAGTATAAATATAGTTAGTTTAGCTTAGTTGTTTTAAAAAATTGTTAATACTTTTACCGAAGTCGAATTGAATGATAGAGGCTCCGACGCGATAAGTAACTGGAAATACATGAATAAAGCGTTATGAAGTAAGGCCTGACCAAACGCTTTCAACATCGCATTCAACATCATTCAACATTGTTGAACGATGTTGAATAATGTTGAAAGCACGAGTGGCCAAATATTGACAATTAATTGAACGCGGGCTACCACAAAAGCTGGAATCGACAATATCCCGCATGGCGCATGTCTCTGTTCAACACTAAAGTTGAATGAAATGTGGCCAAATGCGTTCAACACCTTTCAACATTTTGAGAACAATAGAAATGTTGAACGCGTGTTGAACGAAAATTTGAACATGTCCAAATTTCGTTCAACACCATTCAACAACGTTCAACATCATTCAACAGGGGTGGCCAAACGCTTTCAAGAGTTTCAACATGTTGAATTCAACAATGTTGAACGATGTTGAAAGCGTTTGGCGAGGCCTTTATCAAACAAGGGAACGAGTGTTCGATCAAACACCGAGAAGTGTGTTCAAAAACCAAAGCGAAGCCGAGGTGTTTTGATATCAGATCAAACACAACTTTTGATTGTTTGATATAGCTTCTTAACCGTTTACTGGCCACAGTTGCCTTTTGGAAACTTATTAATATTACTCACTCGTCAAGGGTTAAATGAAATAGTATTTTAAGAGAACTCCGTATCGGTACTGATTTTCTGTGTTTTTATCTTATGAATCATTAATGAATTGAGTATGCTCTGTCTGTTTTTTTAGACCCCGTTCACACGATGCCGGTACGAAGTGAAACCGTAACAAATCGTTACGGTTAGGCCTTGCGGTGTTCACACGATACCGGCATGAAACCGTAATGCTAACCGTAACGATATGAAACCGTAACGAAATTATTCCTTTATCGGCATCGTGTGAACACCTTACCGTAATGATTTCATCACGGTTTTACGAAACTTTTTTCTGTGCTTAAAAAATACGGGGTAAAGCAGCGCGATGGTGGGAATTTACTAAAAATGGAGTTAACTAAACTGTAAAACTTCCGTACCGGCTTCGTGTGAACGGGGTCTTAATAGTTGCATAGTAGAGAGGAATAGTAGGCCCGAGGTAGTCTGCTCCTCGACCGCTCCCCCCCCCCCGCCGGGGCCCTGGACTCCCGGGAGCGGTCGAGGAGCAATCACTAATGTCCTGAAATACTAATTAACTCCTTTACTACCGAGCACTTTCCACTTGACAAGTAAGTTAAACAGAATAAAATACTAAAGTCTGCTTTGTTTGGAAATGAACGATACGGTAAGCAGAGTTAATGCTATTACTTTTTATAAAATAGGTTGCGTCTTACGCACGCGTTCCTACAACGGCTGGAATCATAGTTAATAGAAAATAGACATGGTTTGGAAACCCGGAAAACTTCAAAGCGGTTAACAATCAAGCTACGATTCATGTTGAAAGGTACATGAAGGTGCCAAATCCTTTGTTTTAGGTGTATTAATATTTAAACAGTACGGTTGAGTGACTGAACCCAAACGTTGCTATTGCACGATTACTTCATTATACAGAAAATACAATATGTTCAGTAACCGTGAAAGTGCAAAAATTTCCATAAACCTGAACAAAAACATAAAACAATGAGTTTTGTGAGCTTCCAAACCATGTCTATTTTTTATTAACTATGCTGGAGTCAAGCCTAACGCACGCTGTGATTGGTCAATTACCGTGTTTATATCAGGCTATGGAAACACGGTTGTGATGTCATGGCACATTTCGTCTTATTTCATAAAAGAGATAGAAAATGGATGCCCTGTGTTTATATAACCTGATGCAAACACGCGATTGAGTTTGGGAGAATTCGAAAAGTACTTTATGTAAACCCTCGCCTACGGCTTGGGCTCTATTTCTTAATTCAAAAACTCATTAATAATTCATGAGGAAAATTCAAAAGAAATTAAAGTTTAATCAGTGTCTTTATATATGATAAAGATACCTCCTGATTTACATAAACTTTAGCTTTGATTTTCTCGGCTTAGACAAGGTTATTTTTCAAACTTACTACGCCAATGAACTTACCAAGTGGTTCGTTTTTGAAGCCGTTCAATAAACTCGCAGTTCGTGTTTATCAGATATAAAAACACTCGCCTTCGCCTCGTGTCTTTATATCTGATAAAACACTCCTGCTCGTTTATTAAACAGTACATAAAATTTCGATTAGCCGAGTGTTTTCAGATATGCGCAAATAGAAGTTCCCATCCCACAATAAATAACGCGCGACAGGCAATCAGTGAAATGTCGGTTAATTAAACATGTTTTTAATTCGTGATTTCAGAATTTTAGAACAACGATCACAAAATTGTGATAAATTACTTTAACGAATGTCTACCGACTATAAGTAAAGTCCTTCGGGCGTGCCTTCAGATTTTCGGTACAAGACGTTCTCTTTGGCCTTGCGAAAGTCTTCGTTGGCGACTCTCATTCGACGTTCTCTGAGGGCGAGCAGTCCGGCTTCTGTGCAAATAGCCTGAAAATTAGAAAATATCGATGTTTGTTTTGTTACTGTTTTCTGCACGCGACTATTAAAAGCGGTGTTATATACTATTACTGTGAAATTTCCCGTGCAACTTGTCTGGCAATTTTGAGAAACACGAGAGTTACAAGAGGGTTATAAGAAACGTTACAGAGTCTAAAGCCTGATTCTTACGACAAGGGAGAACTAGGCTATTTTCCTTGAAAATGATGCGTGGTTGGTTCTTCGTGCAACGCTTATTGTAACAGAACACGTCAGCCGTGCTACACGTATTACTGGCGTTCAAACTCGCACTATTACTTTTGAACAAATATTGTTGCTGAAATTTCAAAAGTGTTTAAAGGCCTGCTTGTTTGTTTGATATTAAATAAGTACTGGAGTTTAGTATTTGCCTCAGGTTTCACCATACAGACCGAGTAACGAAGCAGAGTGTGGTTAAAGCGAAGGCAAGACCGGCCAAACCGCTCGCTGTGGACGGATCAAACTAGGTTAAAAGAAATTTTTTATATGACTTCGTGCTCATTTTCTTTCTTATTTGAACTCCTCCATTTTCGTCTCTTCCTTCGCCGTTTACCTCAGCTTTGAACGAAGCAGTACTAATGCTCTAGAATATTTTTGACACCTAGTTTTCCTTTAGTAGTCTTCAAAATAAATTTTCCCGCCAAAAAGTTTTCAGACCTAAATATCAGGTGCTACACAAATGGTGAAATGGCCCTTTCAACAGGATGACTTCATACTATTGTAAATTGTATTACAAGAAATTTTTAACAATACCTTTATATCTGCTCCAGATAAATCGTCTTTAGCCATTATGTATTCGGATAAATTAACATCAACCGATAAGGTCATTCGGCTCGTGTGGATATTGAAAATTCGTCGTTTGGTTTTCTCGTCGGGCAGAGGAAACTCGATCTTTCTATCGATGCGTCCTACGAGAAGAATAATTATAAAAGTAGTAAGAGCGATGACTGGGAGATTGGGACCCATTCTCATTCCCAGGCCACTAACGCCGCAATCTCGTACCCAGGAGCCGGCGGGGCTACAGTGAAATTACAGTGATATTTACAGTGGTGCGTTCTCTGATCAGAAGTCTACGTTTTCCTGACATTCCTTCCGGTTCCGGCAAGCCCCGCTGGCTCCTTGTCGCTGGACAAAAGGACCACAGGCTCTGGGTACGAAATGGGTATGTTGACGCCATGGCCTGGGAACGAGAATGCTTGAGAAATTTTCAAGATGGCCGCCGACAAGCACGAACATTCACGAGGAAAATATAAAAGGCAACGTTAACAGGTAAGTAAGGGAAGACATTACCTTAAAGCTCCGCACACACACGACCACGTTCTCTATGACAATCCTTCATTGACAAGTTTTATTTGCTCGTTTGTACGACACAAATTGACCAGTTTTATCTCTTTGACTTTGTACCAAACTTGGTACTTCTAAAGGGGGGCGATTACATGGACCGAGCTAGCCCGGTTAACCGGGATGAGTTTACGAAACGATTACATGGAGCGGGCTAGCCCGGTAAGCCGGGATGATTTCAGGCCGAAATTCGCAATTATCAAGTAAATAAGGGCAAAGTTACGTTAGTTTTACTTCAGTTTTACACTAATTAGTCTATTTATTTTGTAAGCCCATCGTTAATAAAAAGATTGTTATAGTCTTAGCTAACCCAGGAAAGCGTCTTCACGAAGACTAATTAATTTATTAAATCTTCGCTTTGATCACGAAACACACAAACAACGTTGATGTTCTATTTCAGTTCCTTTCAGCACTATTTATTCACACAGTCAAGCAAACGAACGCGTATCGAAGCGAGTTCAACAGTTTTTCAGCCTGGTTTGCCGGGATGAAAACGATTACATGGACATTTTCATCCCGGTTAACCGGGCTAGCCCGGTTGCGACAACCGGGATCCCGGCAAACCGGGCTAGCCCGCTTGCCATGTAATCGAAATGTTAAAACAACATTTTTATATATAAAGCTGGCTAGCTCGGTTAACCGGGCCAGCCCGGTCCATGTAATCGCCCCCTAACTCACATGTTTTGCTTAAAATAAAAGTTCCTTTAATAAACCATCTTACTTACATTGTCGCTCACTTCGATTTCGGTTTTGATTTGTTTACCACGTGTCTCCTCGCTCACTCTCTGACTCGCACACTCTCTCTCCCCCTCTCATATTATATTATGTTTATAGTCCCAATTTCAACCGCCCGGTGTGCGTCTGCGAAGTTCTGGTCACCTTGACAAGAAGGTTGAAGGAGCCTTGTTCAAAACGAGGTTCAAAAGCTTGTCTGGACAAAGAATACTTAGACCTCGTTTACACGGTACCGGACGAATTCGAGACCGGTCTCGAATTCGTCCTATTCGCGGTGTAAACAGGCGGACCTATTTCGCCGTGTAAACAGGCGGAACCGTATACTAATTCGAGAACGATTCCGAATTTGTCTTCCGTGTAAACAGGCGGAACCGTACTAATTCGATACCGGTTCCGAATTCGTTCGGATGACCGTCGACGAAAAAACCTTGACAAACCAGACAAGGTCGAGGAATTACCCTCTGTGCAGTGTGCACTCACCCGACCCCAAAGTCCACTGCCATTCGGTTTTGCTCAGTTTGAAAGTTCAAACTATCAACCGCGAACACAAGTCATCGCAAGTTGGCAGTCACGCTATCTCAGCCAGCCGCTCTGAATAATTCCCCGAAAATATCATGTACCGTGACAAAGTTAACTCATGAAACCTTTATTTTGTTAATTTGGGTGTTCGAACGACCGCCACAGAAATTCGTGACTGCCAACTTGCGATGACTTGCGTTCTCGTTTGATCTGGGCTTTAAGCACTACCGTCATGCAAAACTTGTTGATCGTATATACATACACACGAGCAGTTTAGCGGGTGTAAATCCGTGACCGCATCGCAAAATGTAGTATGTCAGTACCAGTCAGAGGTGGTGAACCAGCTAGTTGGTCAGGGCCACCCAACCTAGTTTATAACGTATATAGCTAGGTCGTAAACACGTTAGTGGACTTGACCATAGCGATAAGGTCTGGTCAACCATATCACGCTTGGCGCGATGGCGATTATGGCGTGAAGATCGTGAGGTAAAAGGCGTACGCGGCAAAGGGTCGTAATCCAGAGGAGAGTGTATATATCAGTAATATCGAGTTTCTGTTATAAAGTATACGAAGTTCGTAAGGTGCAGTACGTGTACAGTACACTAGCAGAGGCTGAACCCCCCCGCCCCCCATGCCAATTTTGTATTTCAATCATTACTCACCCGGTCTGATCAATGCGGGATCAAGAGTCTCTATCCTGTTTGTTGCCATAACAACCTGTAATAAAATTCAAACCGCGTCTGTTCATGAAATTTCTCCTTACTCCCAACGCGCGGCCCAGGCAACATCGTACCCATACAAACGTGCGTGCTAACTTGGCATACGTTTTTATCGAGAAAGCATGTATGAATTTTGGAAGCAAGTTGCGCGATGAAAACGAGAGTGGTTTATTTGACGTTTGGTAGACGTTTGTCAAGCTCAATTACACAGAAAAGATTTCTGAGCCCCAGACAGGGTTTGAACCTGCATTAGAAGGTCTCAGGTTGGAACATCTGTCTGGGCTCAAAAATCTTTTCCGAGTAATTGAGCTTGACGAACGTCTACCAAACGAAATTAACGACTGTTAAGCCCTAATCAAACGAGAACGCAAGTCATCGCAAGTTGGCAGGCACAAATTTCTGTGGCGGTCGTTCGAACACCGAAATTAACAAAATAAAGGTTTCATGAGTGTTTTAAACAAGTTTTAATTTTGTCACCATACATAATATTTTCGGGAAATTATTCAGAGGGGCTGGCTGAGATAGCGTGACTGCCAACTTGCGATGACTTGCGTTCTCGTTTGATTAGGGCTTTACATTACACCATGCTCACAAACATATCAGTAGTTTCTCACTCTCTCCTCCGCAGAGGTTCTTTCGGAAATCGGAGATCGTCGGAATCGTTAGCTGGACAAAAGTAGTGCGGGCGAAACGGGAAAATAGCGCACTCCTTTCCGCCCGCACTCCTGCTGACGATTCCGACACATCTCCGACGATCCCCGAAATGTCCGATCTCCCAAAAAACCTCTGGGGAGGAGAGAGTGAGAAACCACAGATACGACGAGCTGTACGCGAGACAAGATTGACCGCAAAGTGACTGTGTGTGTCAATGAAACTCGCGTGAGAATTTATGGATTAGCTTGTCTTTCGTTCAAAACGAAAGCGCCCTGATCACCACCATCCAGTAATCGCTATTCATTATTACCTTGACGTCTCCTCTGGAGTCGAAACCATCCAATTGGTTCAGCAGTTCCAACATGGTTCTTTGTATTTCACGTTCACCGCCAGAATTCGATTCGTATCTATAGAATTAAAAACAAAATTGTCTTTGAAATCTATAACGTCTATTATATACTCGCCAGTGATAATTTTTCGGTTTCAGGTTGTCAGAACATCGGTTTTCACTTTGTTCTAAACAAAACACTACCTACGCAACACGAAAATCCCACTTCCGAGTTAAACCTACCATTAGATCGGGTGCTGCATGTTGTATCCGTTGCAGCGACTGATCTATATATATAACTGAACTTCGAGTACCCTGTATCAATGACTGGCAATAGGTGATCACTCCAAGATGGCGGTTTATGGGTCCTTTCTCCCATAGTAATAACCGCTGACCTTTTTCTCAAAAATAAGTCTATAACCGAATTGATCGGCCTGCAAGCGCGGCTGAGCCCACAGTCAAGTAAACATATTGGGCAGAAATAAAAGTAGCGTGCTGCGTAGGCAGTGTTGAAACAACAATCGAAATATAGTAAGGTTTGGTATACTGCCGAAACAGAGAACGTAGGAGTCTAACGTTTCGAGCGAATGCCTTTCTCTCTGACGAAGGGCCTTTCCTCGAAACGTTAAGACTCCTACGTTCTGTTTCGGGAGTATATCAAACATTACTATATTTCGATATTGGGCAGAATGTGGTCAACGGTCGTTACCACGAGAAGAAGACTGTGAATTTTTACGACGGGACCCCCATTCCAGTTAAAAATATATAGGTCAGTGGTTGCTGTTGCTTTGTTGTCACCCTGTTAAATATCGCTATATTTTACCTTTTAGTTCCAATAGCGTCAATTTCGTCGATGAATACGATGGAAGGTGCATGTTCTTCGGCCACACGAAACAGTTCACGAACGAGCTTTGGACCATCGCCCTGTCAAACGAATCAGAAGATAAAAATAATAGTATATACTACACCAAGTATAACAGTCCCGTCACCATAGAATACTAAAGACTTCCTCAAGACTTCTATTATTGGTAAAGTTAACTTCCTTCATTTTTTTATTCTTACCAAGTATTTTTGAATTAGCTCCGATCCCACCACCCGTAGGAAGGTCGCTGAAGTTTGATTGGCCACGGCTTTAGCTAATAACGTTTTTCCTAAAAAGAAATGGAAAATCCCGCTTGAAAATGCTCTACCTCTCTTATTCATTGTTTGTACTGCTATAACAGATCCTTTCAGAGGTCCACAGAAGTGACAGAACAGTTTATAAACATTTTGGGCCGATTACAGAAACGCCGTTCAACCTTTGTTTAATCAGTGGTTAAACGAGATAAGTCGCAAAAATGCTGACTAAGTTAATCGCCAATTAAAGTGCCTACATCATGATTGGGGATTTTACATATTTAGGATATTTGGAATCTTCTGAGAAGATTTGCATTTGTAATATATCTTCCTTTTCTAAAATTTCATCTTCATGGACTTTTTCGCTGTTGACGTCTAGGCAGGAATTTCTCTATATAAAAACTATTTTACAGATTCCTGCGTAGAGTTGGAAAAAGTATTCAACCTTCCTCCGGATGGGTTTTTAAGTTTAGATAACCTTCCTCAAAATATATAGCGAGAATTTTGTGTTTTGCAACGTTCATAAATACTGCGTGACTTTTGCAGTACCTTGGTTTTCTAGGTTTTCCTAGGTAAGCTTTGGCATACTACAATAGCTACTAATAACTGACCGCTGCTGACTGATAGCCTGCCAACTACCCTCGACTGCTGCGAAGATACAGACATCACAGCAGACATCAGCGTACATGTCTCACACATGTAAGTGCTGCCACTGCCAGTGCTGCATAATTGTTGGTTAGCCAATGTTTTGCTGCAAATCGCATTTCTTCTCGACACTTTGCTTGATCAATTGTAACTTTCTCAGATTACCGAATGTGTTGTTTCGCGTGTTTTCACTTTAAACCTTCCTCACTAAAGTAAACCTTCCTCCGGGTGGTACCCGCATACCCGCAGCTTTTTTCCAACTCTGTTCCTGCGTAGACGTCACTTCCGTCAACAGCAAAAAAGTCCATGAACATTACAAATCTTCTCAGATTCCCCAGTCATGACATAGGCACTTAACTACTGTACTTGGATAGGGACTTTAAGATTCAGACAACGGACTACGGCTAGGGTAGAAAGTTTAACAGTGCTATTAAATGGTGGTGTATTTATACATTCAAATTTCAAGATACATAATCGCACGGACTCGTTTTGTTCTTAAATTCTTGAAGAAAAACACTTGTTCAAGCTATGTTAGTCGCGAGAATACGGCTAAGCTTTTCCAAGGCTTCTGTAGTGACTCCAATCTCGTTCCCAGAGCCCACGTTCCCCACCCGGGAAACGAGAGACTCTGGGATAATCCGTTTCAAATCACAGGATTCTTGTTATTCCGGTTGAGGCACGCATGCGTATAAATATCCGAGCGAATCTGGATAGTATGTTCTCCTTGTTTGACTTTTCCCCAAACAAGTCAATGGGGTTGCTGGCGAAGCTCGAATTACAGCATCTACACACATACGGCGAAGATATCGATCGCGGCGACGTCTTCACTGGAGTCTTGTCGTCCGACAGCTTTGTTATTTTGGTTTTATTAATTCTACTTCCGGTCACTTCAGACCAACTCATGCTCACCATTCAGCCAATAACGTAACGATTTGAAACGGATTATCCCAGAGTCTCTCGTTTCCCGGGTGGGGAACGTGGGCTCTGGGAACGAGATTCTAGTGACCCAGGTTCCGCGTTGCCTTTACAACGTAAAAATGCTTTTTCTACGTTGTCAACAGAGCCATGACGGCGTAAAGATTATACTCTTGGGACCGTCATTCGCAAAAGATCTTTGTATTTGACATAAAATTCTATTGTTCAAACACGTTGCCGTAGTCGTAGTCGCTGTGTTTTCTTAAAGTCCCTAATATACACGCGTAAAAACGCACAACTTGTTCACGGTTGTCAACAGGCGTGAACAATGTTGTGCTGCTCGCCGTGAACAATGTTGTGCTGCTCGCCGTGAACAATGTTGTGCTGCTCGCCGTGAACAAGTTGTTCACTTATGGTTCGAACAACTTGTTCACGGATAAATCAACAGTCATGAACAAGTTGTTCCAACAGCACATTTTTATAGCCAACAACGTTGTTTACACATGATACAACATGTTGTAACAGCATGACGAAATAACGAGGAACAACAATGTTACAACAATGGTGAACATGGTTGATGTATCAACACGTTCTTCGGTTGTTACAACATGCGTGAACAACGGTTGTTGTTTCATCAAGCTGTAACAACTTGTTGAAACAATGTTCTCAAATTCATTAATAATTCATGAACCAAAAACAAAGGAAATCAGTACCGAGACGGAGGTTTTGATATCGGAGGAAGAAATTACATAAATTAAGCCAACTTTCGCCTCGATTTTCTCTTAAAATACTGATTTGTTTGAGAAGCTATATCATACACTCTAAAGAGTGTTTCATCAGGATGCCAAACACCTCGAAATTTGTTCAAAAACCTCGGCTTCGCCTCGGTTTTCAACAAAAGTCTCGGTGTTTGGAAATCCTGATGAAACACTCCTCCTCGTGTATGATATATAACATGAACAATGTTGTTCATTTATCAATGTTGTTCACATATGCAACAATGCTGTAACAACTTGCGAGATTTTTACGCGTGTAGTGGTCGACGACGGTTAAACTCGAGGGTAAATCTTGTTTAGCTACTCACTGTCTAACCCTTAAACACGGTCTAACTGAAATCACTTCTGCAATTGGCTCTAAACGTGCTCACCTGTCCCGGGAGGTCCGTACAGTATAACTCCTTTCGGAGGTCGAATACCCATCTCTTCGTAAAGTTCTGGGTGGGTTAACGGTAATTCCACAGACTCCTACACAAACAAAACACGACGAGAGGTTAATCAGAAGAAACGTTGGACAATTTGAACAGACATATAACCAGTTATTACAAGCAATATTTCGAATGAATATACACAGTAATATACCCAACAGCGGCATTACCACCATATATATACAGAACTCGTTGACTAAGTGAAATTTGGTAGCGGAAAACGGACATTTCTAGCGAGCGCTTCATCAGAGTGAAATGTGGCTTCGTTCGAAATGTTAGTTTTCCGTTCCCAAAAACCTCGGCAGTTTGCCACATTTTCACTTTGCTCTATCTAAAACACTGCCTACGCAGAACTCTACTTTTTTACACTCGTTGACTACGCGCTTGGTATAACGGCCTCCGCAGCTCAGTGGTCAGAGCAACTGCATTACTATTACAGTCACGGGTTCGATTCCTAAACCAGAAGGCATTGACGTTGCATTTTCGCAACTACATGGTCCCGTTTTGGCCTTAAAATGTATATATATGTATTCCAACACTAGAAATTTTTCTTCACCAAAAATCCTTAGAACGTAAACACTTTTTTTTAATCTTTCAAAGTGCCTATGAAGCGAAAATTAAGTTTCTCTTACTTAAAAGAACACTTAAAGGGTATTGGCAATAAAAATTAAGTTTGTCTCACTTGAAAGAACTCGTCAAATGGTATAAGAAGACCTTTTACAATTTTTCCGTATCTGTTTTGGTTTTGGAAATATTTCGACCAAAGACAGCGTGCTGTCCGCCATCTTGTTGTAATATTGGGTCTAATTAACTAGGAAATTGGTGACGTCACAACCAGGGTAAACCTGATGAAACTACTCCGTGGGTGACCAAATTTCCATGGAAGGATTTTTAAATGTTGTGGGTCAAGGTTGGTAAGATAAAAATTTCACTTTACCCTGGTTATGATGTCACATGCATATCGAAAATAATTCCAAGATGGCGGACAGCAGGCTGTCTTTGGTCCAAATATTTCCAAAACCAAAACAGATACGGAAAAATTGTAAAAGGTCTTCTTATACCATTTGACGAGTTCTTTCAAATGAGACAAACTTAATTTTTATTGCCAATACCCTTTAAAATGACAATTCAAAATGCCATTCGTTTCCTTGCTTCGTTCTTGAGATATTGAGATTTGTGTGATATGCAAATTTAACCCCTTGACGTCACATGTGCATGATGACTTATTGAAGAATATAATGTATTTTTGAAATTATCAAACAAAATCACTTGAAATTAATCCTGTATGTGGACAGTCCAAGTGATTTTGTTTGATAATTCCACAGATATATACATACATACATAAAAATTACTCCAAAGACAAACAGTGTCGTCACGGAGCCGAGCTGAACCGCTGTTGGATCAGCTCGGTGAACTTAGTCTTAGACTGTGTCAGCCTCTTCGCTTGGTCAATGGACACTCCGAGTAATTGTGATATTTAAAGCCACGGGTCCCTATAATACTTCTTAGTTGGCTTGGCAAACAGTACTTTCTTGGTGATGGCGTTGTTCTCAGCTCTGGGGAGTATATAAAATCACGCAATGGCATTGTCTTCATGATTTGTTGGATTTGTTCATTGGTGTACAAAAAACTGTAATCCACCTCGCCCACACCTATAAATTTCTCCACACATATAAATTTCGCCAATAAGTCATTATGCACGTTTATTATACGGCACGGATTACTTCCGGTAAAATCGCGCGCTGTGATTGGTTGCTGACGGGGCGAGATTTCTCCGTAATGGCCACGGGCATTATGAAAATTGTTAATGCCCTACGATTGGAAACAAACAAAAAATCCTAATAAGAAACTTTTATTACTGAAATAGACGACGATGAATATTATAAAAGTAAATTCTAGTATCCAGACGAGAAAGAAACAGAAGAAAACAACGCTAGTTCGGTGTTTTGACGAAGTTAAAGGAAGCGAAGACCAAGAAATACAAGATTGATTTTGAAATAAAAAGTGCCATATAATAAACTACTTGGTGGCGTAGTGGTTAGTGCACGTGCCTTTCACCTCTGCGAGCCGGGTTGGATTCCTGCAAGGTGCAGTTATCTGATTAAAAAAAATCACCTTGGCCGCATGTGAGAAGAGTGCTTCCAGTTTGACTCTACCAAACACCACAGGTTTCCTCCAGGTACTCCGGTTTCCTCCTGTAGTAACACTGGACCAATGAGGGTGGGCCCTTACTGAACCTCTGAGGATAACAGTTTAGATATAACTGATAGAGTTATCCAGTATAAATAAGGTTAGTTTAGTTTTAGTACTTAATAACGACCGTTCGGTCTTTACGGTAAAATATTAAACCTCGGTCTTGAGCGTATTAACCTCGCTATCTATCGCTCGGTCAATACAGCAAGACCTCGGTTTAATATTTCACCGTAAAGACTTCACTCTCGGTTATTAAGTAGTTTATGACGTCAAGGGATTAAATTTCCATATCAAACAAATCTTATAATTTCGAAATAAATCAATTTTTCATCTCATAGCCACGTTAAGTTTATCATTAACCTTGATTTCCATAATCTGTTTGTCCAGTCCACCAATGTCGGCGTAAGACTCTTGGGGAGCTTTTTCAAGCTTCATAACTGTTACCATCGGGTCAGCATCATCTGTTAGCACACCGATGACTGCATGCACCTGGGGGGAAAACAACACATTACTACACGAGTACTGAAATTTCCGTGTAATGAATGGCACAAGTGAAACTCGTACATTTCAAATAGGCTCTCGTTGGCCATATTTTTTCACTTGTGAAAAAGTATCTTATCAGCTTTCCGATTGGTGAAAAATTACTGGCAAAAAATCTCGTATAAGTGTTCTCATTGGCTTTCCGCGCCAGGTTAATGCTCTCTTCAGCAATCTCGCTTGTCGGAAATGACGCTGGTCAACATCTTGTTAATTTTGTTAACTGCACTGGAAATCAGCCTTAAGCTTGTGGAGTGGAGTGGAGTAGAGTAGAGTGGAGTGGAGTGGAGTGGAGTGGAGTGGAGTGGAGTGGAGTGGAGTGGAGTGGAGTGGAGTGGAGTGGAGTAGAGTAGAGTAGAGTAGAGTAGAGTAGAGTAGAGTAGAGTAGAGTAGAGTAAAGTAGAGTAAAGTAGAGTGGAGTAAAGTAGAGTAAAATAGAGTAAAGTAGAGTGGAGTAGAGTGAAGTGGAGTGAAGTGGAGTAAAGTAGAGTAAAGTGGAGTAGTAGAGTGCAGTGAGGTGGAGTAGAGAAGGGAAGAGTAGAGTAGAGTAGAGTAGAGTAGAGTAGAGTAGAGTGGAGTAGAGTAGAGTAGAGTAGAGTAGAGTAGAGTAGAGTAGAGTAGAGTAGAGTAGAGTAGAGTAGAGTAGAGTAGAGTAGAGTAGAGTAGAGTAGAGTAGTGTAGTGTAGAGTGGAGTGGAGTGGAGTGGAGTAGAGTAGAGCGGAGTGAGGTGGAGTAGGGAAGGGAAGAGTGGAGTGAGGTGAGTGGGGACGGGTAGAGTGGGGTGGAGTGGAGTAGAGTAGAGTAAGTGTAGTGGAATGGAGTGGAGTAGATGGGAGTAGAGTAGAGGGGAGTGGAATCAAGTGAAGTGAAGTGGAGTAGATGGAAATACTATGCTACAATACGTACTGTACCTTGTGATTCAGTAAGACTGTACATCCTGGTTCTAGAAGATCCTTATCAACAAACGACAGGATATTAACATAATGTTCTGAGCCCACAGATGTTGATACGATAGCATGATTGTCGTCAATGATTTCTTCTAGAGTCCCAACCGACATGGGTGTTCCACGCAGGTCGTCCACTTTTGATCTTTCTTCCTATGAGGAAATACATATATAATAGGTAAGGCATTACTACTGTACAATAGAGCAACAACGTCACTTTGGGAGGACACAGTGTTTATTTGTAGACCACTTAAAGTGGATTTCCATTCAGCTTTTTTTGTCGCGCCATCGACGTTTTACGATAGCTTTTCTAATTGACCTATTCACCAATAGCGGCGCCATCTTGAATTCGCAATGCATTGTTGTCATCCAGGATAACAAGCTTAATTAAAAAGGTGATTGCGTAGTGTGAAGAAACAATGCGGTAAATTTATCTTAATAAATACTTTCGTGGCAACAATGTCTAAATATAATCGTTGTGATATTGGTAAAAGCAACAATTATCGGACGTATAAGAATAGATTCATAACAAATGTATCCTTATACGTCCAAGCATAATTACTTTCACTAATATTACAACGTTCACTTTTAGACATTGTTGCCACGAAAGTATTTTTCCGGTTGAAATGACGTCATTCGTGTTTCTATCACAGTATAGATGCATATAGAGATACGCAAGCGATTTTCTATTTGTTAAATATAAGCTCCCCAAAGATAAATAGGGTTTTCCCCAAAAGGTACAGTACTCTGTAAGATCTTAATGTTTTCTTTGTACCTCGTGTTTTTCTTCTTGTGGTTTGAGTCGTTCTTGATTCTGAATAAACTCATCTTCCATTAACAGAAAATCCTTGATTCTTTCCAGTTTTAGCAACTTCAACCGACAGTTCTTGTGAGGAGTAACTAAATGATGGTGAAAACCAAGAATGAAGGAAATGATTAAGATATGTGGACATTACTACATTGAACTGAAGGTATTGTAGCGCAGATATATATATATGTACTATTTACAGAATGAGTGGCCGTTCTGTATCGGGGTATACAGACACGAGGCGAAGCCGAGTGCCTGTATCCCGATACAGAACGGACACGAATTCTGTAAGTGACTTCTAAAACGCCTATTAAGGTAACTAAACAAAAATAAATCATGTTAACAGCTGATAAACCTTCGAGGTAAGGTTTAATAGGCTACGATTATTAAATTAGTGATACGAGCATGCGCTTTAATTTAATATTAGTCCCACATTTTCTATTCTAAGTGACGTGGCATAAAAAGGGGATATTACACGGTGGCGAGAAGATATGGATTTTATGTTCTCGTGGCAAGGACAATATCTCACGAGTGAGCGCAGCTCACTCGTGAGATATTGCTCTTGCCACGAGAACATAAAATCCATATCTTTGAGCAACCGTGTAATGTTCTATTTATTATATGGACAATGAAATTATGCGTGGAAGTGATATTGATAAACTGGGTTTAATGTAAAAACTACAACCGTTTGACCTAAAACGTTTAGAAAATACAAATGAAAAATACAACAACTTCTTCGAATACGTCATTTTACGTGAAAAACTAAATTAAGAGAAGTTACTGGCTCAAATTTACTTGACTCGAAACTTAGGGCAAAAGGAGTAAATTTTGACTTGTTGATATGTCACTCGCGAGCGTTACATATGAGAAATACGCCACTCGGTTCCCGGATGTAGTGAAATATGGATTCTACGAGTGTTTTAGTTGCTAGTAAAATACTCTTCTCCATATAATAAATGGCCTTACTGGTCATCATTTGTTATTCAACAAATGTTGTTGTTCAACAAATGTTTGCATCTTCATCTTGTATGAGGACGCTACCAGCGTACCTCACTCAAGATAGTTGAATGCGAAGTGTCTGTACACTTGCTACAGAACTGATATGATCAGTGTCTGTAAATGTGATACAGAACTGATGTTTTTTTAAACAGTTCTGTATCACATTTACAGACACTGATATCAGTTCTGTACCGGGGTAAACAGACATTGATTAGACCTTAATTTCTTTTGAATTTTCCTCATGAATTATTAATGAGTTTTAGAAATATATATATATATATATATATATATATATAAAATTCATTAATAATTCATGAGGAAAACACAAAGAAAAATCATAAGCGTATCGGATCTATATATGTGATATTAAGTTTCTCGCTGGTTTTGAACGGCTGAGATAAGCTTAATTTTCAAAATCACTACGCCAATGAACGTATGAAGTGATGAATTTTAGAAGTCATTTAAAAACCTTGCAGTACGTTATTGATGACGTAACGTATATGACGTCATACGTTCAAGCCTGTTAAAAACCCACAGCTACATTTAATTTCTACTTGTGTAGGGGGCTTCCTTACTTTTGGGGGATTCCACTCATCAGAAATTTACAGTACTTTACTGTAAAGTTTGAACTGTTCTCGACATTTACTGTACCTTGTGGTAATTTATTGGCTGCCTCGGGTCCTTTGAGTTTTTTCTGTTTTTTACCAACTCTTGTGGGAACAGGTGGTTCGTACTTCTTCCTTTTATCCTGCAAGTCAGATAAGAATACAGTAGGGGGGGCACTGATAGTGTGTAGGAGGTGTGGCACGACCCTTTAGACCTCTTCACATAAGGCGAGTTATCTCGGAGGGGTAGCCGGGTGGGGTTATCCCTATCCCCCCCCCTCCGAGATATCTCGGTGTAGTTCATCTCCATGTTAAGAAAGTAAACCGTTCACGTGAGACCAAGATAACTCGTAGGATATAAGGACTAGAGTGAACCCTACCTCCATTTCAACCGAGTTATTTCGGGGGGGGGGGTAGGGTCAACTTTTGTATAATTACGCTGTTGCCCAGGATAACTCGGGGTGAAGCTTTCACATGAAGCTAGGTTTATCTCCAGGGCCAGGGATAACTTGGTAGTTGCGTTTTATCATGTGAAACAGGGTCAATTTTGACCCTAGCCCCTGAGTTATCAGTTATCCCTACTCCCGAGATAACCAGGTCTCGTGTCAACAGGCCCTAAAAAATGATGCTGTCGGCAAATAATGATCAAATCCGAGTTTAAATTTTTAAAGTTTCAGTTGATTTTCCTGTACAAGCTGTCGTTAGTGGTTATGTCGTTATGGGGTGTTGGTGGCACAGTGGTTAGCGCACGTGTCTTTCACCTCTGCGACCCAGGTTCAATCCTGCTCTCAGCAGTTATCAGATTAAAATTTAACCTTGGCCGCATGTGAGAAGAGTGCTTCCAGTTTGACTCTACCAAACATCGCAGGTTTCCTCCGGGTACTCCGGTTTCCTCCTGTAGAAACACTGGACCAATGAGGGATGGCCCTTACTGGACCTCTAGGGAGAACAGTTAGCTATTAACTGATAGAGCTATCCAGTATAAATAAGATTAGTTAATAGTCAAACTCAGAAAACTCTGAGCTCCAAACTGGACTCAAACCCACAACCTTCCAAATACTTAGCCAGACGCCCTAATCATTGAACCACTGAAACTCAGATGGTGGACCGAAGTTGTTTATGGACTATGGTTGTTTTGTAGAATGGTTCGAGCTTGGACTCGGATGGACTTGACTACAACACTGGTTGTCATAATCTTCCTTGAGATTCAGGAGACTTTATTACAAAGTTTCTCCATTCCAATATGCAGGGCTTGAAATTTACGGTATCCCGATATCCAGAGGATACTAGATTTTAGTTTTGGATATACTAGAAGTCTTAATTTCAGTATCCCAACGGGATATCACGAAAATTTCAATAGCGCACAGCCATGGGATCTGAACTAACGTCTAATAATGTAGTGTAGTCTTACAGTGTAGCGTAACGTCTTATAATGTAACGTCTTATAAGTAATATATCCAACACGAGTCAGTGTTCTTCCTCCGATTTCTAAATACTGATTAAAATATACGGATTTCTTAATACTGATTAAACTACTGATTAAAATACTGATTTCTTTTGAATTTTCCTCATGATAATGACCAACCTAGTATAGCAATCACATGGGTATGACTGCCAAAACCACAGTCACACACATAATCTTGCTAGACTGGATAAGCACCAAAAACAGCTCCTACTTCACAAATGTTGCGACTTGTTCGAGTTTCTCGGCTCCTGAAAATCCATTGTACCTAGAACCACGGTAGCATAGTGGCTAGGGCATGCAACTAGGCTAGATAACCACTGTCACTATATTCCTTTTCTTGACATAAATCCAAGTTTCTCTTATCATTCCCATGCACTATGTTTAGTGAAATGCTAATTGACATATGACTGACTTGTAATATACCAAACTCTTCACCAGCATTACGACCATTATAATTAGTATACATTACACAGAAGTTGTTGTTGACTAGTAAGCTTTATTTCCTATGATATTCCTTTACTGTTTGGTTTACGAGTAGAAAAGTGAAGAATATATGATATTTATTTACTACCAGGTTTCAAAGTACGAGGTTTTTAAGTAGAACGAAGGAAGAATATACAGTATGATATTCATTTACTACTTGGTCTCTCAGTAGAACGAAGGAAGAATATATGATATTCATTTACTACTTGGTTTCTCAGTAGAACGAAGGAAGAATATATGATATTCATTTACTACTTGGTTTCTCAGTAGAACGAAGGAAGAATATATGATATTCATTTACTACTTGGTTTCTCAGTAGAACGAAGGAAGAATATATGGTATTCATTTACTACTTGGTCTCTCAGTAGAACGAAGGAAGAATATATGATATTCATTTACTACTTGGTTTCTCAGTAGAACGAAGGAAGAATATATGATATTCATTTAATACTTGGTTTCTAAGTAGAACGAAGGAAGAATATATGATATTCATTTACTACTTGGTCTCTCAGTAGAACGAAGGAAGAATATATGATATTCATTTACTACTTGGTTTCTCAGTAGAACGAAGGAAGAATATATGATATTCATTTACTACTTGGTCTCTCAGTAGAACGAAGGAAGAATATATGATATTCATTTACTACTTGGTCTCTCAGTAGAACGAAGGAAGAATATATGATATTCATTTACTACTTGGTTTCTAAGTAGAACGAAGGAAGAATATATGATATTCATTTACTACTTGGTTTCTCAGTAGAACGAAGGAAGAATATATGATATTCATTTACTACTTGGTTTCTAAGTAGAACAAAGGAAGAATATATGATATTCATTTAATACTTGGTCTCTCAGTAGAACAAAGGAAGAATATATGATATTCATTTACTACTTGGTTTCTCAGTAGAACGAAGGAAGAATATATGATATTCATTTACTACTTGATTTCTAAGTAGAACAAAGAAAGAATATATGATATTCATTTACTACTTGATTTCTAAGTAGAACGAAGAAAGAATATATGATATTCATTTACTACTTGGTTTCTCAGTAGAACGAAGGAAGAATATATGATATTCATTTACTACTTGGTCTCTCAGTAGAACGAAGGAAGAATATATGATATTCATTTACTACTTGGTTTCTAAGTAGAACGAAGGAAGAATATATGATATTCATTTACTACTTGGTCTCTCAGTAGAACGAAGGAAGAATATATGATATTCATTTACTACTTGGTTTCTAAGTAGAACGAAGCAAGAATATATGATATTCATTTACTACTTGGTTTCTCAGTAGAACGAAGGAAGAATATATGATATTCATTTACTACTTGGTCTCTCAGTAGAACGAAGGAAGAATATATGATATTCATTTACTACTTGGTTTCTCAGTAGAACGAAGGAAGAATATATGATATTCATTTACTACTTGGTTTCTCAGTAGAACAAAGGAAGAATATATGATATTCATTTACTACTTGGTTTCTAAGTAGAACGAAGGAAGAATATATGATATTCATTTACTACTTGGTCTCTAAGTAGAACGAAGGAAGAATATATGATATTCATTTACTACTTGGTTTCTCAGTAGAACAAAGGAAGAATATATGATATTCATTTACTACTTGGTCTCTAAGTAGAACGAAGGAAGAATATATGATATTCATTTACTACTTGGTTTCTAAGTAGAACGAAGGAAGAATATATGATATTCATTTACTACTTGGTTTCTAAGTAGAACGAAGGAAGAATATATGATATTCATTTACTACTTGGTTTCTAAGTAGAACGAAGGAAGAATATATGATATTCATTTACTACTTGGTTTCTAAGTAGAACAAAGGAAGAATATGTGATATTCATTTACTACTTGGTTTTCTAAGTAGAACAAAGGAAGAATATATTATATTCATTTACTGCGTCATTTCTATATGTAGAATGAAGCAACAATATAGATTATATACCTATAATGAGACATTGAGAGATCCATTGCTGCCTAGGATGTCTGAGGGTTCTCTCTTTGACGAGTAAAATCATCTGGTGTGAGACGGAGTCAAATAATAAAGGATCCATTTTTGGCTGGCTTAGGCACCAGGCTTATCAATCCTTTAGAAAAACAGTGCTCTGTATACAAGTGATAAATCTAATTTAGCAACTGCATGTACAGGAGACTAAAAATCACATACATGATCTTGCTAAGCTAGATAAACACGATGATAAACACTAGCCTGTGTCAAGCTGGCTCGCTTCTTTAAATGAGGGATGATGAGGAAAAAATGAGCTTGCATGGACTGTATTGTCTGTGACAGGTTTTGAAACAAAACATAATTAATATTACAAACAGTGAAATAAAAGTAGAGTGCTGCGTAGGCAGTGTTGAAATACAAATCGAAATATAGTAAGGTTTGAGTACTGGCGAAAATATTGAACGTAGGAGTCTAGATAACGTTTCGAGCAAAGGCCCTTCGTCAGAGAGAATGGCCTTCGCTCGAAACGTTAGACTCCTAAGTCGTACGTTCAATATTTCTGGCAGTACTCAAACCTTACTATATTTCGATCTATAATTAATATTATTTCATTCATACACCAATTCTCTTTGATGTACATGATTATTATATAGATCAATAATGGAAAGGTTAGATATACTTCCAATTGCCAAAACAGAAAACATAGGAGTCTAACATTTCGAGCGAATGCCCTTCGTCAGAGAGAAAGGGCCTTCGCTCGAAATGTTAGACTCCTACGTTCTCTGTTTCAGCAGTATATCTAACCTTATTATATTTCCATTGTTGTTTCAACACTGCCTACGCAGCACGCTACTTTTATTTCACTATTTCTATTATATAGGTCAGTTGCCTTGCATTACTATATACATGTATTGCTCTAAAACCAGGGCTTGAAATTTTCACAAGTATTCAAGTGGGATACCAGGTTTCTAGTATCCCACTTTTGAATACTAAACATCTCAACTTGCAATATCTAAAATTAACTATAACAGTTTGTGACAGTAACTGTAGTTATGTTATGTTTTAAGATGTTACGCTACATTGTAAGAAGTTACATACGATGTTACAGTCTACATTGTAATACAAGAACTGATACCGGGAGTCTCACGGTCAAACTGTGAGAGTTGGCAGGTCTGCATGATCAGTCGATCACTATAGTCTGGTAAAGTGTTAAACTGACAAATGTTCTACTTTGGCAATAATTATATACAGTATATTCTAACCTTGTCTTCTCTTTTGTCCCCTCCATGCCCAGACCCACCACTGCCTGATTGATTTTGACCCTACAGAAACAACAACAAAAAACCCCAAATAAACTCAAGTTTTCTATCACAAACTGAGCTTACCACAACACTAGTGGATAGCTCTTAGAAATAGGAAAGAAAGGAAACTGTATACAAGGTCACCATATAATGTGGTATCTCCCTGAAGCTACAGTATAATTAAAGAAAAATAGAGCACCACATAATGTGGGTATCTCCCTGAAACTACAGTATAATTAAAGAAATATAGAGCACCACATAATGTGGTATCTCCCTGAAACTACAGTATAATTAAAGAAATATAGAGCACCACATAATGTGGGTATCTCCCTGAAGCTACAGTATAATTAAAGAAAAATAGAGCACCACATAATGTGGGTATCTCCCTGAAACTACAGTATAATTAAAGAAATATAGAGCACCACATAATGTGGGTATCTCCCTGAAACTACAGTATAATTAAAGAAAAATAGAGCACCACATAATGTGGGTATCTCCCTGAAACTATAATTAAAGAAAAATAGAGCACCACATAATGTGGGTATCTCCCTGAAACTATAATTACAGAAAAATAGGGTCACCACTTAATGTGGGTATCTCCCTGAAACTATAATTAAAGAAAAATAGGCTCACCACTTAATGTGGGTATCTCCCTGAAACTATAATTATAGAAAAATAGGGTCACCATGTAGAGTGGGTATCTCCCTGAAACTATAATTATAGAAAAATAGGGTCACCACGTAGAGTGCGTATATCTCCCTGAAACTATAATTATAGAAAAATAGGGTTGCCACTTAATGTGGGTGATCTCCCTGAAACTATAATTATAGAAAAATAGGGTCACCACTTAATGTGGGTATCTCCCTGAAACTATAATTATAGAAAAATAAGGTCACCATGTAGAGTGGGTATCTCCCAGAAACTATAATTATAGAAAAATAGGGTCACCATTTAATGTGGGTATCTCCCTGAAACTATAATTATAGAAAAATAGGGTCACCATGTAGAGTGGGTATCTCCCTGAAACTATAATTATAGAAAAATAGGGTCACCACGTAGAGTGGGTATCTCCCTGAAACTATAATTATAGAAAAATAGGGTCACCACATAGAGTGGGTATCTCTCCCTGAAACTATAATTATAGAAAAATAGGGTCACCATGTAGAGTGGGTATCTCCCTGAAACTATAATTATAAAAAAATAGGGTCACCATGTAGAGTGGGTATCTCCCTTAAACTATAGTTATAGAAAAATAGGGTCACCACTTAATGTGGGTATCTCCCAGAAACTATAACTATACAAAAATAGGGTCACCACGTAGAGTGGGTATCTCCCAGAAACTATAATTATAGAAAAATAGGGTCACCACTTAATGTGGGTGATCTCCCTGAAACTATAATTATACAAAAATAGGGTTGCCACTTAATGTGGGTACAGTATCTCCCAGAAACTATAATTCTAGAAAAATAGGGTCGCCACTTAATGTGGGTGATCTCCCTGAAACTATAATTCTAGAAAAATAGGCTCACCACTTTAAATGTGGGTGAATCCCTGAAACTATAATTCTAGAAAAATTGTGGGTATCTCCTTGAAACTATAATTCTAGAAAAATAGGGTCACCACTTTTAATGTGGGTGAATCCCTGAAACTATAATTCTAGAAAAATTGTGGGTATCTCCTTGAAACTATAATTATAGAAAAATTATATGCTTACCAGTTACCACTTAATCTGAGTATCTCCTCGAGATTAAATAATAGTAAATAGACTAAAAAAGGACATGTGGTGATCCCATATATACTTTCCTTTCTATCTTATTTTAAGATAACTCCACAAGTGTGAAGTGTCGTGGTATAAAAATGTTATACTGTATTAAGAAAAAACTCAATCAACAACAAGGAGTCTATTATATTGTTATATAAAAACATAAGATAATGTAAATACAAAGAATATTTGAGACTTGTAGCAAGTGTAAATAAATATCTGTATAGTGTAACATTTGGCCACAAAATATCAAAGAAAATGGAAAATCTACGAACCACATATTAAATTATACATATATACTATAAACATTTCCTGAAACTCGTACAAGGACCGCTAGATCTACTCATAGACGAATATCGAAGATGCAGAGAAGCACTTGAGTGCACCTAAACAACTAAGAACACCAATCTTTCTTAAAAAATTATCAAAAATTTCTGCCGAACCTCATGGGATTTTGGAAATATTATTGTCCTTTACGAGTAGAGTATTTCAAATGTTTGTTAAAATTCGTCGAATACACATCTGGTATGTCTTCCTTGTACATACAGGCACAAAATAGAAAGGCTAAAATATCTTAAAAAGCACAATATTCACTTACCATTGTTGTTCTTTGAAACAAGTCTGAAAGAAAAAAAGTTGCTGATTTCACTCCAATCTCGTTGCAATCTCGTAACCAGACCCATACGCGCGCGGGAAGCGACGCGCGGCCGGGCATATTTGGCTCTGGGAACGAGATTGGATTTCACTCAACAATGCATTAGTAGCCAAGCCTCTCACTCGACACAATCCCTTGCCCCCCCCCCCCACACACACACACCCCCCCCCCAAGATTATTGGCCTGCGCCGCAGACACCGCAGACGTCTAAACAACCCCCCGGTCCGGTTCCCCCTGCAACACGCTAGTAAAGGGCTAAAGGCCTTTCTTTATCCAATTGTCTCACCGCCAGAGACTGTTTTACGAGCCATTGCAGTCTTGCTGCATGCATATTCAGTAGCCTGCGTGCAGACGCTTGTGTTTCCGCTGTTGCAGGCAGGCTACATATTCAGTGCACAGCCAGTAGAGCTCGATTCTACTACTTTGTGCAACGATTGCCGCAGTATGTCTAATAATACAGCAATGGTTTGTGCAACTGATCACGCACTGATAGTACGCCAGTGCCGTTAATTGCGAAACTAATCTGCGCGCACGGCAGACCCAAACTTTTAAAACTGTGAAACAAGTTAATTACATGTAAAATTGCACTGTATGTCTGTATATAGCAGGGTATTAGTACTCTTTAGACATTATAAGTAATATGCATAATAAAATCTCTTATGAACTCTTAAGAATTAGAAAGCGCGCAATAGTACTTGTACGTGCAACTCGCCCTCACCCTCCTTACCCTCCCTACGAAAATTCCTAGAATAATTTGCTCATTGGGCCCTGAGAACTATAAAGGCACCCCGTATATTTATATCGTTTTCACACAATTTCGATCCGGTGCCGTGTGAACACAACGGCGTTTTGTGACTTTTTAGCGCCGTTTTCAACTCGCTGCGGACTCGTGTGAACGAGGTCTCAATGGTCAAATTTTGGGTCATTCAACTCTTTGGAAGGAGGACGAAAAGTCAGATATAGCTGGAATGAGGAATCAGTTATCTCGCAAGAAAATTGTAAGCCATCATTAGTGGAATAGTTAAATAGTGGCATTTGTAAGTCGAAAATTTATTGTGTTATCTTCTTCTTTTTGGAACATTAGCGAGAGCTTGAGAAGTTACATTTGTTTAGATATACTACTTTCAAATTCAATATACACATTACAGGCTGAACTTGTTCTATAGGGCTATTCAATATTCATTGTACTGTAGGTTCAATGTTGAATAATAAAGTCACCCAGCTGGATTCACATTTGCAAACCTGTTTTGTAAAAACTACCATATTAAAATCTTTAAATAATTGCATGGCAGTGAAATATATTGTTGGAAATTCGTTGTAATCCACAAGGAATTTTCAAGGAAAACTATCATGTTACAGTGGCGTATTAAATAAACACTCATTATAGGGAAGGTTTTGGAAACTAAGGGCCCCCAACAGTGGGGGGCCCAACCAAGAATGGAGTAAATTAAGTACAGTATCTATATAATAACATGAAATATGTGGGTTAACAGCACCATTACCGACATATTTTGCCCTTATATTCTGGAACCGAGATTTAAGGAGTAGTCTGCATAATTACTCATATTATGTTCAAATAGTGCAGAGATTTCTACATCTTTTTACTACATGTTTTTTGTCTTTCTTTTACTCTATTAGAGTAATTAGCATTAATGCACCTATCAATGTTAAGCCCCAGGATGGTGTGGGGGGGGGGGGGTGTGGGTAACCCACAGGATATTGACTGATCGACATACCCCAACACAGGGAAATTTGACTTTCTCGACAAGCTCGAGGGATGGGATTTTTGACACACAAAATTATCTTAATACTATATTTTAGCACTTGATATTACCCAGTGTGGGGTATTTTGACCAACAAGGCTGTTCTACTTCAGGGGAATTTGATGATATCCCCATGGGTTGCCTGCCCCTCCCCCCCTGGGGCTTAACATTGATAGGTGCATAAGGTTTGGGTTAGGATTTGGTTTGTGTTTGGATTAGGGTTAAGAATCACTTAAATCTATGCTTAAATTAACTGCATGCATACCTGATTGCAGTCCTCATTAATGCCTTGGCACCGATCAGCAATTGCTGAGGCAAGTTATGATTTTTCTGGTTTGCCTCGGCAAAAAAAAGCCGAGGCAATTCCACCCGTCATTGACATTCATACCTTTCCCCAAAACAATGCGTGTTCATTCCAATTGTAGTTAAACGACTTAACGTAAATAAATTTCGTAGTATTTCACTCTTCCTGTGTCCAGTTCTGGGCATTAAAAATGTTTCGTGTTTCTTCGGGTTTCAAACAACTTTTATTGTTGAGACTTTTTCGCAGATTTGATGTTCACTTCCTACCGTGGAATCATGAAAATCTGTTTGGTTAATACAATATACTATAATTAGTAAAACAGGTTTCCACTGGAAACGTATGACTTCACCACACCATACGGAATAGTCCGCTTGGTCAAACTTTAATTGGTAAACTATGCAGCACTTTTCTGCTTCTCTGTTCGAATTGGTTTCCTCGAGTGAACATTCATTTACAGTTTGTTGATTAGGGCTACTATCTTCTCTAAAAGCATTTCAAATCAGGCATTTGTTTCCGTGAAATAAACAACCAATTGTCAAAACTGTTGTCAAACAGAATTACACAGGTGTGACAACAGTCTTTTACAACTGCCGACGTGCTTGCCGAAGTGTGTCGAAGTAATTGCCAAAGCATTAATCTACAGTGATTTCATTATGTTCCTCGGCAGAAACAATTGCTGAGGCAAAGTACCAAATTATGAAAAGACCAGCAATTATTTTGCCAAGGTAAAAATAGTTAAATTATGAGGACTGTGATTGGACAGTCAGCGTTGTGCTGCCCTATGAATGCCTGTTATTAATGTTATAAACTTATTCTATAAACTTATGCCTGTATGTTTTGTAATTAATTTACTGCGAATTACTTAAGGTTACCGTACTTAAGGTAAAGATGCAGGAGGCAAATTCTAATCAAGGAAATAGGGGATCCAAGGTAAAAATTTTAGTGGTACTGAGATAGCCTTTTAATAAAAATTGTAAAAATTGCCCTTATTAGTGTGTGTTTAAAATGTCTAGTAGTACATGTATAATATAATTCTTAGCTGACATATTTTATTTATTTAAGTCACCAAATAATGATGATGGCAATGAAAGTGGTAAAGACAAACCTGATGAAGAAAGAGGTGGTAGTGGTGAAAATGTTTGTGCTGGTGCTGATAATAGTGATGGTAATGGTGGTGATGGTAATGGTGATGATGGTAATGGTGATGATGGTGGTGGTGGTGGTGGGTAAGTTTAATATCAAATAAAAATATTGTTCACAAAATGAAAATATAAAGTAATTAATTAATTGTTCTTAGAGTGCTGACTTCAAGTTTGGGTTCACTAATTATTCTTTTTATCTATTTTATACATGTAGTTGGACTCCATTTATTGCAGCGGCTGTTGGAGCTGGAGCTCTTGTTGTAGCTGCACCTATTGCTGCTGCAGCAGCAGGCTTTACGTCCGCAGGAATAGGTGCTGGTACTATAGCAGCATCAATGATGTCAGCTTCTGCTTCTGTTAGTGGAGGTGGGGTAGTTTCTGGTGGTCTTGTAGCAACATTACAAGCTGTAGGTGCCACAGGTAGCTTGGCTGCAGCTGGTACTACAGTTACCGCTGCTGTGGGGGCAGCTGGTGCAGGTTTGGGAGCTGCTTTTTATAAGTTTTTTGGGAATGGAAAACCTGGCAATGATGGAAAACCTGGCAAAGATGGAAAATCTAGTGACAAAGATGGAAAATCTGGCAAAGATGGAAAATCTGGCAAAGATGGAAAATCTGGCAATGATGGGAAATTTGGCAAAGATGGAAAATCTGGCAATGATGGAAAATCTAGTGGCAATGATGGAAAATCTGGCAAAGATAGACAATCTGGGAATGATGGAAAACATGGCAATGATGGAAAATCTGGCAATGATGGAAAAGATGGAAATGACGAAACTCTGGGAAATATTTGGATTCTTGGAAATCCTGGTAATGATGGAAAATGTGGAAACAATGATACTGCTAAAAATGGTGGAATTCCTGAAAATAATAAAACTCTTAAAAACATTGGCAATCCTGGAAATGATGGAAATTTTGAAAAAGGTGGAAATCTTGAAAATAAGGGAAAGTTTAGAAATGATCATGAAAAACTTGAAAGAGAAGGAAATAAGGGGGAAATGGCTGAAAATGATGATGGTGCCGATAGGAGAGCGAATGAAAATATTGATATCACAGTGCAAGCTACTAGGCAGCCAACAGAACATGATGATGAAGAAAGTGATGAAGAGTCTGCATTTGTGAAGACAGTGGTATTCAAGAAATAAGCATATGCAACTAAGATTTCTTGTACCTATTTATTGTCATATTATAAGAGTAGTTTTGTTTTTCCATTACTTGTCACTTTACGTGTTATACAATACTTAATATGAAGGGTACATTTTTGGAAGTAAGAAATCTATTTAGTTACATGTTAAAAATGTATACCGTATACCCTTTATACAAATAAGAAATCATTCTTCCTTTACAATCAACTAATAAAGGATTTAAGGTGGCTCCATACAATTTCTAGAAAAACGGAAAATACAAGTTTGAGAGTCCAAAACACGTGCATACACAATTCGAGAAAATAGTAAAACTAAATGTCATGCATAGTTAAACAGCCTGACAATCAAAAACTGTTAGAATATGTTCTCTGATATTCCAACGAGGTGATTAACACCTGATGAAACATGTGTAGCAGATTTAGAAGAACACTCGGAAATGCATGACACGCATTCCAATATAAGTAGCATAACATTATATCCTGTAGTAATTATAGTCCTTTTATGGTAGTCTTAATATAAAATCCTTGTACATGTATATGATTGAAATATACAAAATAAAGTCAGTTGTGACTCCTTAATAGAAGTTGTGTATTGCGCTTCGTATCAAGATAGAGCGATGGCAACAGCACAAAACCCAACAAAAACTGTTACCAAATAAATAGCAACAGTTGTTGCTATGGCAACAATGACGTTTCAAAATGGCTGCCAATTACCTTTCAAACTAATTTAATTCGAAAAAAACTTTGGTGACCCCCCATTTTTTCTTATTAAAACTTTCCTTGAAGTATGAGTAATCATTAGGCCGATTTTAAAAAAATTTTGTACATCCAAATTTTTTTAAAAATTAACAAACACGATTTTTTCGAGAAAAAAAAAATATTCCTTCTACAGAATTTTTTTTAAATCGGCCTATTGATTACTCATACTTCAAGAAAAATTTTAATAAGAAAAAAATGGGGGTCACCAAAGTTTTTTTCGAATTAAATTAGTTTGAAAGGTAATTGGCAGCCATTTCGAAACGTCATTGTTGCCATAGAAACGACTGTTGCTATTTATTTGGTAACAGTTTTTGATTGTCAGAATGTTTAACTATGCATAACATTTAGTTTTATTATTTTTCCGAATTGTTTATGCACGTGTTTTGGACTCTCAAACTTGTGTTTTCCATTTTTCCAGAAACTGTATGGAGCCACCTTAACCTGATTTTTGTGGCAATTTGGGGAAATGACTCTTGGAAATAACTGTCATTCAATCAGTATCCAAACCAAATAGAATTTTCAAGCATTATAATTTATAATATTAGTAAAAATTTAAAAGATCCTTCGCCCTTTTAATTACTTTAATATTCTGTATGTTTGTTCTTGCGGAATCAATAGGCACGGTATCAGACCTAGTGAAATAAAAGTAGCGTGCTGCGTAGGCAGTGTTGAAACAACAATCGAAATTCGAAATATAGCCGGTATTAAAGGTTAGATATACTGTACTGCCGAAACAGAGAACGTAGGACTCTGCAGGGGCGGATTTAGGATTTTGAAAACGTCAGTCAAAGTTGTGGGCCACGGTGGTAGGGGGGTCCGGGGGCATGCCCCCCGGAAAATATTTGAAATTGGGGTCTCTAAAACAGCATTTCCCACGATTTGACAGCACATTTGAGCAAAATTTTGAAATTTTTAAAACATATTTTTAATGGCACATTTTATTATGTTTACATTGGACCAATTTCCGGTTATACGTCCATGTCCTATTTACACGAATTGCCATCCTTAGGTTAGGTTGTGTGTTGGGGTATGGCTTTCATGAAGTACTTGGGTTATGTAGGACATGGATTTATTACCCAATTTCCCCTTTCGGCAAAAACCGCAATGCATTGTGGTAATTGGGTATGAGTGATGATCACTGATCTCAAATAATATACTCATTATACTGGATAGAGCATCCGGTGTTCGCAGTGAAGTCGGAATAGATTAGCGGCGACCATTTCCGGTGGGACCCACTTGGGTCCCATACAATATGGCGTAAATAGGAGTGGAAGCAGTTGAACGGCGTTTTTCGCCAAATTCTGGGATGTTACGAAGAGTTACCACCGAATTGAGGTTTGTAATCTTATTTTAAGTAATAGTTTAGTGTTTTGAACTATTTTTTTGTTTAGAAAGTGCTTTTCTTTACAAAATACGCTTGCCTGTTTATTTGCTTCAGAGCTAGCAAAGTCGGTAAACAAATGTCTGGAAGTGACTGCCTGTGTATTTGTTTCTTTCTAGTAACGCGTATTATTTGATGATTTACGATGATGTGTTTGTTTAACTTTTGATTTATTTCATGCCGATTAAACCCCAAGAAGTCATAACTGTGTCTGTTTAAACTAATAAACTTACCCGCTGTTGATACTGTTCACATGAAATATTCGAACTTTATAGTTTTGTCGAATATGGGCTAATGTTCAACCAGTTCAGATTTTATTATGGTTACACTACAGCATGTATTTTGCCCAAGCCCTTGTCCCTTGATAGTATTTCATTTTGTCTACAGTATATCTCAAACAAAATATGTACATACTGTATAACATTTTGAGTTAGTGGTAGTTTATTATGGTTAGAGAGCATCTTACTGGCCATTAAGATGTTTAATACACCCAAGTTTGATTCCTTCTCGATCAATGCAGATTTACTGTACATTTAGCAGATTACATTTTTATCTAGTTTGCTGAAAGCAAGAAAAATCTTTCCAGTTACATGCATCCAGGATTACTGTAGATCTAAGGATGTTACTCTGCAATCTGGGTTTAACTCCTACTTGATGCACTTATCAGATTTATAAAATTTCACCTTGGATGTACATTAGAGGAGTGCTTCTAGTTTGACTCTACCAAACACCAGAGATTTCTTCTGGGTACTCCGGTTTCCTCCTGTAGTAACACTGACCAATGAGGGGTGACCCTTACTAGATCTCTAGGAAGGACAGTTTAGATATGACTGATAAGGTTATCCAGTGTAAAGACTGTTTAACTGTTACAGTAGTTTAGTTCAGTTTCCTTTGGATGCATGTGACTTGAGTGCTTCCAGTTTGACTCTACCAAACACCACAGGTTCCCTCCGGGTACTCCGGTTTCCTCCTGTAGTAACATTGGTCCTTAGATAAAGTTATGGTATATCCAGTGTAATACCATGATCACCTCGGATTCTTTTGTTCTCCGAGGGAATGTAAACCTCGTATTTCCCTCGGGTAATTTATCCTTTGTCTTCTAATTTTCCCGTGCATGTTGATGAGGGAAAATTAGAAGACAAAGAAATCTTTTGTCTTCTTCTAAATTTCCCACTTGCATATATTTTCCCTCATCAACATGCACGGGAAAATTAGATTCAACTTCTCTGATCAACCGTGTAAATTTCCTGTTGGCAAGATTCTCAAAGTTTTCCTCGGCGATCATAATATTACAAACTAATAAATTTTGGAAAATTAGCGATTAAATTTCCCTCAAGTCATGTTATTACTTATAATAAATACAGTTACCTGTAGTTTACTTTCCTTTTTTGTTTACATGTACAGATTAGTTTGTTTTGATTCTTACCGATGCTGGAAGAGGACAAGCTTATTCAATTTTTTTCTTATTTATGTACCAGAAAGGTTAGCTGTGGTTTCCTTTCCAAGATGGTAAAAACGAATTTTGCTGTAGCTTTTTGCAATGGACTTGATAAGAGCAAAAACATGATTTTCAGCAACAGGAGAATCTACCATATGGTTATCAAGCTCTGTGAAGATTGTGCCAGTGCTCCAGCCACCACTGGCACTAGATAGTATTTTAAATTTTTTTGACATTTTAGTCCTTTGCGGCATTGCCTTTGTAATGTATTAGAGAAAACTTAAATTAATTTCAATAAAATTGTTTGTACTATCCAGAGCAGCTTACACTAGCTTCAATTAAACTAAAATCTTATAAACATCTATATGCATTGTTATGATCACTCATCTCAAAAAAAAAATTAATGACTGATCAGCTAGTGATAATTTCTGCATAAAAAAGTTGTGTGGATCTAATAAGGAAAAGACATATAGATGGGTATGAAACCTAAAAAGTTGTATGATGCAAGATATCGAGGTATGATAAATGTAGTAAAGATTGAAACTTTTTCAAAAATATCTTGAAATGAAAACACTTCTGTAGTAAATATACATGTAGTTTGGAATCATCCTTCTCTTTGTTTATTTTAAAAAAAAGCTCATGACTTATTATCTGTTTCAAATATAAGTCTACACAAAGTACAGTAGTGTCAGTACACTGAAGTATATAAAATATAAAAGAATATAGTAGATTATAACCAATAAATAATTATTTCTGTGTGTAAATCAGAGCTGGCCAAACCATGCCCCTTTATTATAATTTTACTTCAATCTCAGATGATTCTACTCTTTCAAATACCAGACAATTTGACTTTGTCAAATAGAAAACCCTTGGCAATGGCAAGTCTCTCCAGCAAGCCTAGGCAGCCATGAGTTCATCACAGATATAATATATATATATAGACAGGGTAAAATAAAGCAAGAACACACAGGTAACATGTAAAAAATTAGCCAATAGGCAAAAATATTTTTTTTTATACAAGAGGACAAATGGACAATTAATGTTTACAAATATTGAAAATGCACACCATAAATTGATAAATGCTAGGTGAACAGGAATTATCTTCGTCAATATTATAGTAACAGGACTTCATCCGACTTCATCAATAATAGTAAAACAGTGAGTTAAATGCTTATAAATTTGCCTGTTTAATAAATAAAGTATAACTACAAACTTCCAATAAACATCTTCAGTTGTATAAAACCCTCAGATCGTCTGATCCAATATACGTTGAAAAAGACGGATATAGAAACGGTAATATTGTTACTTTGTCATAAAGTCACTGTCAAACTGCTAAAGTGAATACAAGATGTTATTTGTTCCTTACTTTAGACCGTTAGTCCTTTAATAATTCTTCAAATTGTAGTCTGGTGGCCGGTGCTGATTTTCGTTCAGTAAAATCGTGAAATTTCGGCTGATTTTCCATGATCCCAGCCACTTTTAAGTTCTCCCATAGCGACAGGACATTTTCTTGTTAAGAATGTAAAATTTAGCTGGTTTTCGTTAAAAATACGATAATTTAAAGCGAAAACTATGATTCAGCAATAGTGATATAACTACGAAGTGGGTCCCACCGGATATGGCTGCCGCGAGATTTTTAGTCTCACTTCCGACTTCAATTTTTGCAAGCGCGAACCAATAGATGCTCTATCCAGTATAATGAGTATATTATTTGAGATCAGTGGTGATGATCTCGACCTTAGTGGTGACCTTGACGATGACCTTCAACTTCGGGTTGAACCGATTTTCATAACTTTTTCGTTTGCGTGGAAGAAATTCAAAGTAGTTTGTAGGATAGGGGGCTATTTAACTACATTATATAGAAAGGGCGAAGAAATCAGCGCAGTGGTTGTCAACAAAATGAATTCACAACGACTGAAGAGGTGAAGACTCTTCGAACAAAAATGTTCTCTAAACAAGATGTTTCTTCATTTTAAAAGGTCAGTAGCCGTGTCAAACGTTCCTGAATAACATGTATTGCTTTGTATCTAGTCAACAGTAGCTGATATTCCTAGATCACATGTTATTTGTGGTGGTGAACATCTTTTTAAAATTTTTTTGTGTTTTGAAATTGACATGCTGGCCAATTAACTTTGATCAGTTGTTCGATAATTATGTCACTCGTGTTCTCTCTCCTCCGCAGAGGCTCGGAGAAGACGCGCGAGGAATGATGGGAAGAGGGAAAGAAAAGTAGCCTCTGCCAGATAATGTTGTCAATATGGCGCCCAAATTCCGTGATGGACTAGGCACCAAGACTCGGAATTTCAATATATAATCAAATTTAACTTACGGAAAAGTTGGAAATCCATAAATTGTGAACAAGACACATTTAAATTGCTGGCAGACAATTCTCATCTCGAGAATGTTAATATTGTTACACAAGGACAGGATTTTCCAGTTTTGAATTATGCAATGTAAACAAAGTAACAAACGCTACCCGAGAAGTTTAAATCAAAAGACACTGAACTACGAACCCATTACTTCTCAAATTCATCAGTTTCAAATGTCCTCAGAACTCACTTGAGCCAGCACGCACGTGGACTGCGAACTGCCCCATGAAAGTGGCCGATTTTCTATGCGATTTCCGATCGTGGCACAGAATACAAATTAATTAGGCACGCGATTCACAGAAAGTCAAAGGGTCAGATATACATATTAATATTCGAATCTGAAATGAGGAATCTCGCAAGAAAATGGTAACCCATCATTAGTGGAATAGTTAAATAGTGGCATTGGTAAGTCAAAAATTTATTGTGTATATCTTTTTTTCCCCCGAACAGTAGCAAGAACTTAATAAGAAGTTACATTTGCTAATAATATCATATGATATTATTGGTTACAATCGGTTTGTACATTTTAGATATACTACTTTCAAATTTAATAGGGCTACTGTACTGTAGGTCCTGTTGAATAGTAAAGTCACCCAGCAGCTGGATTCACATTTGCAAATCTGTTTTGTAATGGCAGTGAAATATATTGTTGGAAATTCTTTGTAATCGACAAGGAATTTTCAAGGAAAATTATATGACTCCAAGAATGGAGTAAAGTATTAAATAATAACATGAAATATGTGGATTAATTACCGACATATTTTCTTATTATATTCTGGCATCCCCAAACACAAATTTCCTATGGTTCTATGCCTGTTATTTGTTATAAACTTATTCTCAAGCTACAATCCTGGACAAAATTGTTGGGACACTTTGCCGATTTTGCCAATTTTCGCATAGTGTCCCAAGCACTTTTGTCCAGGATTGTCTGAAAATGACGAATTAAACAAAATCGAAGAAAAAAACAATTTGGGGGCGGCGATTCTGCGCAGTTTGCTCGAAAATGACAAAAATACGCTCCCACATGCATGAACAACAAATTGTTTGTGGGGTATAGAAGGTTTGGTGAATATGTAAATTAAATAGAGCTCTCGTGCGGGTGGTACCGGTGCGGGTGGGAACTCTGCAGAGACTCTGCTCCAGTGATCCCTTCCCCATTGAGGGGGTAAGGGGGAGCAGAGATGGGGGCTCTTTTATTAAACTGTATATATTTTGCAATGTTACAAAGTGAAAAAGCTGTGTTTTATTGAAAAATCATAAACTTGTCATTTTCAGACAATCCTGGACAAAATTGTTGGGACACTTTGCTGATTTTGCCGATTTTCGCATAGTGTCCCAAGCACTTTTGTCCAGGATTGTAGGTGGGTAGTAGCGAAGTAGTTGTAGTTTGCTACTGTAGTGAACTACAATTTTCACATAGTGAGTAGTTTTTTAATACAGGAGTTTTTCAAAACAGTAGCTGTAGTGAACTACATTTTTTCAGTAGTGAAGTACAGAAGTAGTTGATTACTTTTTTTACAACAATCGCTTTTTGCTACTTTTCGAATTTGTCATCAGTCAATTAGTCAGTCAGCACAACAGACTGAACAGAGTCGGCGAGTACGCCGAGTAGACACCTGAACAAAATATAATATCAAATTAAATTCTAGACTGTTGTGCACATGCAATTAAATCCTGGACTCTCCCACCTGTCAGGATTATTTATTAATTAATATTAATCAATAAACTATGCTTATGAGAATGCTGTTTAGTGTTTACTGTTGCTGGTTACTTGGTTTTGGCCACTGTAGGTTTGTTCATCACCTTTCTTGCCATTCGAGGTCCTATAGTTACATATTAATAAATATTAAATAAATACAAATTACGAACTTGGATAGTACACAATAGTAAGATAGTAGCAAAGTAGTGAAATAGTTTGCTACATTTTTGAAACAGTAGCTGTAGTCAGTAGCGAACTACATTTGTTGACAAGTAGCAGTAGTTGTAGCTGACTACATTTTTTTAAAGTAGCTGTAGTTGTAGCAAACTACAAAAAATTTGTAGTCAACCCTGACCCTTGCTTATTCTATAAACTTATGCCTGGATGTTTTGTAATTAATTTACTGCAAATTACTTAAGGTTACTTAAGGTAAAGATGCAGGAGGCACATTCTAATCAAGGAAATGAAAGATCCAAGGTAAAAATTAAATAGCCTTTTATTAATGAGTAAAAATTGTCTGACATTAATTTATGGCCTTATTACCGTAGTGTGTGTTAAAAATGTCTAGTACTGTATATAATTCTTAGCTAATATATTTTATTTATTTTAGCCACCAAATAATGATGATGGCAATGAAAGTGGTAAAAACAAGCCTGATGAAGAGAGAGCTACTGGTGGCAGTGGTGAAAATGTTTGTGTTGGTGCTGATAATAGTGATGGTGGTGATGGTAAAGTTGGTGATGGTCATGGTGATGGTGATGGTAATGGTGGTGTACTTGGTAATGGTGGTGATGGTAAAGGTGCTGATGGCAATGATGATGATGGAAATGGTGGTGATGGTATAGGTGGTGATGGTAAAGGTGGTGATGGTAATGGTGGTGATGGTAAAGGTGGTGATGGAAATGGTGATGATGGTAATGGTGGTGATGGTATAGGTGGTGATGGTAAAGGTGGTGATGGTAATGGTGGTGATGGTAATGATGGTGGTGGTAATGGTGGTGGCCATGGGTAAGTTATCAAATAAAATTATTGTTTACAAAATGAAAATATAAAGTAATTAATTTTGTTGTAAGGGTGTTGAGTCAAGTTTGGGTTCACTAATTTTTATTTTTATCTATAGTTGGACTCCTGGAAAAGTTGTTGCAGTTGCTATTGGAGCTACTGTTGGAGCTGGGGCTCTTGTTGTAGCTGCACCTCTTGCTGCTGCAGCAGCAGGCTTTACGTCCGCAGGAATAGGTGCCGGTACTATAGCAGCATCAATGATGTCAGCTTCTGCTACTGTTAGTGGAGGTGGGGTAGTTTCTGGTGGTCTTGTAGCAACATTACAAGCTGTAGGTGCCACAGGTAGCTTGGCTGCAGCTGGTACTACAGTTACCGGTGCTGTAGGGGCGGCTGGTGCAGCTTTGGGAGCAGGATTGCAATATTTGGGTAGTAAGTTATTTGGGAAGGGGGATGGAAAACCTGGTAATGATGGAAAACCTGGCAATGATGCAAAACCTGGCAATGATGGAAAACCTGGCAATGATGGAAAATCTAGTGACAAAGATGGAAAACCTGGCAAAGATGGAAAACCTGGCAATGATGAAAAACCTGGCAAAGATGGAAAACCTGACAAAGATGGAAAATCTGGCAAAGATGGAAAATCTGGCAATGATGGAAAATCTGGCAATGATGGATTTAAACCTGCTGCAGCTGGTGCAGCTTTTGCAGCAGGATTGCAATATTTGGGTGGTAAACCTGGCAATGATGGAAAACATGGCAAAGATGGAAAACCTGGCAATGATGGAAAATCTAGTGACAAAGATGGAAAATCTGGCAAAGATGGAAAACCTGGCAATGATGGAAAACCTGGCAATGATGGAAAATCTGGCAATGATGGAAAACCTGGCAATGATGGAAAACCTGGCGAAGATGGAAAATCTGGCAAAGATGGAAAATCTGGCACAGATGGAAAAGCTGGAAATGACGAAACTCCTAAAAATATTGATATCGCAGTGCAAGCTACTCACAAGGAGGGTGGAAGACATAGGCAGCCAACAGAACATGATGATGAAGAAAATGACGAAGAGTCATTTGTCTTTGTGAAGACAGTGGTATTCAAGAAATAAGTACAGTACTATATGCAACTGAAAGATTTCTTGTACCTATTTCTTGTAATATTATAAGAGTAATTTTGTTTTTCCATTACTTGTCACTTTATATGTTATACAATACTTATGAAGAGTACATTTTTGGAAGAAAGAAATCTATTTATAGTTACATGTTGAAAATGTATCATACCCTTTATACTAATAAGAAAGAATTCTTCCTTTGTTTGTAGTACAATCAACTAATAAAAGGTTTAACCTGATTTTTGTGGCAATTTTGGGAAATGACTCTTTTGAAATAACTGTCATTCAATCGGTATCCAAACCCTGTCCTAAACAGGGCGAAGGATCTTTTAAATTTTTACTAAATATTATAATGCTCGAAAATTCTATTCCTTATATTCTGTATGTTCGTTCTTGCGGAATCAATAGGCACGGTTCAGACCCTTTAGGACTGGATAGTGAAATAGCATGCTGCTTAGGCAGTGTTGAAACAATGATCGAAATATAGCCGGTATGTAAATTATGTACGTACACACGTAAAAATCTCAGCTTGTGAACAGGATGTGTTCGCAACAGGTCGGTAGCAAGGCTGGGAACAAGTTGTAACAATGCTGTTCATTCAAGAAGCTGCTACAACCTTGTTAGCATCAATCTGTTAACAACTTGTTGAGTGCAGAGCGGTAACAGCTAGGTTGTTGGAACAACTTGTCATCAGTCTGTTGGAGTCATCAGCCTTGTTACAAGTTGTCAACAACCTGTTACAGACATGTTAACAGACTGGGACAGCCAGTGCGAACACATGACGGTGACAGCCTGTTGAACAGCCTTGTAACAACTTGCTGGCAGGTATGTAACAGCTTGTGCGTTTTTACGTGTGTAGGAGTCTAACGTTCCGACCACAGAATAAGTTCCGACCGAAGACCGTTCGTCAGAGAGAAACGTGCTCTCTGACGAAAACAGATGAATTGAATAAACAAATGATCACGTGAACATAACTGTAATTTATGTCATATAATGTATTCTGTAAAAATAATTAATTTAATAAATGAGAAACACATGCTTCGTGCTTCTCTCCCAAACAAGTTGTTATATTCGTATTCTATATTAAAGTTCAATCTGAAACAATCCTCTATCGGAATAAGTTATGTGGACTCCAACCACAGACTAAAATAATGTTTATTCTGTGCTCCTACGTTCTCTGTTTCGGCAGTATATCTAACCTTTTGGACGGTTTCCAATTTAATAATATTCTGTTGAAATCCTCGGGGGGGCAAATTTCCTTGGATTTTCAAGAATCCTTGGCTTGGTCATTTTTAAGAATTTTTTGCAAGAGATGTTTGGGAGAATCATTCAATTTGATCAGTTTGCAAACTGATGTCTGATGAAAGATATTTTAATCCGCAGAAAAATGGATTTTAATATTAGATTCTGAAATTCTGATTGTAACTATTTACAGACGGGCACTGAAAACGGAAATTGCCCGACTTTTGATATAAAAACGGGCACTGAAACGGAAATTCCCGACTTTTGATATAAAAAACCCACCTTTTCCTTTTTTTCGTCCTATTTAAAATTTTTTTTCCTATATTTTTTGCCTGACTTAGGTTGAAAATTTGCCCGACTTAAGCAACATTCCCATTCGTCTGGGGGTGGGGGGCAGCCGCCTCCCGTCTTGTACGCCTATGGACCGGGGGTTTGCAGGTAGCCGTATCCTCTGGATTAAATTTAATATATTAATAGTCCGTTTCAGCTTACCAAGTTCCCAACCTTCCAATGAATGTTGACAAACGAATTTCAAAAGCAATCAGCAAGCTGAAACTGACTATAATAGTAACTGAGGCCGTGTCCTCATCACATTCCAGTACTACCACGACTATCAGTGTTTACACTTCGCAGGAAATTTCCTGATTCTCAGGAAATCCTGACTTGAAAAGGAAATTTTCAGGATGGGTTAAAATCTCAGGAAATCTCAGCAAAATCAGGAAATCTCAAAAAATCTAAAAGAGAAATTGAGAAATTTTAAAGAAATTTTAACTTAACGTGTATTTTCGGAATTCTATACAGCCTGCGAGCAGGCTCATTTGACGTGGCGTTTGTGAAAAGTTATCACGTGATAATGTCAAAGAACGAAATAAAATTTCAGGAAATTTCAGGACAACAAATACAGGAAAATATCTGGATTTCAGTTGTTGAAGCACTGCGACTCATGGCTAGAAATCCAGGACACTCAGCGGCAGTGGCCTGTGGGCTCATATTTAGATGGAAATATTAATTTGAAAATTCTGATGGCTAAATATCGATCATTTCGGCTATAAACAGAAGTCTATAGCAATAAATTAAAGTAGAGTTATTCGCTAAAATGTCTTATTGACCCATTTCTTACCCAAATATCAAATTACAAAAGGTTTAATCGTCTAGACAGGCCTGTACACTCATACTCACAAAAATTGCCGCATATATACATAAATTTCGGTTATTATTTCTGAATCCACAGTCACATTTAATAATAATAACAGCGGTTAAGACCCTGGCAACCTAGCAACAGCTCCATAAGAAATGGCGGACAAGAACCCGAAATTATCGAGGAATGCATTGCTTCTTCACGCCGAGTTCAGTATTTATCTCGACGCTTGATGGATTAAATTACAACGACTCGGCTGCAATAAATCGTACATTTTAAGGTCTTTGGGAACCTATTAAACAACGAAAAAGTGGAACGAACAACTCCGCAAAACAAAGTGACGTTCATCCCGAGCAAATTCAGACGTTCGCATCGTGGACAAACAACACAGAAGCAGCCAAAATTGGAGCTCCAAAATAAGTGATATAGCAGATTAATAGACTTTAAACAGCGAATAAGAGGTATGCTTGTGAGGGGCTCGGGAACCTATTTAGGACGCTCCAAACTTAATAGAAATTGTAGTGCTGAACGATTGTTCAATTTGGTGAAGTTTTGGACGTTCGCATGTCGGAATTTACAATAGTAAATAACCGAAAATGATTGTTCTTTATATTTCCTTAAGAAATCTATTGAAGGACGCCATATTGAATTAATTAAAAAGGGATTCAGTGCGCATGCTTTGCCGCCATGTTGTCCTCGATTGATTAATACTTCAGTTTTCACTTGTACAATCAATATGGAGTAAGTGTATTTCTTACGTGTAATGTTCTATTTATTATATGGACAATGAAAGTATGCGTGGAAGTGATGTTGATAAACTGGGTTGAATGCAAAAACTACAACCGCTTGACCAAAAACGTTTTGAAAATACAAATGAAAAATACAACAACTTCTTCGAATACGTCATTTTACGTGAAAAACTGAATTAAGAGAAGTTACTGGCTCAAATTTACTTGATTCGAAACTTAGGCAAAATGTGTACATTTTGACTTGTCGATATGTCACTCGCGAGCGTTACATACGAGAAATACGCCACTCGGTTCCCGGATGTAGTGAAATATGGATTCTACGAGTGTTTTAGTTGCTAGTAAAATACTCTTTTCCATATAATAAAAGGGGATATTACATGGTGGCAAGAAGATACAAATTTTATGTTCGAGTTGCAAGGACAATATCTCACGAGTAAGCGCAGTGAAAAAGTGTGATATTGCTCTTGCCATGAGAACATATAATCCATATCTTTGAGCAACCGTGTAATCTTCTATTTATTATATGGACAATGAAATTATGCGTGGAAGTGATCTTGATAAACTGGGTTTAATGCAAAAACTGCAACTGCTTGACCTAAAACGTTTAGAAAATACAAATGAAAAATACAACAGCTGCTTCGAATAGTTTACATCATTTTATGTGAAAAACTGAATTAAGAGAAGTTACTGGCTCAAATTTACTTGATTCATTACCTACAGCAAAAGGTGTAAATTTTGACTTGTCGATATGTCACGCGCGAGCGTTATATACGAGAAATATGCCACTCGGTTCCCAGATGTAGTGAAATATGGATTCTACGAGTGTTTTAGTTGCTAGTAAAATACTCTTCTCCATATAATAAATATATATATATATATATATATTTATTTATTTATCAGACCTCTCAACTTTGAAATTTGCGACAGAGTGAGATTTTGGATGACACTCACCTAGGGGGGTCTGGGGGCATGCCACCCTGGAAAGTTTTTGAATCTGAAATGCCGTTTTCCTGCATTTTGAGAGCACTTTGAAATGAAATATAAAGCATTTACATTCTTCAATCAACTTGAATCCCAACGCGTGTATGATATATATTTAGTTAATTTAAAAGATACTTACAATTTCAGCATTTGATAGATAAGATGATTTATCTAAAATAGTATATAATGACTAGTGTACAAATAAATTGTCTTATTGACCCATTTCTTACCCAAATATCGAATTACAAAAGGTTTAATTGTCTAGACAGGCCTGTACAGTACACTAATCCCGGAGCCCGGTGAGGGTGCTAATCTCGACATGCGTGTAGTCCACTTTACACGCGTGGAGAAAAAGCGAGGGAGACGAAATCTGGAAATAGTTTATATTTAAGAAATAGAAAATGGCCGCCTGTGTTTATATAGCCTGATGCAAACACGAGAGTGAGTTGGGAGAAATCGAATTCTCCCAACTCACTCTCGTGTTTGCATCAGGCTATATAAACACAGGGCATTCATTTTCTATTTCTTTTATGAAATAAGGCTAAAAAATGTGCCGTGACATCACAACCGTGTTTACATAGCCTGATATAAACACGGTAATTGACCAATCACAGCGTGCGTAAGACGCAACCTATATATATTTAAGAAATAGAAAATGGCCGCCCGTGTTTATATAGCCTGATGCAAACACGAGAGTGAGTTGGGAGAATTCGAAAGTTTATGTGAACCCGAGCCGTAGGCGAGGGTTTACATAAGTACTTTCGAATTCTCCCAACTCACTCGAGTGTTTGCATCAGGTTATATAAACACAGGGCATCCATTTTCTATTTCTTTTATGAAATAAGGGTAGGAAATGTGCCGTGACATCACAACCGTGTTTGCATAGCCTGATATAAACACGGTAATTGACCAATCACAGCGTGCGTAAGACGCAACCTATTTTATAAATATATGTATGGCACGATGTCACGCGGTAAGAATAGTTGGACACTGGTGACTAGCGACGAAGAAAACTATGGTTGATGTTTCATGTATCGGTGTCACCAAATGAGCCAGATAAATTTTCATATATAATGTCCTAAAGTATCGCCTTGGTATAGTGACTTGACCTATCTATCCCAAATATGCTATCTTAGTTATGTTATACTAATTATACAAGTTATATCAGTTATCCTAGTGATCTTAGTTATCTTAGTTATCTTAGTTATCCTAGTTATCCTAGTTATTTTAGTTATCCTAGTTATCTTAGTTATACTAGTTATCTTAGTTCTTTTAGTTCTTTTAGTTATCTTAGTTCTTTTAGTTATCTTAGTTCTTTTAGTTATCTTAGTTCTTTTCGTTATCTTAGTTATCTTAGTTCTTTTAGTTATCTTAGTTATCTTAGTTCTTTTAGTTATCTTAGTTATCTTAGTTCTTTTAGTTATCTTAGTTATTTTAGTTATCTTAGTTATTTTAGTTATCTTAGTTATCTTAGTTCTTTTAGTTATCTTAGTTATCTTAGTTCTTTTAGTTATCTTAGTTCTTTTAGTTATCTTAGTTATCTTAGTTCTTTTAGTTATCTTAGTTCTTTTAGTTATCTTAGTTCTTTTAGTTATCTTAGTTCTTTTAGTTATCTTAGTTCTTTTAGTTATCTTAGTTATCTTAGTTCTTTTAGTTATCTTAGTTCTTTTAGTTATCTTAGTTCTTTTAGTTCTTTTAGTTATCTTAGTTCTTTTAGTTATCTTAGTTATCTTAGTTCTTTTAGTTATCTTAGTTCTTTTAGTTATCTTAGTTATCTTAGTTCTTTTAGTTATCTTAGTTATCTTAGTTCTTTTAGTTCTTTTAGTTCTTTTAGTTATCTTAGTTATCTTAGTTCTTTTAGTTATCTTAGTTATCTTAGTTCTTTTAGTTATCTTAGTTATCTTAGTTCTTTTAGTTATCTTAGTTATTTTAGTTATCTTAGTTATTTTAGTTATCTTAGTTATCTTAGTTATTTTAGTTATCTTAGTTCTTTTAGTTATCTTAGTTATCTTAGTTCTTTTAGTTATCTTAGTTCTTTTAGTTATCTTAGTTATCTTAGTTCTTTTAGTTATCTTAGTTCTTTTAGTTATACTAGTTATTTTAGTTATCTTAGTTCTTTTAGTTCTTTTAGTTATCTTAGTTATCTTAGTTCTTTTAGTTATCTTAGTTCTTTTAGTTATCTTAGTTATCTTAGTTCTTTTAGTTATCTTAGTTATCTTAGTTCTTTTAGTTATCTTAGTTATCTTAGTTCTTTTAGTTATCTTAGTTATTTTAGTTATCTTAGTTATTTTAGTTATCTTAGTTATCTTAGTTCTTTTAGTTATCTTAGTTCTTTTAGTTATCTTAGTTATCTTAGTTCTTTTAGTTATCTTAGTTCTTTTAGTTATCTTAGTTATCTTAGTTCTTTTAGTTATCTTAGTTCTTTTAGTTATCTTAGTTCTTTTAGTTATCTTAGTTCTTTTAGTTATCTTAGTTCTTTTAGTTATCTTAGTTATCTTAGTTCTTTTAGTTATCTTAGTTCTTTTAGTTACCTTAGTTCTTTTAGTTATCTTAGTTCTTTTAGTTATCTTAGTTATCTTAGTTCTTTTAGTTATCTTAGTTATCTTAGTTATCTTAGTTATCTTAGTTATCTTAGTTCTTTTTATCTTAGTTTTCCTAGTTATCTTAGTTATCTTAGTTATCTTAGTTATCTTAATTCTTCTAGTTATCTTATGAATGAAAAAACTGGATATTTTTATTTCTGGAATTATTTGTGGGAACAATTAAAGTTGTCTTAATCGTATGCTATTATAGAAAACGCAAAATCAATTACTGTATTTTCTGTATTGAAAATATCTGTCCATCATGTTATAAACGAGTTGCTTACATTCAATCTGTGGAAATTAGCAGCGATATAGAAAATATAAAAAAGACAGACTCACTTGTGTTAAAAACTATAAATATATTTATTTACCATTTGAAACAGTTTTCAGTATTTCTATATGATCATGAGTGAGATTGTCATGCATTTCTGCCATGACGTAATATGGCATAAATCATTAGCTGTATTTTTTAAATTTTTTCTAATTGTTTTTTTATTTCGAGCAGTGTGCGTAAGCCAATCGGAAGATTAAAACCAAAGCTAACTAATATGTGAATAAGCCCAACAAATGATTTGTGAATTTTTTCCGGTGAAATTTGGTGCAAAGAATCATACGAAAGCACAAGGGAACAAATTGCGTAATATTCTAGCAAATTTGGATCACCAACATGTACGTTCTCCCCCATGTCCTGCATAAACGATACGGATCTTTCAGTAGGAGTTTTTTGAAAATCGTGTTTGAACCTTTTGTGTCGTCCTTTAGGTGAATTTGCGATATTACCACCACATTCTTTGCCACCACATAAGCCATGCCACTTACGCATCTTTCCGCAAGCCCCCTTGCATGAACAACGTCTTGGCGAATTATATTTTCTTTTTAACTTTGCGTCCGGCTTTTGGTTAATACCACATCTGCAACTTTACTTTTCGTCTTTTTCTTGCTCTATTTTTACAGTCGCCTTTTTACTATATCGTCTCCGGATTAACTAAGGTTGTCCTTTTTGCACGTGTCAACAAACGTTAAACAGTAATGTAAAATACGAAGCAAGAGGTTCGAACACGATCTCCAAGAAACTCCTAACAAAAATTAACTAAAAATTGCACGTGTTGCGGTCGAAATTTGCTTGAATACTAAGCTATTTTTTGTGCTTTCGTATGGTTCTTTGCGTATTTGTTGCAGGTCTATGTTTTAGTTAGCGTTCGTTACAATATTTCGATTGGCCTATAAGAACAATATACAAAATTATTTGCAAGTTTTCATGGCGATAATGTCGTAAAATATTTATTAGCTTATGAATATTTTACGTTGTGTTTCCACAAAACTTATTTATAATATACCAAATATTAGAAAAAAGTTAAAAATATATTACGTCATGGCGGGAATGCATGACAATCTGACTCATGATCATATAGAAATGTGTATTCAAACTGAACACTGAAAACTGTTTCAAATGGAAAATAAACATTTAGTTTTTAACACAAGTGAGTCTGTGTCTTGTTTATTTTTTCTATATTGCTGCTAATTTCCACAGATTGAATGTAAGCAACTCGTTTATAACATTTTTAAAACAGAAAATGCAGTACTTGATTTTGCGTATTCTATAATAGCATTACTATTATAGAATACGCAAAATCAAGTACTAAGACAATTAATTGTTCCCACAAGTTATTTAAATTGGTAGGGTAGGTAGACCCAAACCTATCCTAGCAGCTACGAACGTGACCGTTGCTCAAAATTTAATATAAAGAATACTTTATTTAAAACTTGAAAATACCTGACAAAGTTTGAATAATTCCAGAAATAAAAATATCCAGTTTTTCATTCATAAGATAACTAGAAGAACTAAGATAACTACGATAACTAAGATAACTAAAAGAACTAAGATAACTAAAAGATCTAAGATAACAAAAAGAACAAAAAGAACTAAAAGAACTAAAAGAACTAAGATAACTAAGATAACTAAAAGAACTAAGATAACTAAAAGAACTAAGATAACTAAAAGAACTAAGATAACTAAAAGAACTAAGATAACTAAAAGAACTAAGATAACTAAAAGAACTAAAAGAACTAAGATAACTAAAAGAACTAAGATAACTAAAATAACTAAGATAACTAAGATAACTAAAAGAACTAAGATAACTAAGATAACTAAAATAACTAAGATAACTAAGATAACTAAAAGAACTAAGATAACTAAGATAACTAAAAGAGCTAAGATAACTAAAAGAACTAAGATAACTAAAAGAACTAAGATAACTAAGATAACTAAAAGAACTAAAAGAACTAAGATAACTAAGATAACTAAAAGAACTAAAAAAACTAAGATAACTAAAAGAACTAGTATAACTAAAAGAACTAAGATAACTAACAGAACTAAGATAACTAAAAGAACTAAAAGAACTAAGATAACTAAGATAACTAAAAGAACTAAGATAACTAAGATAACTAAAAGAACTAAGATAACTAAGATAACTAAAAGAACTAAGATAACTAAGATAACTAAAAGAACTAAGATAACTAAGATAATTAAAAGAACTAAGATAACTAAGATAACTAAAAGAACTAAGATAACTAAAAGAACTAAGATAACTAAGATAACTAAAAGAACTAAGATAACTAAGATAACTAAAAGAACTAAGATAACTAAAAGAACTAAGATAACTAAAAGAACTAAGATAACTAAAAGAACTAATATAACTAAAATAACTAGTATAACTAAGATAACTAAAAGAACTAAGATAACTAAAAGAACTAAGATAACTAAAAGAACTAAAAGAACTAAAAAAACTATGATAACTAAAAGAACTAAGATAACTAAAAGAACTAAGATAACTAAAAGAACTAAGATAACTAAAAGAACTAAAAGAACTAAGATAACTAAAAGAACTAAGATAACTAAGATAACTAAAAGAACTAAGATAACTAAAAGAACTAAGATAACTAAAAGAACTAAGATAACTAAAAGAACTAAGATAACTAAAAGAACTAAAAGAACTAAGATAACTAAAAGAACTAAGATAACTAAAAGAACTAAGATAACTAAGATAACTAAAAGGACTAAGATAACTAAGATAACTAAAATAACTAAGATAACTAAGATAACTAAAAGAACTAAGATAACTAAGATAACTAAGATAACTAAAAGAACTAAAAGAACTAAGATAACTAAAAGAACTAAGATAACTAAAAGAACTAAGATAACTAAAAGAACTAAGATAACTAAAAGAACTAAGATAACTAAAAGAACTAAGATAACTAAGATAACTAAAAGAACTAAAAGAACTAAGATAACTAAGATAACTAAAAGAACTAAAAAAACTAAGATAACTAAAAGAACTAGTATAACTAAAAGAACTAAGATAACTAACAGAACTAAGATAACTAAAAGAACTAAAAGAACTAAGATAACTAAGATAACTAAAAGAACTAAGATAACTAAGATAACTAAAAGAACTAAGATAACTAAGATAACTAAAAGAACTAAGATAACTAAGATAACTAAAAGAACTAAGATAACTAAAAGAACTAAGATAACTAAGATAACTAAAAGAACTAAGATAACTAAAAGAACTAAAAGAACTAAAAGAACTAAGATAACTAAAAGAACTAAGATAACTAAAAGAACTAAGATAACTAAAAGAACTAAGATAACTAAAAGAACTAAGATAACTAAGATAACTAAAAGAACTAAGATAACTAAGATAACTAAAAGAACTAAGATAACTAAAAGAACTAAGATAACTAAAAGAACTAAGATAACTAAAAGAACTAAAAGAACTAAAAGAACTAAGATAACTAAAATAACTAGTATAACTAAGATAACTAGGATAACTAAGATAACTAAAATAACTAGTATAACTAGGATAACTAAGATAACTAAGATAACTAGGATAACTGGTATAACTTGTATAATTAGTATAACATAACTAAGATAGCATATTTGGGATAGATAGGTCAAGTCACTATACCAAGGGGATACTTTAGGACATTATATATGAAAATTTATCTGGCTCATTTGGTGACACCGATACATGAAACATCAACCAAAACTATAAACTCTCAAACAAATAGTGTTTTGCTTTCGTTTATTTAAACGAAACGAAATGAAATGGAGCACGAAGAAAAGGATACAAACAACCCGTTTAATATATCTTGAAGAGAAACCAGAGAACTGGAAGAAACCAAACGCCGTATGGTAAACAAAAACTCGATCTGCAGTGTATGTAGCCCTGGTTTGAAGACACTCTGAGTCCATGGTCAAATCATCTTAAAGTGGTTAACGGTAGGATTCTTGTTGTTTTCAAGTTTTCGCTTAACCTAAACAATATTCAGCTTCACGTTTTCGTGCTTTCCCTTTGCTCATCCAAACCATAAGTCAGCTTAACTAAAGCTAACTTAAAACACTACCTTTAAGGCTTATATTAACCGTGGTGGACGTGCATGCACTTTTTATTATTAAAAATACTCATGGGCTTTGTTGGTTTTCTTGGCTGTGTTTCGACTGAAACGTTGTCTTTTGAATTCTTCTTTCTGGAATCCGATTCTACTGAATTGTTTTTATCTCAGACTCTATTATAAATGTAATTTCTGAGCTGTTAATTACTTTTAATACTGCCTTTGCAAAATGTACATGCATAGAGAAGCCATTTAAAGGCTTGCTAAAATTAATCCCTTTTGAAACCTCCTAAAAACGATATATTTTTTACAACCAGAATTTAATAATGAAATCTAAATTTTGCTTTGATATGTTCAACTTTCATTAAATGATTTAAATCAGTTTTCTCATCCTATATAAATTGTATAATTTAATATCCCAAGGATTTAACATCATTTGTTTTTATATCTGATTGTTTTTGTATTGGCTGTATATTAGGAGTGCATATTTTAATCAGGGGGTGGGTGGGTGTTATAAAAAAGAATGTAAAAGCGGGCGAGGGGTTGTTGCTTTCATGTATTTCTAGTATTCACAATAATCGCTGCATAAATTTTGGTATTATCTCTGAATCCACAGTCACATATAATAATAATAACAGCGGTTAAGACCCTGGCACAATGCTGGCAACCTAGCAACAGCTCTATAAGAAATGGCCGACAAGAAACAAGTTGCTGATGTGAATGATTTTGGCATCTGTCTTCTCTGGAACTGGACTGCATCGTTATTTGTTTTAAAAAATTAACATAAAACTTCACAGTAGTTGATTGTACAATATTTTTTTCTAAAATTTAACACAAACCGAAACATGCGTGAGATTTACAGATAGCTGCATGAGAGTGAAACCGAATGCGTGAGTCTGAGAGTTGAGAGGTCTGATTTATATATATATTTATACAATACCCTGGTTGCTATGCGTGTTTTCATTGGTTGTTGGCCATGATCTATTAGAGGACAGACACATGGTCACGTCAGATCACGTCAGCTGGCTTGCTTTTTTCCTTCTTCATGCCCCAAAATCCGGCAAGAGTTTTGATAGAAACCTTTTAAATGTTTGTATTGTATAAAACAAATAGATTCCATTTTTTTGTTGTCTGTCAGTTATAGATGCACAGAAGACGTCACAACGTGGTAAGAACATCAGTGACCCACTCGACTGCATCTCGTGGGCCACTTTTTTGTTCTTACCACATTGTGACATCATCTGTGCATCTATAACTGAACAGACAACGGCAAAATGGAATCTATTTTGTTAATTAGTACCGCATACATGCATATATTCGTTTCGTAATTATTCATACATATGCGGAGATTTTTAATCTGGAGAAAGAAGTAGAAACTTTGTATCCGAAGACTCAGTAAATGCGAAACAATACGTAGTGTAAACGATTCCGATGTAGCCTGCGTGCAGACTTCACCCGTTTCCGTTTACCCTCCGGGGAACGGAAATGGGTGAAGTCTGCACGCAGGCTAATTCCAATGAGACTGGATGCTTTTCCGCCCACACTCACTGATCTCAAATAATATACTCATTATACTGGATAGAGCATCTATTGGTTCGCGTGTAGCAAAAATTGAAGTCGGAAGTGAGGCCAAAAATTTCGCGGCGGTCATATCCGGTGGGACCCACTTCGTAGTTATATCACTATTGCTGAATCATAGTTTATTGAAAATATGCATTGTAATCTACGGTAAACATATACGCAATGCGTACATGCGTCTAGATGTTTAAATGTGCTGTGTGTTACACGGTGCTATTTTTTTCCCATGAAACTGCAATGGTTTGTGAACCAAAGGAAGCGAGATGGTTCGTGAAATTTGTCACGCGACGGCGTTTATTGAGGCTGACGTTATCTTATGATATGCCATGCACGACTGTCATAAGTGCCCAAAAACCATTACGTATACTGCGGTTAAACCAATACGTGATGTAGTTATGACTTTATATAATGCAGTTATAATAACGTTATGTATACAGCTGTTGTGACAATACGTGCTGTAGTTATAGGTTTATGTGCTGTGGTTATATTATAACATTATATGCGCTGAACTTGCCATTATGCTTTCCATACATGCAACAGTTTACTAAACGAATACACTGTATGCGATAATAAGGTGAAAATATGCAAGGTAATCTACTGTAAAGATATAGGTACGCATTGCGTACATGTGTCTACAGGTTTAAATGTGCTGCGTGTTACACCGTGCAATTTTTTTCATGAAACTGCAATGGTTTGTGAACCAAAGGAAGCGAGACAAGTCTTACGAGAAGTGTTATACGGCGCAGATGTGTATGGTTCGTGAAATTTGTCACGCGACGGCGTTTATTGAGGCTGATGTTATCTTATGATATCGCTTGTCAGATCACGCGTCTGGGCAATCCGTGGTGAGGTTTGAGTACTGCCGAAAATATTGAACGTAGTTTCTAACGTTTCGAGCGAAGGGCGTTCAATTTGTATTGTAGTACTGATTTCAACACTAACGGCACACTACTTTTATTTCGGCACTGTTTGGGCAATCTGTGGCTTGACGAAACCATAGACGAAATATACTAGTCAGGCAAATATAAATACTGAAAGAGTCAGTTAAAAACATCCGTGCTGTTGACATAGCGCTGCGACGACAGACAGAAACCTACGAAAAGCGCTAAAACAGTGATGTTGCTTGCAGACTGATTGAAGTAATGAAGTTTAAACGTCCATCTACCTTTCATAATATGATATAGATATAAAAGTATACAAGACAGTCACCTCATGCTTTGTTTTCTCCGGTATCGACCATTAACATCTTCTGTCTTCTTTAGTTTGTAAAGTTCTACATTATTCCAATTGTCATCTATATTTTCTCTGCTCAATATCAGTCCTGGCGAAATTGATCCTGCTGTTCAAGATAATCTAATGTATGTTATCCAATTAATAATATACATGAAAAAATATCTCGACTGTGATTGGCTGATTCCAGTGCAGTTAATCCCAAACAACAGTGCAGAATTGTGTTTTATAAAATAACATGTATACTACGCGAGCCCTGATTGGTCAATTGCCGTGTTTGGATCAGAGTATCCAAACACGGAAAATTCCCGCCAAAACGATTTTTTGAAAATGTCGGACAGTATATCATATTCACTTGTGATTATTTTATAAAAGAAATACCAAATGGTTTTTTCCATGTTTGGAGACTCTTATCCAAACACTTGGGAAATTGCTCGACTTTCGAAAAGCTAAAAACACTCGCCTACGGCTCGTGTTTTGTTACGCTTTTCTCCAGTCTCGCAATTTCCCGCGTGTTTGGATCAGAGTATCCAAACACGGAAAACCATTTGGTATTTCTTTAATCACAGTGCAAAAATCTGTAATCACAGTGCAAAAGTCTGTAATCACAGTGCAAAAATCTGTAATCACAATGCAAAAGTCTGTAATCACAGTGCAAAAATCTGTAATCACAGTGCAAAAATCTGTAATCACAGTGCAAAAGTCTGTAATCACAGTGCAAAAATCTGTAATCACAGTGCAAAAATCTGTTATCACTAAGAACCAATCAAATTAATTGTACAGCGGATTTTTCCCGACACAAAACAAACAAAGATGGCGGCCAAGATTCGGCGGTTTTGGGGATATTTTGTTCAAATTTGAAGCTAGTTATGCTTTAATATTGCCAAGTGAAGTACCTACAAGAATACCAGAAGCTTCTTTATGCCTCGAGTAAACTTTTTCAAGTAGTAAAGGAAGCGAAGCGTTTTTTAACAAATAAATATGCGAGGAGTGGACGGCTAAACACGTACGTTAAAATGTTAGTACAGTTGTTTTGAACATTTTTTCATGTATATTAGTATAGGTAATAGCATGGTTTCGAGTGCATGTTTTTCCAAATTGCACTCGAAACCATCGGCTATTACCTATACAAATCCAACGTCTTGCGAACCAAAACTCCTGGCTGTTTTAAAACAAAAATTTTCCCTGTCTCTGCACTGAGCGCTTGACGACCAGTCTGTTGTGATTGCCCTCATTGCAATGAATATCTAATGATGTGTGAGAAGCTATTTCAAATCCTCGTTAGTGTTTTAAGACTTGGTTGCCAAATCCCATGTGCCGTTAACGGCACATGATTTAGAAACCACGTTAAAACACTAACTCGGATTTGAAATATTACTTCCAGTCGACACAAATCCTCAGTATTGGCAAAGATATGTTTCTTTTGAATTTTGTTGTTCCTGTGCTGCAGAGAGGACGAATTTACGATCAAGTTCCTTCAGCAGCAAATTAGAATGTTAACAATAGTCAATATATACTAATTAAGTGTAAAAATAATACTTTGGAAGTTGATCGTATCTGTTGGCTAAAATAATAGAATAAATAATACTATTGTTATTGAACTGATTGTATCGATTCCGCTGTATTGTAGTTTGAATATTGAATGAGGACTTGCTGTGCGGTACTCTGCAAACATATAGTCAAAATACGGGTTGGTTTTGAAGTTCCCAACACAATTGCGGACCGATACAATTAAATTCCTCCAGCGGTAAAGGTAGTTTACAATACAAATTTGAAACAAATATATATATATATATGTATAAAATGTCGTTCAAGTATATAAACGTGATTTTAAACAGTAGTTCGAGCGAGTTCGAGCCTATATATGCCATGAGCCTATCACGAAACTCTTTCAAACAAACATATACATTATCCCAAAGTTACGACAAACAACAACCAAGGCAAGTGTATTTTGTTTATTTCAGTGTACTAAAATCATGTTGAGCAAATTTAGCATGCTGAATTTATTATAGAGATTATATAAATTGTGTTGGGATCTTTGCAACGGCTTGTTCAACAATATATTCAGCATGCTAAATTTGCTAAAAATGATTTTAGTACACTCAGAAATAAACAAAATACATTTGCCTTGGTTGTTGTTTGTGGTAACTTTGCGATAATATAATGTTGGTTTGAAGGGTTTCGTGATCAGCTCGAACTCGCTCGAACTACTTCCGTCAAAAATTTGCCAATCATGTTTATTTGAATAACTTTTTCTCACCCAAATCACAACCGGCAGCTAACTTTTCGACATCAAAATAAAGATCGACAGTTGCTCTATCCTCATCTTGATCGGCTGTCGATAAGCTCCATTCTTTCCCATAAAAATCGAACGAGTTGCTCGAATCTGCTATCTGTTTTCAACTGCGAGTCCAGCCTTCACTTCAGCCCTTCACCTTATATTTTAGACAGGTTAGTTCGGGCGAGTTTGAGCCTTTATGTATGATGCAATATACTGACTGTATGGCTAATAAGTTGAGTGAAATACATGGTGGACATAGTAATCTATATAATAAAAATAAAAACTCTGTAAGGAAACAGTTTAATAACTTGAGTTTATTATTTTGTTTTTCTTAGGGGCTGTTCATATGAGGCGGGCTGGCCAAGGTCTGTGAGTGTGAACACTCGAGCGATTGGTTGGAAATAATTTTTGTCACCTTAAAAAATGACGTCGTTTTGTGGTCACTATATGAACCACTTTTACATGTTTAAAGGTAAATCGAGAGACAGAGTCAGTAGTTGGTTTGTAATATGTGTATACCTATGTTATTTTGGCGGCCGATTTGATCGCGTTGCATTATAATAGACATAATAATTAACATATTTAGCTCTAATATCGTCCCTCGAGTGTTCACATGAGACCCTACTCTTAACGAGTTCTGATTAGGGCTGTGACAGGCTACATATGAATTTAATACGGCCCCTTAGAGAAAAGGAATTGAAAGCAAACTAGCAAGCTATGTATTACTATCGTGGATTTGTTGGTACATATTACAACTAAACAAGTCCTCAGTATTGGCAAAGATATGTTTCTTTTGAATTTTGTTGTTGCCGAGAGGACCAATTTACGATCAAGTTCCTTCAGCAGCAAATTTGAATGTGTACAATAGTCAATACTAAAGTCTAAAAATAATACTTTGGAAGTTGATCGTATATCTGTCGGCTAAAATAATAGAATAAATAATACTATTGTAAGCCATTCTTCGCTACTGCTGAAGGAAACTGATTGTATCGATTTCGCTGTTTTTAGTTTGAATATTGAATGAGGAGGACTCGCTGTGCGGTACTCTGCAAGCATTGTCAAAATACTGGTTGGTTTTGAAGTTCCCAACACAATTGCGGACCGATAGACTTAAATTCCTTCAGCGGTAAAGGTAGTTTACAATACAAATTTGAAACAAATATAAGTATGTTGCCAAACTAATTAAGTAATGATTAGGCATTCACTCAGGTTAAACTTCGTGTTCTGAGGGGTTTTGTTAGTGAAGGAAAATCTCGAGTGTAAGAATTTTAGAAGCAAACAGGCGGAACCATACTAATTCGAGAACGGTTCCGAATTCGTCCAGTACCGTGTAATTAAAGGGGTCCTAGTAGGCCGGCGTGAACTGAATCTCAGGCCGGACTCCGATGAAAATGATCTACAGTAAAAGCACTACAACCGACCTAAAGTCAGCCCGGCCTCGTGTAAACACCCAATAGTACAACATCAAGGCCTTCTGGTCTATAGGAATCGACCCACGTCTCTCTCTCTCTCTCTCTCTCTCTCTCTCTCTCTCTCTCTCTCTCTCTCTCTCTCTCTCTCTCTCTCTCTCTCTCTCTCTCTCTCTCTCTCTCTCTCTCTCTCTCTCTCTCTCTCTCTCTCTCTCTCTCTCTCTCTCTCTCTCTCTCTCTCTTTCTCTCTCTCTCTCTCTCTCTCTCTCTCTCTCTCTCTCTCTCTCTCTCTCTCTCTCTCTCTCTCTCTCTCTCTCTCTCTCTCTCTCTCTCTCTCTCTCTCTCTCTCTCTCTCTCTCTCTCTCTCTCTCTCTCTCTCTCTCTCTCTCTCTCTCTCTCTCTCTCTCTCTCTCTCTCTCTCTCTCTCTCTCTCTCTCTCTCTCTCTCTCTCTCTCTCTCTCTCTCTCTCTCTCTCTCTCTCTCTCTCTCTCTCTATATATATATATATACTACAGTGCAGTGCTCTGCTCACCATGTCCTGGCTGAGCTCTATACGGAGAGCACTGTCAACGAATTACGTACATATAATGGTCGTATAATACAAGTGAATAATAAGGTATATCAGTATAAGTATAATATTTGGCATATCACTCGATTAAACGACATATTCTCAAAGTTTTTGGTGAAGGAAAATCTCGAGTGTAATAAATTATATACATTTTAAGACAAATCGATCTTTATTTTCGGATGGCGAAAAGTTAGCTGCCGGTTGTGATTTGGGTGATCGAGAATACGTCGTTCAAGTAAACGTGATTGGCAAATGTCCAGCCTTCACTTTATTTTAAACAGGTACCGGTTAGTTCGAGCGAGTTCGAACCCATGCCTATGAGCCTATCACGAAACTGCCTCCTCCACAGGCCCTATTGCATCATGGACAGGTAACACGCCGAATCTAGGGCCTGCAAGATCCTGTAAAAAATTTGGCAAAACTTGGCACGGAATAAATTTGCATAATTAACTACATTATTAATAGCCATGGCTATATCCGAAGATTTTGAAGGCCATTGAAGACTTATTACATACGAATCCTAGCTTTAAAATGCAGGAATTGTTGAAGAAAGCAATTACGGTTGAACTTTGTCAACTTTCGGCCGGAATAATCAACGAAAATACACTTTAGGGGCTGTTTATATGGGAGGCGGGACGGGACGTTTGCCGGACGTTTTTCATCCCGGGTTTACATGAGTTCTACCACCCGGGACGTTCAACAAGCATCTCTAGTTCGTGTTGGACATGCTCGGTATTTCGCTTTTTTTAGGGAAACTAAGGTATTTGGTCGGATAAACTGTACGTATCTTGTAGCCAGATGAATTATCTTTCTTCCAGTATATTTGATAGCTTCCACAGTGGTTTATTTCTCAAGAAAACATTCGAAGAAGACAGATTATAATACATACGAAAAAGAATTTCAAAATAGCGGCCGCTATTATTTGGACATGTTCGGTATTTCGCTTTTTTTAAGAAAACTAAGCTATTTGGTCGGATAAACTGTACGTATTGTGTAGCCAGATGAATTATCTTTCTTCCAGTATATTTGATAGCTTCTACAGTGGACTATTTCTTGAGAAAACGTTCGGAGTGGCAAACGACTAGGCATTTTTGTTTTTGCATCACATGACAAATGTTGCAAAGTCAGCATAATATCGTCCCGGCAAAGCGGGACGGAGTGTTTACATGAGAAAAATTGTCTTGGATTTGCCGGGATCCCGGCTGAGCGAACCGGGATGAAAAAGGTCCCGGCAAACATCTTTCCATATAAACGGAACGGGATAAATAAGAGAGATATACATGCATGGTGAGATCCCGGCAAACGTCCCGCCTGACCGCCTCCCATGTAAACAGCCCCTTATTTAGTCTACCCAGAGACTCTTTGGTTTATACTTTTTCGGTTTCCACAATTCCACAACAACTGAAACTTGAATTACGCTACACTATAGCCTACAATTTAACAAAATTAAATCTCATTAACTCTTGGTCAGTTGACAGTCTTCGATAGCTAAATAAACCAAAAAACAATACGAAAAACCTGTTACTTTCCTGACCGTCGAATTTGCTTTTGTTCGGCAGATATTTCCCCCCCCCCCCCTTCAATTCCTTTTTGTCGCTAAAAATATTATTGGCAGAAGGTCGGTAATTCTAAAACATACTGGTTTCTTCATTGTCATGATCTGTAAGAACGTTTAGACCGAATTTCCTGGTGGGTCACAGTGTTTAAAGAACTTGGACGTACGTTTGTCGAACAGCGGCCGGAAAAAATTTGCAGGCCCTCTCAAAACTATCGCCTCTAGGGCCTAGTCTCGCTGTGCATAATGGGATCGGTCACCATTTTGTTTACAGGATCTGGCAGGCCCTCTAAACAGTGTGACCTGTCCATGATGCAATAGGGCCTGCGGAGGAGGCAGATCACGAAACGCTTAGTTCAAACCAACGCAAAGTAATTACGACAAACAACAACAACCAAAGCAAGTGTATTTGGTTTATTTCAGTGTACTAAAATCATTTTGAACAAATTTAGCATGCAGAATTTGGCAGAGTCGGACTGGCTTCGTATTAGGGGCGGTGCCATTAGGGAGAGGGGCGCCGTCAGGGTTTCTGAAATAGCATTTCCTGCATTTTGAGGGGGGGTTGAAAGAGTTTTGAAGGATATAAAATACCAAACAAAATACTCAAATATACTCATTTTATATAGGAATACACCATAACATGCAACTCACATTGTACCATTAATTAGGTGACTACTTCATGTCAGCTGCGTGAAACGTCCTAAAATATTATTTAATCGTAATATACTATTAGCTGTACCATGCTGATTAAAATGTAAAACGACTATAAATACAAAATCAGGAATTGCACTACATATCAAATATAATATTATACAACGGGAAAGGGGCGCAGTAACGGCATCCTAAGGGGCGCATGTGCCATTGGCACAATGGCACATAGGGCCAGTCCGACTCTGGAATTTGGGAGTTGACATCTATGCAACGGCTTGCTCAACACACTTTATCAGTATATAGTCTCTGCGATAAATTATTCAGCAGGCTAAATTTGCTAAAAATGATTTTAGTACACTGAAATAAACAAAATACATTCGCCTTGGTTGTTGTTTGTGGTAACATTGCGATAATAATGTTGGTTTGAAGGGTTTCGTGATCGACTCGAACTCGCTCGAACTATATAATCACGTTTATTCGAACCCCGTTTTCTCACTCAAGTCACAACTGGCAGCTAACTTTTCGACTTCAAAATAAAGTTCGACAGTTGCTCTATCCGAGTTGATCGAATCGGCTGTTTTCAATTGCGAGGCCGATGAGCCTTCAACCCTCCACCTTATTTTATTAGACAGGTTAGTTCGAGTTCAGTTTATGTATGATGCGATATATACTGACTGTATGGCTAATAAGTTGAAATACATGGACATAGTAATCTAATAAAAACAACACACCTAGGTCAGGTGTTCACTCGGGCTACTGGAAAGTGCAGAGGTCTCTATAACGCACGGGCAAAGAGGTGGGAGACTGGGAGTGGGGTGACTAGTAAAATATACCCGCACCCCACATCTATGCTGGGCAGTATCTTCATACAACATGAATCTTGATCCATGTTTTTGCTTTAGAGCATGTTGGGAAGGCTCTTCAACTCTGCACTCTAGTACTGTAGTTAATGTCAGACCGTCTAATTTCTCTCTATACATTTTGGTACCATCCGCATTTAGTATAAATACACGGGGTGATTATAGAAAATCTCGTGCGATGATTGGTCGAGCTACCTCGGATTAATTCTCGATAATCACCTACAGCGTTTATTCAAAATGGCCGCCAGCCGGTTTGTCAATGATAGAAGAGGAAATTAACAATTTTAAAGAAAACGCTGTTCCTAAAAGTATGAAAATGTGTATTTATACTAAAACAATTATTCGCCTCAGGCTCGGTGAATATCGGTGAATAATAACCTCGACTTCGTCTCGGTTATTATACACCGATATTCACCTCGCCTTCGGCGAATAATTGTTAAATAACACACACTTGGCTGCTGATGTTATAATGGCCAATATGTCATTAAAGTATTACTGTATACATATGAGGAACATGACTGGTTCAAAGTTGTTTCTATATATGATGAATATCTTAATACTCAATATATGTATCAAAATTTATATCAAAATGAACATCAAGATATGGCTATTAAACATACTTGTGACAAAATTACATACTCAAAGGTTCAAAGCACTTACAACATTGAATATAAATCCTAATGGATCAATAAGACTACTGTCCATTGCTGATCTCAAACTCAAAGACAAGCAACAGTCAGTAAAAACACATGGTACATGCACAGAACATACATTTGTATACAAGTTTCCTACTCAGCATAACAAATATAAAACTCGTTTAGTAATAAAGCACATAAATAATATGCAAAAATATAAAGATACTGTCGTGATCAATGTCAACAAACAGGAGAAAGCGCTTACTATAGGTAAACAGCACGTATATGTTCTTTTAATATACTGTGGCCCTTTCTTGTATCTCTAGTCCTCAAGTATACTGATGTCAACACGGCATTTTTTCACGTCTGTAATAACTTCGTCTATTCTGTCTTCATGGGCAAACTTTGTCAGCAAGATTACTGATAAAAGTCTAAACGTCATTCGTCACCGAAAATAGTCAAAGCACTATCTAATTCTCCGATAGAAAACACAATTCGCAATACACAAAACACTATTATTGCCTGTATTTAAGGTAATATTTCCACACAGCGTTCATATGTCGAGTCTTTTCGGGTGCTAAATATCAACACAGCACGATCATGTTTAATCAGCCATTGTATCAAGATACCTGCCAGCGAAATTACTGAACAGTAACGACGTCTGTGAACACACTGAACATGTCCAAGAAAGAACACTTCACTTCACTTCAAACAACTTGATCTGCAGACATCAGGAAAGCGAAGATTTATAGAAAGAACGTATGAAATTTTAGCACGCATCAGTTTCTCAAAGCCTGACGGGATGACGTAATGATTGCCATTTCGAAACATAGACAACAAGAAACTATTTCTAAAAAGAAATAGCTGTTTCGTTCCCGTCAGCCTCTTACAAGAGGGTGTTGCAATATGCCGATTGGGGGCAATCATGACGAAATTTAGCTCGGCCAATTCCCGCCAGTGGTCTGACGCGACAAGGCCTACAATTTTGGAAGCAAAATTTTTTGATTCACACTTCCTGTTTCTTTTACGCCTAGTTTATACGTCGGACAATCGTCGCATTTCAGACGAATTTACAGTAATTTAATCAAATAAATGGGGAGTAAATTCGTCTAAGACGTTGTATCCGTGACATCCGTCGTGATCAGACTGAAATGCGACGTCACGGCGCAACGAATTAAATGTATAAATTTCCTGCTCTTAATTTAATTTTTTGTGTTTTAATGTGCAAAACATTACATTTGTCTCAATTAATTTCGTCGTAAATGAAGTCGCATTGACAATCGACGAAGTTAATATGAATTATAAATTTGTCTTTATAATTAAATGCGACGATTGTGCGATCTATAAACTAGGCCTTACCTGCTAGCGTCTCGCAATTTTCTTGAGAACGCAATTATTTTGGCAACGTTTTATTTGCCTCCTATACACGGTCAGAGGTGAATAGGAGAAATGTACATGTGGCGTTAGTACGACGGAAAGTTTGCAGTTATTTATATGTATAGTATAGATACATAAAATGTCGCTGTTTAGGAAAGCCGGCTACATTAGCGGTCATTTATGCCACCTATATTTAAGTTAAAATTTATTAAATAATCTTCAATCTGTGTGTAATTCTTTCAAAGTTTGTATTTGATCGGAATAAATACTGGAGTAATTGAGTAGCTTTCCAAGGCCACTGACTCGACCCGACCTATATCTTTATTATTAATACTCGGGCTACGTACTGTGGTAGCCGAGTCTATGTTTCGAAATGGCAATCATTACGTCATCCCATCAGGCTTTGCGAAACTGATGCGTGCATGCTAAATGCTTTGCTTTCCTGATGTCTGATCAAGTCTTTCTCGTCTCGGATGTGTTTTGTGTGTTCACAGACATATCACATAGTTAGTTATTGGTCAGTAATGTCGCTGGCAAGTATCTTGATATTATATACGCTTACAATCGCACATGCCGTTGATTATTAAAGTGAACTTGCAAGTGACCCCTTCTAGGTAAACATGAAGCTGTGTTGATATTTCATACCCGAAGAGACTTGACATATGAACGATGAACATGTGTGGAAATAATACTTTCTTTCTTTGCTTTCCTGATGTCTGATAAAGTATTTCTCGTCTCGGATGTGTTCTGTATGTTCACATACATAGTTATTGGTCAGTAATGTCGCTGGCAAGTATCTTGATTTTATATACGCTTACAATCGCACACGCGAAGAGACTCGACATATGAACGACGTTAAATACAGCAAATTGTGTTTTCTATCGGAGAATTGGATTGTGTTTTGACTTAATTTTGTCTGTGACCAATGTGTTTAATAGACTTTAGATCTTATTAGCACTGCATGTGACAACCTGCGTATGTATATGATTGCAGCTTCGATAACACTTCAGTACCTTTTACCAAAACACCTGCGGGGAACGAAACAAAAAAATAAAAATAACAGAGCCGAAACCTAGACTCGTCTACCACAGTAGCCCGAGTATTTAAAACTCTACAGTTGAGGTTATTATTTTGTTTTTCTAAGAGAAAAGGACTGAATTGAAAGCAAACTAGCGGCAAGCTATACTATCGTGGATTTGTTTGTACATTACAAGTACACAAGTCCTCAATATTGGCAAAGATATGTTTCTTTGGAATTTTGTTGTTCCTACGACTGGTTGTTCCATGGCAACCCATATTACTAAAATGTGTGGTGCGGCGTTCTATCACCTTCACAATAAAGACGTATTAGAAAGTATCTGTCGCAGAATGCGGCAGAGACTTTGATTCATTCGTTTATTACTAGCAGGGTAGACTATTGTAATAGTTTATTGCATGGTGTACCTGCGTATCAACTAGATAAGCTGCAAAGAGTGCAGAATGCTGCCGCTAGGTTGATTTTTATGGAACATAAATTTTGTCATATTACCCCACTTCTTTCAAAATTACACTGGCTACCTGTTAGGTTTCACATTAAATTCAAAATTTTGCTAATTACTTTTAAGGCTATTCATGGGTTAGCCCCTTTGTATATTAAGGATTTAATTTCGATTAAATCGTCTGCTAGTGGGAAATATATTCTTAGATCGAATAAGGAGCTATTGCTTAAGCCTCCTTTATGTAAGACCTATGCTACACTTGGGGACCGTGCCTTCATAACATCTGCTCCAAAGCTGTGGAACGCTCTTCCTGCAGACATTCGAAACGCAAAGAATGTTGACTGTTTTAAGAGGCTTCTTAAGTCTCATTTTTTTAGACTAGCTTATGATAACTTCACTTAGTTAGTTTTATATTCTTGTTATTACTAATATTATTTTATGTATTGTAATTGCTGTAAATAACTAAATACATCATTTTATTGTACACTGTAATGCGCATTCGATCATCTCGTCATGTAGAACGCGCAATATAAGTCATTAAATTATTATTATTATTATTACGACATTAGCTAGCCGAATTCAGCAGCAAATTTGAATGTGTACAATAGTCAATACTAAAAATAATACTTTGCTGCTGAAGGAAGTTGATCGTATCTGTCGGCTAACATAATAGAAAAAATAATACTATTGTAAACCATTCTTTGCTGCTGCTGAAGGAAACTGATAGTAACGATTCCGCTGTATTGTCTTTTGAATATTGAATGAAGACTCGCTGTGCGGTACTCTGCAAGCATAGTCAAAATACGGGTTGGTTTTAAAATTTAAAGTAATTCCCAACATGCACAATTGCGGAACGATACAAATAAATCCCCGTTAGCAGTAAAGGTAGTTTACAGTACAAGTATTTTTTGAAACAAATATACATGTTGCCAACTTATAAGTAATGATTATTCACTCGATTAAACTTTATGTTCTGAGGTGTTTCGGTAGTGAAGGAAAATCTCGAGTGTAAGAATATTTAATAGAAGCAAACCATGGGACCAGTTGCGATGATATCTGATGAAAGATATTTTAATCCGCAAAAAAATGAATTTTAATATTAGATTCTGATATTATTCTAATTGTAACTATTTACAGACGGGCACAAATTTATAGCTAGGGAAATTATAAATTTATACAGCCTGCGAGCAGGCTCATTTGACGTCGGTGCATGTGAAAAGTTATCACGTGATAATGTCAAAGAAAGAAATAAAATTTCGGGAAATTTCAGGACAACAAATACAGGAAAATAACTGGATTTCAGTTCTTGAAGCACTGCGACTATTTAATACTTCAGTTTTCACTTGTACAATCAATATGGGGTAAGTGTATTTCTTACGTGTATTATATAAAAGATTTTTGGCTATTGCCTTAGATATTTAAATCGAATATCGATAGCAAACTATTAACTTGACGTACTGGGGTAAAACCGTAAACGAAATATTTACAGTAAATGATTATTTAACCGTATTATTGTTGATTTCAGCTCACTTTTCAACGCGCGGTTCGTTGCCAACTTTCAAATTACGTTTCAAATTTTATATTAAAAGTTCATGTAATACGAAGTTCGATTTGAAGTTCGAATGTTGGATAATTCCTCTGGTTCGATTCGAAGTTCAACTTTGCGCCGTTCTTTGCCACGCAGTTGATAATTTCGAATTGCAGAATGATTACATGTAACAACATATTTCCCGAAAGAAATCGTATCAAAACATGAGTCTGGTCGGCGGAAGGTTTTCCGTAAATATGAACTTCGAATCGAACATTTGAATGATTTGATTGAAGTTCGAATCATTCACAAAATTCTAAAATCTAAATTATTACTCGGGCTACCTGTGGTAGACGAGTCTAGGTTTCGGCTGCGTTATTATTTTTTTGTCTATGTTTCGAAATGGCAATCATTACGTCATCCCGTCAGGCTTTGCCAAACTGATGCGTGCTAAAATTTCATACGTTCTTTCTTCGCTTTCCTGATGTCTGATCAAGTTGTTCGAAGTGAGTGTTCTTTCTTGGACATGTTCAGTGTGTTCACAGACGTAGTTATTAATAGTTTAGTAATTTCGCTGGCAGGTATCTTGATACAATCGCTGATTAAACATGATCGTGCTGTGTTGATATTTAACACCCGAAGGGACTCGACATATGAAAGCTGTGTGGAAATACCTTAAATACAGGCAATAGTGTTTTGTGTATTGCGAATTGTGTTTTCTATCGGAGAATTAGATTGTGCTTTGACTATTTTCGGTGAGGAATGACGTTTAGACTTTTATCAGTAATCTTGCTGACAAAGTTTGTCCATGAAGACAGAATAGACGAAGTTATTACAGACGCGAAAAAATGCCGTGTTGACATCAGTATACTTGAGGACTAGAGACACAAGAAAGGTCCACAGTATATTAAAAGAACATATACGTGCTGTTTACCTAGTAAGCGCTTTCTCCTGTTTGTTGACATTGACGTTGAATCTCCAAAACAAGCGATGGTTTGCGGAATTCCACAGGGGAGTATACGTTAGGCCCATTATTATTTTAAATTTATATAACTGATTTACCAAATTGTTCCAAAAAATTGAATTTTAAAAATATTTGCAGATGATACAAATGTATTTGCTTCTGAAAGTAATTCATTCAGCCTTCGATCTGATCTTCCTCGGCCCACTCCCAGTCTCCCACCTCTTTGCTCGCGCGTTATAGAGACCTCTGCCAGACTGGAAAGTTTGTATCGCGCAACGGATATTTCGGTTGCGCGATTTTTCACGACAGTTTCCCGCGGCCGCGCAATTTTCGTAAAAAATGTAGTGGCCGCGCAATTTTTCGAAAAATTGCCTGTCATCGCGGACTTTTAACGCAGATTCGGCGAAAACTGCATGGAAATTCGATTGTAGCCGCCATTTTATTCGCGACCGCCCTGCAAACGACTTATTTTCCCGCGCGAGCCCGCGCAATTTTCACGAGATGCCCGCGCAAAATGGCGGCCGAAATTTGATTCCCGTTGCGCATTTTACAAACTTTCCAGTCTGGGACCTCTGCACTTTCCAGTAGCCCGAGTGAACACCTGACCCAGGTGTCTTGTTAAACCTATAAAGCTGGTTGTTTTGTATATTTTGTAGATCGTTATTACGAGTATTTATGGAAATTTTGAGTCGATACAATTATTCTTTCTTGAGTTACAGCATTTTGAATTATATTATTGCCGACGTCAGCATAATTTCCAAATGTCTTTAAAAGCGGGGTTAAAAGTCACTTTGTACACGCAATTCAACGTACAAAGCTTGGTTGAGCTTTAGAAGTGACGTCCAATTACATCTGATATACAATCTAAAGATTCTGGTTGAAACTACACTTTATATGAGCATTTGTTTTTTGGCCGCCATATTTGTGTACCATCAGGCAATTCCATTATAGCAAAGCATCATGGGAAATGTGGTAGGCTTCACTTGCAGGCGAAATGGCCGCCGCGAAGCGAGCATTTTGCATGTGAGAGAAATTGCTTTCTTAAAGTACATTTTTTCCAGAGTATTATAGTTTAAATAAAAGTAATGTGTTTGTAATACATTGAAGTATATTGTGGACGAAGTATATCGAAATCGAAGCAAAAACGGACGAGAAAATTCGTGTTGAACAGGCGAGGAGCGAAGAATGGCCTCGCAAATACGCTGCGAGAGGAAGGTTCTTCTCTACATTTTAAGGTGAGTACGCTTGGTAGACATCGGACTCCTCGCCATTTTTGCACTACAAACACGTGTGAGTTGTTGCTCGATTTATATCTCGATTTTCTCAACGATCGAGCGTTATCTCGCGATTTTTTCGCTTCTTGAAACTCTCAAATTCGGGCCATGATGTCTTTCGTTCGTTCGATAAGCATGGCCTCCAAAGGCAGTCTTTTAAAGAGCCTTGAAAATGTTTTGGCGCGAAACAAAACCAACCTAAACCGTCTTTTTCCGCCCCAGCTCTGTTACGTTGCGAAAAGCATAAAAAGAAAGCATTTTACCGCTGTTTCTGCCGTTTATAATAATTTCTGCCGTTTATAATAATTTCTGCTTCCTTTGTTGTGGTCGGTTCATTTCCTATCAAAATAAACAAGTAGGTTCTAGGTAGTTAATTTTAAATATATTAAATTTACCTCTTTTAACTTTGTTAAAACTGTTTAAAATTTGCATAGTTTTGTGCTTAGTTAAATACAAATTTAAAGGTCTTTAAAGGCATTCTAGTTTAATTTTTTCATAAGCTGCAGGCAGTTTAGTGGACTAGAATATAAATATATTAATATTTTAAAATAAAGAGTAGGCTTTAAGGCAGGCCCTAAAAATTAAATTTGTACATAGTTAATTTTAAAATTGTTAGGATAGGTTTAGGTTAAATTAAATAAGTTTATATTATGGATAATGAACCAGGAACTTCAATAGAGGCAGATAAAAATTTGGCAGCAGACCTAGAAACTACATGTTCTAAGAAAAAGCAAAAAGGTGGTGGTGGAACAACTTGTTGTATTCCTACATGTTATAGCAATACTAAAAGAAATCCTGAGCTATCATTTTATCAAATTCCAACTGATAAGAAGCTGAGAAAAATGTGGTGACACTGGATTGGCCGAGCAAGCTTTACACCTAACAAGTGCCACCGAGTTTGTTCAAAACATTTTGTGGCTGGCAAGAAGACTTGTCTACACCAACAAAGCCCAGAACAACATTTAAGTGTGTAAATAGAAGAAACCCAAATGAGGATAGACCCATAATTAATGAACAGCCAACATCTTCAAGAAATACAATTTCAGAACTTGAACATGTAGTTGAGACTCTTGAGCAGAAAAACCAAGAATATGAAGAGGAAATTTCAAAGCTGAAGGAAAAGGTCCAGCAATGTAATTTTTCAATAGATCAATTTAAAAGCAATGATAGTGAATTTGAGTTCTACACCGGCTTTTCCAATTATGGTACATTTAAAGCTTTCTATAACTATCTGTGTCCAGCATGTGAAAGGCTACAGTATATTGGATCGTCGAACAGCTCAAACCAAACTGCAAAACAGCAAAAGTGTGGGCCAAAGAGGATGCTATCACCAGAAGAGGAGCTGTTCTTGTGTCTTACAAGACTCAGGTTAGGGTTATTGGAAAGGGATTTAGCAAATAGATTTAACTTGTCTAAATCCCAAGTATCTAGAATTTGGATAACATGGCTGGATTAAAAACCAGAAGGATTGCCAAACATAGGATTCATGTCGAACATGCTATTCAGAGAATAAAGCGCTTCCGCATCCTTCAACATGCTTTGCCTATCTCAATGGCTGCTGATTTAAACAAGATATGGGTAATTTGCTCATATCTTACTTTGTTTTGCAGACCATTAATACAAGAACATGAGGAGTAGTTTGTTAATGTGTTATAAAGCAAGTCATACACTGACAATTTGATATCGTTATACTGTACATACCTTTTGTACTCTTTTCAGTACACGTATGTAGATAAAAAACTAATTGAACAAAATACGTGTTATATTTAAACTATCTGTTCATGCAACATGGATTGTGTTACAACATGTATATTAATAATTATTATAAAGTGATACTTATGCTACATCACTCGGTTACTGATCACTCATAGTCACAAGATCCATTAAATAGTCAAAATAAAATTCAGTGAGTTGAGACAGAGTACATTCCCATTCCTTTTCATTAAAATAGATCCTCTCAACATAAACATCACTCACTGTATAGACAACAAAATCTAAAAACTTTAACTGGCAAATAGCCATAACTCCCTGTGACTGGTAATAGTAGATGTGTTTCTTTTTGAGGGAAGGTTTGCCATCAATAATCTCCAAACAAAAGGCTTTGTCACTGCAAGCTTCCAAAACACTGATTCCAGATTTGAATGCAGGACATTTCACCTCCACAGCTCCATAGACAGACTCTTCTATCTCATCAGAGATAAGGGCATCGGGGCTTGCTCCAAGCCATGGGCATTTTGGATTCACCACCAACCCACGTGACGAACAAATATTCACTGGTAGGTTGCTCTCATCTTTATACTGGTGGTATCTCAGCAAGGCATTTTGCTCATTTTCAGTTCCCCACAGACAACTTGCATTTTTTGTTTGACTTGGTTTAGTGATTGTGTTCACAATACTCTTTGGATATATTGATTTCCTTCTCTTTACCACAACACCAAACATCGATGCAGTCAGCTGACATTTTCTTTTGTCATACCACTCCTTGCATTGGCTTTGTTGACGCGTGTTCTTTTCAATTTCATGGCATCCCTTTTTGTCAACAATCAATTTTGTGCTGATAAACTCTTTGCAACTGTCACTTCCTGGAACATGACTGCAATCTAATTTGCCATCTAACTTTGAAAGTATATTAGAACTTACAAATGTCTTCTCTAGCTTATCGCCCACTCCATCTGCCTTAACAATTCTTTGCCTAGATGGTAATACATTGACATCAAACTTACAAGGTTCACAATCGGTGTCAGTTAGTACTCCAATTAAATAACAGGTACTTCTAGATTCTTCTAAACCAGCTTTAAGATGCTCCAAATCTCCTTTACAAACCTTTTCACATGTTGAGCTGTAACTGTCTCTTTTACCTTCTGGCACAGCACGTTTGCGTCCCTTTTTGTCCTTTTCATATGTGTCCTGGGGGGAAATTAGGTCTTCAAACAATAGAGCTTCTTGTGCGGTGGATTTTTTTGGAACATGCCATTGTTGTAGTTCTTGAGTGCACGTCTTATCATCTGGTATATCAGACAGGCCTAGTTCTACGTAATCCAGAAGCTGGAACAAAGTAGCTGCTACATGCTTACAACGGCCTCCAACACTGGCAGGACAGCAACACTTCGAAAAAACAACATCTCCAGAACTTTGATCCAGGTGCACATAAACAATATATTGTTTTTCCGCATTTCAGCAAATACACGACACCGTACAAGAAAGTAAATACCCTTATCTCCTGTCTTCACATTTGGCTTGACCACAAATTGCCTTGGATAACCAGCCTTAAAAAGTCTGTATCCACTTTTTTTATGTTTAAATGCTTCAGCAGGCTTGTTGTCAGGTGTTTTTTTAGCATCCAGTACCAAATGTTACTCTAATTTCTGGTATGAAAATTCTGGGATATTCTTTAAACTCTTTGTCCAACCATCCCCTAATGCTGCCAAATTTTTATCTGCCTCTATTGAAGTTCCTGGTTCATTATCCATAATATAAACTTATTTAAGGTAACCTAAACCTATCCTAACAATTTTAAAATTAACTATGTACAAATTTAATTTTTAGGGCCTGCCTTAAAACCTACTCTTTATTTTAAAATATTAATATATTTATATTCTAGTCCACTAAACTGCCTGCAGCTTATGAAAAAATTAAACTAGAATGCCTTTAAAGACCTTTAAATTTGTATTTAACTAAGCACAAAACTATGCAAATTTTAAACAGTTTTAACAAAGTTAAAAGAGGTAAATTTAATCCCCGAGCCCGGGCGTAGGGCCGAAGGCCCGGAGCCCGGTGAGGGTGCTAATCTCGACATGCGTGTAGTCCACTTTACACGCATAGAGAAAAAGCGAGGGAGACGAAATCTGGGAAATAGTTTATATATTTAACAATTAGTCACCTCAGTCTCGGTGACTATCGGTAAATACACCGAGACTGAGGTGACTAATTGTTTTAGTATAATTTCAGAGGTTGATAAAAAACCAATAACGTTGAAACAAAAACTTTTAAACAACTGCTTTCATTTTAACAGTGGTGATTCTGTTTATTCACAGACGATGTTAGCAAGCCACAGTCTTTGTCAGTAAATAATTTCAAAAAAAGAGTTAACAACATCCTACTTTGGAATTGAACTTGTACATACATTCAAATATATGCTAAAAAGACTTTTATTCTGGTGTTTTGGATCCTGTGTTACGGCTTTTTTGCACTTAATTCATGTTCAATATGTTCTTCACTCATGACGAATTTTTCGAAAACTTCGCTACGACCAAAACCTAGCCAAAACATACAAAAAATACGAAGAATTATAGAAAATATACTTCCTTACCTTTATAAAGTTTTGTTTTTACGATATTTGATATGTACAACATCTCGGTGATAAATGTTTTCAGTATTTTGCTCTTTTGCTTGTCTCAAAAACTACAGACCCCATTTTGAAAAAAAAAATCAACACTTCAATGGACCAACAAATTCTAAAATCTCATACTTCAAAATGACAACTCCGAGTGGGAGACTGAAACGAGTAAAGTCAGTGCAGTGTTGAATAAGTACCAGTCTCTTTTCCAAAACTACTTTTGAAGAACAATTTCTTGTGATGTAATAGTCACCGCGCTAGGCGGTGACTATCACCTCAGATTCACCGCTGAGCGGACCAATCAGAAAGCTGGAAAGCCTCTTTTCCACTATGAAATTATACTAAATATATTTAGCATATACCTCGCAGGTGAATAGTGCTTTTCAAGCAATCTGATTGGTTCCTCTAGCTTGGGATATCCTGCACTATTCACCTGCGGGCAAAACAAAATGGCGGCCAGTTTAGCTTTGTTTACCGAAGCAGCAGATTTTGTTGATAAACAAGGCTGATGTTGTAGAATAACGAAAAAAGTCAACAAAATTAAGTAGAAGAGTGTCCACAGGTATGTTTCTTTACAATTTTTTAGCCATTAATATATTCAAAAGTTGTAAAAACTGTTTTGTCGACAAGTAGACGGCCGGCCAAGGATCCAAAATATTACTGTTGATGGCATTCTTTGTTACAAGCAGGCAACCACGCTAGATCGCATCGAATAGTGTTTACTTTGAAGGATTGGGGGGTTGCCATCCGTAATTCGGGATTTCAATATAAAAATTTGGAGTTTTTTGAAAGCACACTACGGCTTTGATGTTCCGCGTTGACGACAGATGGAAATTTGGTGGAGTAATGAAATGAGTCCTAATGTTTTACGATGATTGGCTAATGTTTTTCTGTCATCCAATCAGCGCGCGTAAAGTTTCGGATGTCATAATTCGCATCAGCCACAATGACAAACAAACAAGAAACATGGCGTGGATACACCTAAATTTGAACACAACACCTCGAAGAAAGGCGACAAGAAGGTAAATTTGTAAAGTTTTATAATTTTTTTGGATCTGGTAGCTACGGTAAAGTCCTTTATATTATGGGCTACAGTTGGTTTTGGTAATTTGCAGATACAACCATAATATATTTCCTTTTAAAGCAAAGCAGTCGTCCCAGAGCTAGCGAACCAAACTGAGTTGTTGTTCGTTATGACTTATCACTTTACCGTCTTTAAGTTTTATATTTTATTCTGATTTCGTTTAACAATATTTGTTTACCGTATTTGTGTTCGCTAAAGCTTATGGTAAGCTTATAATTATTTTGAAAAGTGCTGTCCTAAATATCGTTGAGAGGTTGGCCTTCTTGAGAAATAGTTTGATGCTTGTGAATTCTTGTTGATTTCCTAATCCAAGCAGAGAAGTAGTTATCTTCAGTACAGATGAGAGAAGCTTCTTTCCAAATAATTTTGTGGTCCGTTGCCCAGATGTATTTGGCAGCAGAAGACTTTTCACAGCGACCATTTGAACAACAACCGAGATGTTCTCTTCCAGACATTTGGCCAATTTTCCCAGTGTTTTGGTTGAAAGCCAGAGTTAGTTATTCAGATAGTCCATGAAATTAGAGATTCTTGTCTGTCTGTATAGCCAAGTATTGAGAGTATACACTGCTGTGAAGAGTTTGGTTTGGGCTTCCAAAGACTGAGAAGAATATCCCATGGCTGAAATCTCACTCTCTTGTCTCTATTTCAAATAGCACCTTAATTGCTGCTGAAATAGTCGCACCAAATCGTCTTCGGTTGCCAAACACAATTGAAGAATGAATCACAAATTATCTGCAAACAATCTTCATTCATTTGCACCAAAAGCAAATTGAATGAAAAGGTACAAGCTATGTGGTATAACTCTGGTGACATGCTCTTGGTCAATGCCAGTCCATCCAGCATTATGACCTGGCATTTTTTCCAAATCATTTTGGACATGTAGGGCAGTATGGATCAAATCTACTAACATATTATTTTGCAGAGGAACAACTTCATCAGAGTTGTCATCAGCAACTACTCATCGTCTACTGTAACCTGTTCAGTAGTCAAATGTTCAGCAATAACAAAATTACACTTATCACTGGGGTATGTGAGGAGGTGTGATCTTGCATCAATCGGTCAAACAAAACCAGCCTTTTCACCTAGTAGTTGTTTAACATCGTTGTAAAAAGAACTTCACCATGTAGTATACCATTGTGGAAGTTCAACATTTTCTTTTTGGCACATTTTGGTGTAGTACATGTTAAGCCAGACCCTTCCCATATCATACACATGGCCTATAAACCCTAACCCTGTAATTATGTCTGCACGTAGTAACTTTATGCACCAGGGAAAGCTAACTAGGCTACGAAAAAAACATGAGGCAGTTTTAGACGAAGCAGACTTGAATTGTACAAAAGGTCTAAGTACTAAGCAACCTTCTACACATAGTAACAGGAAAAAAGCTATTGACTGGAAGGTGTGTATGTTTTGCCAAGTGCAACAATGGAGCTCTCCCAAAAAATAATAGATCTGTCAGAATTAGATTCTACCATGCATGTCAGACTGGCAAACATTTATTATTTAACCTTACTTACCTTTCTTTGAAACTGTACCCAGCACTTCAAATGATACTTACTGTACCCTCTGCTACTACTATTAGTAGTAGCAGAGGGTACAGTAAGTATCATTTGAAGTGCTGGGTACAGTTTCAAAGAAAGGTAAGTAAGGTTAAATAATAGATGGACAAGGGAATAGAGATGACTGCTTAGCTCGACTTTAATATGCATGATGCCATTTTACATCCGAACAATTTTGGTTATTGCCAATGATGTGAAATACCCTATAAATTATGCTACTTATGTAACGTCGTTTAATTCCCTTCTTTCTATTGCAGATTGTACAACTCTCTTCCATCTGCAGAGAAACAACACAGGTCACTGGGTTTTTGGCAAAACAAACAAGTATCTAGAGAATACTCCGATTCTTCCTTCTTCTTTTTTAAAACCGTAACGGGGATTATATTCGGCAGTTTACGTTTCGAACCCGATGTTGAAGCTATTGTTTAATATTTATTTATTTAGTCGCTTTGTTGTACACGAGTATAAAACAGTAAACTTTTTAAATAAAAACGCCAAACGATGTCAAATTGACAAAGTCAAATCTGCACCTCTCAACACCCCGACAAGATAGATGTCAACACCCAATAAAATTACGATATTGTAATAATATTTTATAACAATAAACGCTTGAATATATCTACAATCTTATACAAACTTTCAGTTGTTGTACTTTTGCCTTCTTGCAATAAAATAATAGCCTGATTTCGCTCAATATAAATTGCATGAAATGCGCCGGTATCTATGTGCCGGGGGGCTTGTTTTGATTCACGTATTCTCATTGGCTATGTAATTATAACCTGGCCAATCACAAGAAAGTACCCGAACGAAATTGTTGCTGGGGAAACCGAACTTGGAATTTTCAATCCAGCTCGTAGCGCGTGAAATAGCTGTAGAAAACCTCAAAAAATTTTCACATAAAAATCCCGAAACTCGGATGGCAACCGGCCTAGTCGTCTTTGTCGAAGTCTAAGCTACATTTCTGTGGTGGTTGCCTGCTTGTAACACGAAATGCCATCAAAGGTGTTTTCCAGGCACTTTTATTGAGGTTGGCCGGCCGTCTAAAGTATCGAGTACGCCAAGTGCTAGCCAAGTGCCCAAGTTGCTAGCGGCCGTGTCTTGTATAAAATACCGAAAAATGTAAGAATGTTAAACTTATTATTATTTCATTTATGAGGTATATGCTAAAACAATTATTCACCTCAGTGTCGGTGAATAGTGTGGATATTCACCTCGCCGAAGCGGCTCGGTGAATATCCAGCACTATTCACCTCCACTTCGGTGAATAATTGTTAAATATATATATATATATGTATGGCACGGTGTCACGCGGTAAGAATAGTTGGACACTGGTGACTAGCGACGAAGAAAACTATAAACTCTCAAACAAATAGTGTTTTGCTTTCGTTTATTTAAACGAAACGAAATGAAATGGAGCACGAAGAAAAGGATACAAACAACCCGTTTAATATATCTTGAAGAGAAACCAGAGAACTTGAAGAAACCAAACGCCGTATGGTAAACAAAAACTCGATCTGCAGTGTATGTAGCCCTGGTTTGAAGACACTACGTGAGTCCATGGTCAAATCATCTTAAAGTGGTTAACGGTAGGATTCTTGTTGTTTTCAAGTTTTCGCTTAACCTAAACAATATTCAGCTTCACGTTTTCGTGCTTTCCCTTTGCTCATCCAAACCATAAGTCAGCTTAACTAAAGCTAACTTAAAACACTACCTTTAACGCTTATATTAACCGTGGTGGACGTGCATGCACTTTTTATTATTAAAAATACTCATGGGCTTTGTTGGTTTTCTTGGCTGTGTTTCGACTGAAACGTTGTCTTTTGAATTCTTCTTTCTGGAATCCGATTCTACTGAATTGTTTTTATCTTAGACTCTATTATAAATGTAATTTCTGAGCTGTTAATTACTTTTAATACTGCCTTTGCAAAATGTACATGCATAGAGAAGCCATTTAAAGGCTTGCTAAAATTAATCCCTTTTGAAACCTCCTAAAAACAATATATTTTTTACAACCAGAATTTAATAATGAAATCTAAATTTTGCTTTGATATGTTCAACTTTCATTAAATTATTTAAATCAGTTTTGTCATCCTATTGACCTATCCATAAATTGTATAATTTAATATCCCAAGGATTTAACATCATTTGTTTTTATATCTGATTGTTTTTTTTGTATTGGCTGTATATTAGGAGTGCTTATTTTAATCAGGGGGTGGGTGGGTGTTTTAAAAAAGCATGTAAAAGCGGGCGAGGGGTTGTTGCGTTCATGTATTTCTAGTATATTTAAAATTAACTACCTAGAACCTACTTGTTTATTTTGATAGGAAATGAACCGACCACAACAAAGGAAGCAGAAATTATTATAAACGGCAGAAACAGCGGTAAAATGCTTTCTTTTTATGCTTTTCGCAACGTAACAGAGCTGGGGCGGAAAAAACCGGTTTAGGTTGGTTTTGTTTCGCGCCAAAACATTTCCAAGGCTCTTTAAAAGACTGCTTTTGGAGGCCATGCTTATCGAACGAACGAAAGACATCATGGCCCGAATTTGAGAGTTTCAAGAAGCGAAAAAATCGCGAGATAACGCTCGATCGTTGAGAAAATCGAGATATAAATCGAGCAACAACTCACACGTGTTTGTAGTGCAAAAATGGCGAGGAGTCCGATGTCTACCAAGCGTACTCACCTTAAAATGTAGAGAAGAACCTTCCTCTCGCAGCGTATTTGCGAGGCCATTCTTCGCTCCTCGCCTGTTCAACACGAATTTTCTCGTCCGTTTTTGCTTCGATTTCGATATACTTCGTCCACAATATACTTAATGTATTACAAACACATTACTTTTATTTAAACTATAATACTCTGGAAAAAATGTACTTTAAGAAAGCAATTTCTCTCACATGCAAAATGCTCGCTTCGCGGCGGCCATTTCGCCTGCAAGTGAAGCCTACCACATTTCCCATGATGCTTTGCTATAATGGGAATTGCCTATTAAGGTACACAAACATGGCCGCCAAAAAGCAAATTCTCGTAAAAAGTGTAGTTTCAACTCGTTTCAACCAGAATTTTCAGATTGTACATCAGATGCAATTAGACGTCACTTCTATAGCTTAAACAAGCTTTGTATGTTGAATTGCGTGTACAAAGTGACTTTTATATAATGACATTTGAAAATTATGCTGATGTTGGCAATGATATAATTCAAAATGCTGTATTAAACTCAAGAAAGAAAAGTTGTATCGACTCAAAATTTTCCAGAAATACTCGTAGTAACGATCTACAACATATATAAAACAACATATACCGTATATATTTATATATATATATATATATATATATATATATATATATATATATATATATATATATATTATATACATTGTATATATATATATTTATTATATTATAGATGCGAGTATTTTATTAGAAAATATGCAGTGTTGTATTTTCCATATCTTCACTATATCTTCACTAGTGAAGATATGAAGATATGAAGATATAGATGATGTCATTAAGAATTTTACCGCTTTTTGCATTGAATCTATATAATAAAAAGAAAATTACACACTGGCTTGAAGATATGAATTTTATCTTCTTGTGGTAAAAACGATATTTTACTCATTCGCTATGCTCATTCGTAAAATATTGTTTTCACCATCCATATCTTCGCACCACCATGTAATATCATATGTATATATATATATATATAAGGGGATATTACATGGTGGCAAGAAGATACAAATTTTATGTTCGAGTGGCAAGGACAATATCTCACGAGTGAGCGCAGTGAACGAGTGTGATATTGCTCTTGCCACGAGAACATAAAATCCCTGATATCTTTGAGCAACCGTGTAATGTTCTATTTATTATATGGACAATGAAATTATGTGTGGAAGTGATGTTGATAAACTGGGTTTAATGCAAAAACTGCAACGCTTGACCTAAAACGTTAATTAGAAAATACAAATGAAAAATACAACAGCTGCTTCGAATAGTTTACGTCATTTTATGTGAAAAACTGAATTAAGAGAAGTTACTGGCTCAAATTTGCTTGATTCATTACCTACAGCAAAAGGTGTAAATTTTGACTTGTCGATATGTCACGCGCGAGCGTTACATACGAGAAATATGCCACTCGGTTCCCAGATGTAGTGAAATATGGATTCTACGAGTGTTTTAGTTGCTAGTAAAATACTCTTCTCCATATAATAAATATATATACCGTATATATATATATTTATCAGACCTCTCAACTTTGAAATTTGCGACAGAGTGAGATTTTGGATGACACTCACCTAGGGGGGTCTGGGGGCATGCCACCCTGGAAAGTTTTTGAATCTGAAATGCCGTTTTCCTGCATTTTGAGACTCTTTGAAATGAAATATAAAGCATTTACATTCTTCAATCAACTTGAATCCCAACGCGTGTATGATATATATTTAGTTAATTTAAAAGATACTTACAATTTCAGCATTTGATAGATAAGGTGATTTATCTAAAATAGTATATAACGACTAGTGTACAAATAAAGTGTCTTATTGACCCATTTCTTACCCAAATATCGAATTACAAAAGGTTTAATTGTCTAGACAGGCCTGTACAGTACACTAATATTCACAATAATCGCTGCATAAATTTTGGTATTATCTCTGAATCCACAGTCACATATAATAATAATAACAGCGGTTAAGACCCTGGCACAATGCTGGCAACCTAGCAACAGCTCCATAAGAAATGGCCGACAAGAAACAAGTTGCTGATGTGAATGATTTTGGCATCTGTCTTCTCTGGAACTGGACTGCATCGTTATTTGTTTTAAAAAATTAACATAAAACTTCACAGTAGTTGATTGTACGATATTTTTTCCTAAAATTTAACACAAACCGAAACGTGCGTGAGATTTACAGATAGCAGCATGAGAGTGAAACCGAATGCGTGAGTCTGAGAGTTGAGAGGTCTGATTTATATATATATTTATACAATACCCTGGTTGCTATGCGTGTTTTCATTGGTTGTTGGCCATGATCTATTAGAGGACAGACACATGGTCACGTCAGCTGACTTGCTTTTTTCCTTCTTCATGCCCCAAAATCCGGCAAGAGTTTCGATAAAATCCTTTTAAATTTTTATTGTATAAAACAAATAGATTCCACTTTTTTGTTGTCTGTTCAGTTATAGATGCACAGAAGACGTCACAACGTGGTAAGAACATCAGTGACCCACTCGACTGCATCTCGTGGGCCACTTTTTTGTTCTTACCACGTTGTGACGTCATCTGTGCATCTATAACTGAACAGACAACGGCAAAATGGAATCTATTTGTTAAATATATATATATTTAAGAAATAGAAAATGGCCACCTGTGTTTATATAGCCTGATGCAAACATGAGAGTGAGTTGGGAAAGTGAATTGAAAGTTTATGTGAACCCAAGCCGTAGGCGAGGGTTTACATAAGTACTTTCAAATTCTCCCAACTCACACTCGATCGAGTGTTTGCATCAGGTTATATAAACACAGGGCGGCCATTTTCTATTTCTTTTATGAAATAAGGCTAAAAAATGTGCCGTGACATCACAACCGTGTTTACATAGCCTGATATAAACACGGTAACTGACCAATCACACACAGCGTGCGTAAGACGCAACCTATTTTATAAATATATATATATATAACGCAACCTATTTTAGAAATATATTTCTAAAATTCATTAATAATTCATGAGGAAAACACAAAGAAAATTCATGAGCGTATCGGATCTATATATGTGATATAGACTCGCTCTAAGTTTCTCGCTGGTTTTTAACGGCTGAGATAAGCTTAATTTTCAAAATTACTACGCCAGTGAACGTATGAAGTGATTCTTTTTAGAAGTCATTTAAAAACCTTGCAGTACGGGCTTTATCGGCTCTAAAACACTCGGCTATCGCCTCGTGTTTTATATCCGATAAAGCCCTCCTGCGCGGTTTATAAATATTACATATATATATATATATATTTATAAAATAGGTTGCGTCTTATGCACGCTGTGGTTGGTCAATTACCGTGTTTATATCAGGCTATGTAAACACGGTTGTGATGTCACGGCACATTTTTTAGCCTTATTTCATAAAAGAAATAGAAAATGGATGCCCTGTGTTTATATAACCTGATGCAAACACTCAAGTGAGTTGGGAGAATTCGAAAGTACTTATGTAAACCCTCGCCTACGGCTCGGGTTCACATAAACTTTCGAATTCTCCCAACTCACTCTCGTGTTTGCATCAGGCTATATAAACACGGGCGGCCATTTTCTATTTCTTAAATATATATATATATATATATATATATATATATATACTTCTCAACAGTTTATAGACAGCTTACTACTATAAGTAATGTGCTGTAGAACTACTTTCAATTGCATGTCTCTGATTGCGTGTACTGGTTTCTTGTTTTGTAGTTGGATATGGACAGTCGGTGGGGCAGCTGTTGGTGGTGTAGGGGCTGTTCTTGTTGCTCCAGTCATTGTTACAGCTGCTGGGTTTGGTGCAACAGGGATAGCTGCTGGTTCAGTCGCAGCATCACTAATGTCGACATCAGCCGTTGCCAGTATTGGTGGGGTGGTAGCTGGGGGAATTATAGCAACATTGCAAACAATTGGTGCAACAGGTACATAAATACATATCAAAGTTGTAAAACCTTGTTTATGTTATGCTCGGTAAGGGCAAAATCTCACCTTGCAGCTTGCACTTATTTTTCTATAATTATATTAAAATTTTGAATTGTATATTCTGATGTAGTTTAATTATTGCTAACTGGCTTTAAGCTTTCTGAATGAAACTTGCAGTAAAAATTTTCGCAACACTTTGTAAGTTAGTTGTTCAAAAACATTTTAGCCATCAGACTTTCCCAATTGTTCTTGTAATTGCACTATTTTACTAATATTTCTGTGTGCCAGGATCATATAATATTATACCATCAAATTATATGATGTTAACCTGTTGCTGCTGGCTGGATGGCTGAGAGTTATCTTTGTAGAATAAAATTGTCTGACATTAGTCAGTAAAAAAATAAAGGGGTTATTTTTAGGCTGGCTCAGGTAGGAATGGGTTAATCACTAATCTTTGTTTTTTAATAATAAAAATGTAATTACAGTATACAGACAATACTGGAAGGCACCAGTGGCTGTGTCGGTGTCCTGGGTTGAAATGTGCTTTATAAAAATGAAATGTGCATGTTAAAATTATGTGTTAATTATTAATTATTAAATTAATAGGTGCCTTGTCAGGTGCAGTTGCCGCAGGTGTTGGCACTGGTGGAGCTATAGTAAGAGCAGTCGTTGGGGGAAATTCGTTGGGGGAAATTGATTGATCTGACACTCCTGTAAATATGTGATTATAAAGACTTAAAAAGACTAAAAAAATAAATAACGATGAATTCTCAATTTAAGTTAATTAAAATACTGAAATGCTTTACTATTGGTGTTGTCTTGTTCTGATTTTTTACCCATTTGTTGATTGCTACTTCATTCCATACTGTATTGTGTCATACCATAGTTATTTCACGATTGAGTCGGTTTTCTTTGATGTACCGCGGGTTTTAGTATAGCATATTAAAGCCCTATGAATACTAATTAGATAAGAAATAAAGAAAAAACTAAGAAAATCTTTGTCCAAGGTGGACAAAATAGACAAAACTTTGTTGGAAAACCTCCTTAATCGTGAAATAAGTCAGATAAATCCCTCGAACCATAGTCAATCGAGATATGGTCTGGAAACTCGGCAAACTTCAAAGCGCCTATAATGAGCTGGGATTTTATGTTGAACCGTACCTTACACCGTGCACATCTTTTGTTTTAGGTTTATTAATATTTAAATAGCACACTGTTGAGTGATTGAACTGAAACGTTGCTATTGGACAATTCGTTTATTATACTAAAATACAATGTGTTCAGTGACCGTGCACCGTGGACAAAAATGCATAAAGGCGAACAAAAAGATAGACCAAAACTTTAGCTGAGGTTCCAGACCATATCTCGATTGACTATGACGCTACGCGTCCCGGCTCGGGGCTTTATATAGCATACATCCCTCGTTCTCGGGATTTATCTATTACATAATTAGGAAGGGGAAGTGGGGAACTGGATAGGTCAATAGGAAACTTACGAAGCTGGAAACGATGTTTGCACAACTTGCTATGGTAATTATACACTTACTGAGCGGCTAATGACCTTAACGGTTGGTCCCACGTGGCCACGATCAGCTATTGCTGAAATTAAACAATAGTATAATATCACTTAAGTTCAGTAGTGCCTGATTTTAGCCATGTGGGACCACCCGTTAGCAGTGGCGGCGGAACATCTTTGAAAGTAAGGGGGCTGGGGGCAAAACCACCGGTTAAAGGGGCGTGGTCGTAAACTTTGATATGTCCTGCGGCGTGCTCCCCCCAATGAAATTTTGGGATTCTAAAATGGCCTTTCCTGCATTTTAAGAGCACTTTTGAACGGAATCTAAAATTTTTCTTGTGTTTATATATCAGTGTTTACAACAGGTAAGTTCAGTTTTGGAGTAGTTGAGAGGTCATGCGCAGAAGTTAGAACTCAGAAGTATCTATTCTGTGTATCAGCGTACTGTATATGTGGGTGTGTGCTGGCTACTGGCTAGGGGGGCTTAGCCCCCCTAGATGCGTCCTCTAGGGGGGCTATAGCCCCCCTAGCCCCCGTGGTTCCGCCGCCCTTGCCCGTTAGTGCATATTAGCTGCTTATAAGCGTATAATTACCATAGCAAGTTGTGCAAAAATCGTTTCCGGTTTTGTAACATTGTTTTAAGTTTCCTAGTGGTCATACTGTATTTTCATATACTATGATATATGTTGTAAGATATAAATATAAAAAACTATCATGTTAATTTTGATGCTTCCATGTACACGCGTAAAAACGCGCAACTTGTTCACGGTTGTCAACAGGCGTGAACAATGTTGTGCTGCCCGCCGTGAACAAGTTGTCAACAAGTTGTTCACTTATGGTTCGAACAACTTGTTCACGGATAAATCAGCAGTCATGAACAAGTTGTTCCAACAGCACATTTTTATAGCCAACAACGTTGTTCGCACATGATACAACATGTTGTAACAGCATGATGAAGTAACAACGATGAACAACAATGTTACAACAATGGTGAACATGGTTGATGTATCAACACGTTCTTCGGTTGTTGAAACTTTCACGCATTCAAGGCATGCGCAGACGTACAAGTGGATTTAGCCCTGAATGCAAGATTGTAATTAGTGGTTACCTGGCCCATATTTTGAAACTGTTGGGCCAGGTTGGCTGGGTTGCACATTACGTCATGGTGCATGGCTGTTGGTTGGTAGCTATTGTATATACCTACCAACGTACGGTAACCAACCAACATGACTGCTGTGTCTTTGTCCTCTAAATCAAAGGGGATTGATTGCATTATTAAATAAACATTAACATTTGCATCAATACGCAGGGTACAGCTGCTGCTTTCTGCTGCTTGAATAAATACTTCCAAAATATGACACCTTGTCCCCCCTGACAGTGCTAATACTGTACACCTAAACCCTAATTGAGTAATTGGTGGGTTGCAATCAATCCCCTGAGATTTAGAGGACAAAGACACAGCAGTCATGTTGGTTGGTTACCGTTGGTAGGTATCAACCAACAGGCATGCAGTCTGGCTTTCTTGATAATTATTAACGTACACCTTGTCTTGTCACAATAAAATAATCACATAAAAACATTGTCTTTGTGTGATTCAGTTTAGCCACGTTTCTAAATAACCCACCCCCAGTAAGTTATATTTTTGTCTTCGAAACACGTGACCAGCCTAAACCAGGGTACTTTTCGCGGTGGGCGGGGGCGGGGAAGCGGAGATAAGACCCTGGGTACGAGGATTGGCGCTCCATTTGGTGTTCGTAAGTTACCGTTATTGCTCGATAGATGTTCGGTTGCTATTCGTATATCGAAACTACCCGAGGATATTCGGATCTTCGAGAAGAAGCTAGCGCTGCAGCAAGAAGGCACGTTGTTGAATTTCAAAATCTTACGATATTTTTTAAAATCTTGTTCCCCGGTAAAGATGTCAGACGAAGAAACAACAAACGATAGTCCTAAGGAAGAAACTGAGAAGAAATCAGATACGGAAACGGAGAGTCAGACGAAAACCGAAGAAAGTCGAACCAGAAGGGAATCTCAATCGCCTTCACGTTCCCGTTCAAGCCGACGCGATGGCCCACCTCCAACGAAGCTCTACATCGGCAACTTACCGGACAACTGCAAACGTTCAGAGCTTACTGACCTATTTGAAAAGTATGGGAAAATCGAAAAATGTGACATCCTTCGAAACTTTGCTTTTGTCGTAAGTTTTTAAACTATCTTGTATAACTCACTATACTCTACTTCACTGCGCTCACAGTCTGTCAAGCTTTACAGCAAAAAAAGCTTTACTGTTTATACTGTAATCAAAAGGGGACGAATATACCTAACCTTACTTTGATATGCACTCTCAAATTCTTGTTGCCTTTTTAAAAATATTTTTTTAAAAATGATAAAAATAAGAGGTGTTTCGGAATAACTCCATCCTATAAAAGGGAGGGGAGGTTGCCAATCGCTTTAGGGACTTGGACTTTATACTGTAATGAGTAGGTTTTTCTGCATTTTTTTTTGGCAAATGCTTAATGCTCCACGTTTCCACTAAAATACCCATGCAAGGTTGCTAAAAATTCTTGTTTCACTACTTTTAATCAAGAATTTTTAGAAACCAGCAAACTCTAGTGGCTACTTTTCAAATCATCACTGACTACCTTTGGAATTTCATATTATGAAGTATGCGTGTTCACATGATCCAGACTTGATAGTTTGTATCACGTAACGGATATATCCGTTGCATGATTTTTTACAACAATTTCTCACGGCTACACAATTTTCATAAAAAATTAAAGTGGCTGTGCCATTTTTTGAAAAATTCAATTGTAGCCCCCATTTTATTTGCAGCTGCCCTGGAAACGACTTATTTCCCCACATGAGTCTGTGCAATTTTGACGAGATGCCCCTGCAAAATGGTGGCTGAAATTTGATTCCCACTGTGCATTTTACAAATTTTCCAGTCTGGCATGTGATAAGTTCAGCCATCTACTTCTTCGAGTGAGCCTGCTACTTTCAAAATGAATGTAACCTCTGACTTTAATACAAAACAACACCAAACAAAGGGTTTTCATTAGCTACTAATGAGCACGATCAGCTCCTTCGCTTCTTACTATTGAGGTAGATTTCGACGGCACGGTTGATAATCTCAGACCTTTCTTCTGTGCTCCACAAACCATCGTTGCCACAAACAATCGCTCCATTGTTGAAGAAATTCAAATTTTGCGCACACGGTCAATCGCTCGCTTCTTTGAGATTGGGCATGTGTGGGTGCCCCTAATGGCAAGGCCTGCTAAGGGTCAAATTTGATTGCAGACCTGGTTGTTGATAAACCGAAAATGTCTATGAATAAGTTAATTTTCTTTTAAGCTCTACAGTAATTATTTGGATGTGGAAAAAGTTCTATAAACTGACCAATTAAATATCACATTAGCCTTAACAATTGAAGAAACTATAGACTATGGTGCATGTTTATTTTGTGGAGGGAGGGAAACCAGATAAAAACCCTTGAGGCACTCCAGAGAACCAATGACTCTACCGTATTTTCTGGGCGATAACCCGCACAGCAACAAAAATGTCACTTTTGGAAAAATAAATTAGCGTATTATCCGCACCATCGTATAACCTGCAGCTGCTAATAATAGGTTTGGGCAAGGGAGCATGCCAGACTGACCTGTATTTCTTCTTCTTTGTTCGGCGTTCCTTCATTTATATTCAGCCATTTTGAATAATGCGGTATATACCATTAGCGTAATGCAGGCACGGGCTACGGGGCCGAAGGAAACCCGAGCGCGTTCCGAAAATGAAATAACCGGGGCTGTAGCCCGCGATACGCTAATGAATATACGGCATTATACAAAATGGCTGAATATAAATGAAGGAACGCCGAACAAAGAAAAAGAAATACAGGTCAGTCTGGCGTGCTCCCTTGGTTTGGGACCACAAAATTTAAAAAAAGTACAGTACCAGTAGTTGAAAGATGAAAGTAGAATCCTTGGTCTCGGACAGATTACCCGCACCACCCTATTACCTGCACTAATTATGTTTCCTAGCAAAATTAAGAGATAACCCGCGGGTTATCGCCCAGAAAATACGGTAGTTATGTATTCGTTTTACGAGTTTTATGATCACCTGCTGTTTACAACCAGTTTTTCTGGCACAGACAATTTGTAATAGAAATGTACCTGCAATGAGTGACCACCTGCCTAATGCAACCAGCAACCACTTCTGAGTGCCCCAAACAAGATATTTACCTGTTATATAAGAGTGACCATCTCAACGTAAAACTGCTGAAATACATTAAAGAAATATCCGTTTTTTTCGTAGTAATCACTAGACATGAATGCAGCCACATGCAAAAACAGGAAACTGGAAGTGTTGTGCAATTGTTGTGTTGCTGCATTTTAGTCTTGTTTTGCTTCTCTTTTGAGCATAATTTGATGAAAATCTGTGTGAATTTTTGTTGTCAGAGTTACCAGTAAATACTTTTTTAGTTGATGTTTGAGAGTTAATACAATGACTAAACAATTCAAAACAATGAGTAATATTTGTTAACTTCAGACAAGTTGATCTTGATGATCATTACAGTAATACCATGACAAGTTTGTATAATTTACAACTGCTTTTTGACTTGGATAAGAAAGTGACAAAACTGAGTGTTCGCATCTAAAAAATACTACTGGAAGATATTTGTAAATAAAACCAAGAACCTTTAACAAGACCAAAGCAGTGCAAAAATTGAATCAAACGTAACAAAAACACAGTGCAAAAACTGAAATGAATGACACCATTTTGATGTGGGGAACATCATTGGCTCCAAGGGCATGATATTAAAGTACGCATAAATGTCAAATTTATTTTCTTTTAATAACCAAATAACATATTAACATTAATAAATCAAGACTGAACTTCTTGCTTTTTCCATTTCCCTTGTAAATATATATAAATCAGCATTTTCCCAACCTTTAAACAATGTTTATAAAGAACTGCTGTGGCACTGGCAAAATGGCTTCTATGACGTCACATCACTATCTGCCATGTACAACCACCTGTCATTTATAACATACATGCATACATATTTCAGGAGAATTGTTATAAAAAGTTTTATGCATCATCACTAGTATTTTTCTTTTGTAAATATAGTCTATTTTGTCCCATTTTGCAACTCTTAACACCGCATCCTCATGTGTTGTTTTGGGTATTCGATGAATGGTTCTAGCAGCTCTCAAATGTATTTTCTCAATCTCATTCATTAGTGTTGGTGAACATGTTCCCCAAACTGATAAGCCGTATGTCACAGCTGCAGTGATAGTCTTGTAGTATATCTCTTCCTGGACTTTTATAGGCAAATAGGACATCCTCTGAAGTTGTCCAACCTTTGCACTGAATAATTTAGTCACCTTTTTTATTTGTTCGTCCCATTTAAGGTGGTTATTTATAAGTAATAACATGACTTGAGGGAAATTAGCGATTAAATTTCACCACCACCGAGGGAAGATTTGTGAAAGTCCAAGACTTTTACAAATCTTCCCGAGGCAAAAGGGAGATTTAATCGCTAATCGCTAAAGTCATGTTATTAGTTTGTAATATTATGATCGCCAAGGAAAACTTTGAGAATCTTACCAACAGGAAATTTACACAGTTGATCAGAGAAGTTGCATCTAATTTTCCCGTGCATGTTGATGAGGGAAAATATATGCAAGCGGGAAATTTTGAAGAAGACAAAAGATTTCTTTGTCTTCTAATTTTCCCTCATCAACATGCGCGGGGAAATTAGAAGACAAAGGATAAATTTCCCTCTTGCATGAGCGATGAGGGAAATACGAGGTTTACATTCCCTCAGAGAACAAAAGAATCCGAGGCGATCTTGGTATTACTATGGTAATACCATAGATGCCACCTTTCCTTGGCAACACTGAACAGGGGTGGTTGTAAAACTCAAGGTTCTACTGTACTAACCCTGTTTAAACAGGTTTAACCTCGGTGAGAGGCAATGCATTAACAGCTTGTGCTTCTCTTCATATTCTGATTTGGCAATCTTTTAGCATTTTGAGAAGCCAGAAGATGCAGAAAAGGCTGTAGAGAAGCTGGATGATTCAGAGTTCATGGGTGTTCATATTCAAGTGCAGGTATAAATTGTAATGAATATTGCATGGTGTTACTAAAAAAGGGGTGTGTGTGAATTTGTTATCTACATAAATATTGGTGTGGTTGATATTACTGGACCAGTTAGCAGTAATATCTTTTTTCAAATATTGATTTTGATATTTTTTAAATATTGTATCAGCCGAGTTGTTCATTACCTCTTTTTCATTCAGCAAGCAAAAAGTAAAGGAAAACCAACTGCTGGTGAAAATGAATGTTTTGAGTGTGGAAAGGAAGGCCACTGGTAAGAAAGAACAATGAAACATGTTTGCAATAAGCAAGCTTGAAGATGCATAATTATTTTTCGAAGGGCAAATCACTTATGCAAGTGTGAATTGTTCAAAAATTTGTCATCTTTTTTTGATCTTTTAATTTTTTAATATATAAATATATGTGTATATATATAATTATATATTTTAAAATAAAGTATATTGTAAAAACTTTCAATACTTATACTGTGTATAAGTACTATAAATTATAATACCAAAGTTGCATGGTTGGATAAAACCTGGGACTCTATAAGGCAAAATGGAGACCAAATTAAACTACATTTTACTGGCTATAGTGACTAAAATGTTCAGCTGTTTTTATAGGGCCAGAGACTGTCCCAGAAGAAGAGGGTTAGTACATTTAATACTGCAATATATATATATAATATAATAGACCTTAATAATCCGAAAATGGCCACAAATTCAGATTCTTTTGTAGGTCATAAAGCCCTAATCAAATGAGAACACAAGTCATTGCAAGTTGGCTGGCAGTCACGCTATGTCAGCCAGCCACTCCGAATAGTTTCTCGAAAATATTATGTACCGTGAGAAAGTTAAAACTTGTTTAAAACACTCATGGAATGTTTATTTTGTTAATTTGAGTGTTCAAACGACCGCCACAGAAATTCTGACTGCCAACTTGCGATAACTTGCGTTCTCTTTTGATTAGGGCTTAAGGGCTAATTTATACACACATGAAGAATTCTAATTCAGTGCCCATTTTTTAATATGGTCTATTATTGTGATAGTGCACAATAATTATCCACATTGTGACATAGTTTAATGCTGCTCTGGCTTAGAAGTTTTTTGAACGTAGCTTAAAAAGTTTATACTGTTCATGACCCAATGTTTTAACACTTCGATCTAGTGTCTTCATCAACCCCTGATGAAGACACTAGATCGGAGTGTTGAAATGTTGGATCATGAACAGTAACTTTTTAAGCTACGTTCAGAAAACGTTTAAGCCAGAGTAGTGCATAGTCAGTCGAGATATGGTCTGGAAACTCAGCTAAAGTCTTTGGTCTATCTTTTTGTTCACCTTTATGAATTTTTGTGCATGGTGCACGGTCACGGAACACATTGTATTTTAGTATAATGAACGAATTGTCCAATAGCACCGTTTCAGTTCAATCACTCACTCAACAGTGCTATTTAAATATTAATAAACCTAAAACAAAGGATGTACACGGTGTAAGCCGTACGGTTCAACATAAAATCACAGCTCATTATAGGCACTTTGAAGTTTGCCGAGTTTCCAGATCATATCCCGAGTTTCCAGACCATTTCTTGATTGGCTAATTTTTTGCATCTCATTATCAATTTGTTATTGTCATTTTTATCTGATTGGCTTATTTTTGGTCACATGATTACCTTTCGTATATAAGCTCATTGTTTGTTTACACTCTTTACGTTTCTCTCTGACGAAGGGCCTTTGCTCGAAATGTTAGATTCCTACGTTCTCTGTTTCGGCAGTATATCTAACCTAAGTTACTACATATCTCGATTGACTTTGAGTAGTGTTAAACTATGTCTGATTTTTCACCTGGCTGCGTTGGGAATTTATTTGTTAACTATCCAAATTGTTTACATTTGTATTGGTGATGAATATGTATTAAAAAGTGCTTTTGTGTTCTTCTTACAGCAGCCGTCGACCACCTCCGAGAAGCAGCTATCATCGTGGACCAGACATGTATCGTAGTATGGATGGTTACCGTGGTTACAGAGACCAGTATCGAGATGGCTATAATGATTATTACAGCTATGGACGTTATGCAGCACCATCCAGATACAGCCCATATGGCAGCTCATATGGTAGTTCCTATGGATACTCTTCATATTATGGTGGTTCCAGAGCTCGAAGTCGATCACCACCAAGGTATTATGACGGCAAGGCCTCGGGGTTTTGGGGATTCTTTTCTTTTATTATTTTACATAAATACAATCGTTTGCACCTAAGCGGAAATGTCGCCTGTCAAAACTGTTTTCTTTTATTATTTTACATAAATACAATCGTTTGCACCTAAGCAGAAATGCCGCCTGTCAAAACTTGTTCTAATGTCAACGTCAAACATAAAAATTTTCCTTGGAAACATTATTGTTTGTGCATCAGCCAATCTCGTCTTGCCAATCCCACATTGTCAATTTCAAAATGGGTAACTTTTGAACATGTTTTGACAGGCTGTGTTTCCACTTTTATGACATGTCAAACTATCTTGTTTCAAACGTCAAACTCATCAGTGCGTAATTCGAACCTTTCCAAGCATTTTACTCGTATGACGTTTGAAACTGCAGGCGAAACAACTGTCAGAAATGTGTCTGAAATGACATATGTTTGTTTAGTATTTTTGCGCTCAAAATCTCACTGAATTATGAAGGATAAATTTACAGTAGCTTTGTTTCAGTTTCACGACGTTTTTATTGTTATGATGCGATGTAACGTGAGAACTATCCAAGGCTGTTGTTTTGTTTTCTAATAAACCAAAGAAGCTGCGAAGAAGTTATTGGAAGGCACTCAGCGGTTACTTTGCATCGCGATTTTGGAGTTTTTATGCCGTTTGTTTTGGATCGCATATTTCAAAAAGTGCATCGCGATTTGCGAATCGCTGACCTTCCGAATGCCAGCCGGACGCTCTCACCATTGAGCCACTCAGGGGCGCAACTAGAAAATTTCGAGGGCAGGGGTTGAACGCAAAAAAAGGGCAAAGTCGTTCAGTATTCTACACAATTTGCAGTGCCATAGCAAGGTGTCAAAAAATAGGGGGCAGTATAGTGGCAATTATTAACCGCTTTTGTACTTATGAAATCTAGAACCTCGGAAACACCATTTGCAGCAATTTGAGCGAACTTTTTCATCTAATTCTACAGCGAGTATAGTTCAAATTTTACTGTAAAAACGAAGAAATTATCACACCAACATACCCTACAGGTTGCCAAAATCCAGCTCTATCTCTATGGTTGGTTCAGGGAATTGAAGCCTCGACAGACAACACTTCACAAAAGTGAACATATTTTGGGGGTTGCGTTGCTCCGTTTGAGATTTTGAGTCGCTTAATCTTTCAATAATTAAATACCTATACTTTACTGAATAGCTTATAATTCTTCTAAGATGCCTCTGCCCTCGGGCACATGAAAAGTTCGACATTTGGTCTTAGCCTTATTTTGCACAAAGTTAAATTCAGGTTATCAAAACAGGCAAAGAACTTCATCTGCTAAAAATTTGGGGCACTGATTTGGGATTCTAGATATCTTCGTTATGCTCACTTCGAGAACACTCAACAGCCACTATTGTATTGCGTACTACAACAAACGATTAATTATTTGTTTATCTAATGTCTAACCTAGTATTAGAGGTCTCACAAAAAGGGCAGGGGTTAAAAAGGGCAGGGGTTGCAACCCCCCCAACCCCCCCCCCCCCTAGTTGCGCCCCTGCCACTGGAACTCAGATGGTAGACCGAGGTCGTTTTCGATATTTATACGCCTGGGAACTAGTCAATCTGTACGTGTGTCACAAGTACTTGTGGGCTACAAGTCGCATTGTGTCGGTTTATTTTCAGTAAATTTATTTTTTATTTTATTTTTTTTTTACTTACGACAGCGTGTACAGCAAAAAAACATATGAAAAAACTTTACCAATTCAAGCTGAAAACACTAAGAGTCACTTAGTTATTATTTTTCTTCGATTTACAGGTCTTATCACAGTGCGTATGCTTATCCACCTAGACGGTAAGCATTTTTGTTGACATTTTACATTTGAAGACACTGCTAGCTTCTTCAAACAAACATGACTCATTCTGAACTTCTCTGCATTCTCGATAGTGCATTGCAATTAAAACAGAGCTATTTTTACTACCAGATACACATGACTGTCTTTAAAAATGTGTTACAATAACTGTAATGTTTTGACACCTTCATAAACTGTTCTGATATTTTTAAGTGTAGCTTCTCCTGAATTTATTAATTAGATTTATCAACTTTTTGATATCTTTTCAATTGATTTACCATGCAGAAAATATAATCTTATTATAGAAATATTAGCCCAAACAATGATCTCTGCATGTATAGAGCTGCGCTCGATTCATTGATTAATCGATCATGATTGCCGTTACCAATAATCAGATCGTCGATAACAGCTAAGCATGCGTTTAGTTGTGTTAATATTGTTCTTAATAATAAGCATTGTTAGCTATTCAGTTTAAATATGAAGTACAAGTCTTCTGTAAAAATAACTTTAAAATAGCTTTTTAACTTGATCTAATTAACAAATAGATTCGTTTTTTCGTGCGTGTGTACTGTAATAGATCACAGATGACGTCACAGCGCGTAAAGAACAAAAAAGTCGCTGATCTCTATATAAACTGGATAGGCCATTCCCTATGGCCAGCAGTCAAACATTTCGTGCCAGTCGCCGCCATCTTACGTAGTGGAACATATGACGCATTGCGGCCTTAGAACTTGTTCCCAATCCCAAAGTTGACTGGCATAAGCAATCTTGACGTCAGCACGGTCAGATTATCCGGGGGAGGAATATTAAGTACTCTGTGCCGGGGGAGTCGGAAAAGCCGTAAAGCAAACAACAGATGCTGGTTCGTTTAGTTTTCACTGTTTAACAACAAATGCAGTCAAAAGATGGCAAGTACACAACACGAGATATTGTTAAGGCATTAAGATTACTATAAAAGGTACAATTTAAGACTTGGAATTGAATTCTTCGTAGATTTTATAGTCTGTTTTTCAGTTTATATTATCGTGAACTTTCTTCGTTGTCGGCACTGAAGAAAAACAACGAAACTTAAAGGTTTTACAGCTCAGTAACAGAAACATATACAAGAAATTAGTATCTTAAACCTTATTAAGTACTTCTTGTGTCCTTACATTCGTTTAAATTTTCTTAAAATAACTCTTTTTGTCTTTTTTCAATCTACGAAAACTATGAACTTTAGTGTCAGCCATCTTGGGTAGTGGTCACGTCACCATACAACTGGCACGCTAAATCCGGCCTCATGCCCCATCCAGTTTTATTGAGATCAGTGACTGTGACGTCTTCTGTGATCTATTACAGTACACACGCACGGAAAAATGTGATCTATTTGTTTTATACAATAAAAACGTCAAGTGGTTTATTGAGAAATTTCTGGGGCATGAAAAAATAAAAACAAGTCTGCTGACGTGACGTGATTTGACGCCAGCTTTGTGTGTGTCCTTTAAGAGATCACGGTCAACAACCAATGAGAATGCACATAGAAGTCACATTGTATTAACACACTTAAGTAATACGCTTAATCGATTGTTGACCACAACTAATAATCGATTACGAAAGTAACTGAATAGGCGCAGCTCTAATTTCTGGTCCTACAAACTATTTGTCATTGTTGTAGCAAAAAGTGACTCGACTCGATTCTTTTACATCAAATGACACAACTCGAGTTTCTAAACACAAATAACTCGGACTTGACTTAGGAATTCTCTGGCTAAGACCCCGTTTACACGATGCCGGTATAATTTGAAAACGGAACAAAATCATGCCGGTCTGCAAATACAGGCCAGAAAGTCTTGCGTTTACACGTGCCGGTATAATATAATGACGGATTAACATGTGACTATTCTCTTCCAATGAGAATTGAGAAGACTTTGTGAATACTGCTGACCCGAATACTGTGGTCGTATATATCGTGATTACCGTCATCAAACTGTTACGGCACGGGCGTTTACACGATACCGGTTAGTGTTCCGTTTTCATTTCATGCCGTCAAGGAACCCGTCTTCATTTTGTGCCGTTTTCATGTCATTTTTGTGCCGGTATCGTGTAAACGCAAGGCCTAAACGGCATGATTTTGTTCCGTTTTCAAATTGTACCGGCATCGTGTAAACGGGGTCTAAATGACTTGTTGATAAATAAATTAGGGTTATGATTTAAATGTTTTTAAATGCCTAGATTGTCTGAGGGTTCTCCCTTTGACAAGTAAAATCATCTGGCATTAGAGTAAAACAAAGGGGCCTAAAGTACATGTATACGCGTACAACTTATCATATCACTTTAAAGTGCCTATATCGTCCTCAGGGACTTTACATATTTATACTAATTGGAACATTCTGAGAAGATTTGTAATATATCTTCTCAGGCGAAAATTTCATCTTCGTGGATTTTTTTGCCGTTAAAGTTGACGGAAGTGACGTCGAAAGAGGAATTTGTCTATATGAAAACCACTTTACAGATTCCTCTTTTGACGTCACTTCCGTCAACTTTAACGGCAAAAAGATCCATGAAGATGAAATTTTCACCTGAGAAGATATATTACAAATCTTCTCACAATGTTCCAATTAGTATAAATATGTAAAGTCCCTGAGGATGACATAGGCACTTTAACTACACCTCGTATGCAAACGCTGCCACTTTAGGAGCACATATAACTATGAATTTGCAACCTTAGCACTCCATCTGAGCCTCAGTGGCTCAATGGTTAGAGCGTCTAACCGATCATTAGAAGGTTGCAGGTTCAACCCTGTCTGGGGCTCAGAAATCTTTAAAGTTTAATACATGTAACTTCATAATTTAGTAAGTTTCAAAAGTATATTTGGAAATTTAACCATAATGAACGAAATTCAAAGATTTTAAAACTATTAGTATTTTGTATTACTAACTATAAATTGAGAGTTTTAGAAACATACATTTTAGAATTTAAGTAACGGTGATCTTTATAAAATTTACTAGCACTTAAAATTTTTGCATTAATATCTAAATTTTATCTAGTAATTTTAAACAGAAAAATAACTATTAAATCGCTTATGAAACGAAAATTAAGTCTGTCTTATTTGGAAAGAGCACTTAAAATGACAAAGCAACATCTTTTGCAGTGTTTCGTTGTTGAGATATTTCAGGTTTGATATGTAAATGTCACATGTTGTGACGTACATGTGCATAATGCTTATCGGAGAAGGTTATATATCTTTGCTAGCCTAGTTTCTAGGCCTTCCTCGGTTGACACGTTTCGGAAGTGATCCGAACGGACCCGCTTGGGAAGGCCTAGCAAAATTCGTAAACACTTTCACTTTACAGCTCAGTTGTTTATTGAGGAAGAATTGTGATGTTATGACGTCCTAAGTGTTTCCCAACACTTACTATTTCCATCTGCATAAAATAATACAAGCCTACTCACCTCGGAATCGGATCGACAAAGGTTCACTGGTCTAGCTTTCTTATCACTAGCTTTCCTTCTGCAACCGCCAAAAGTTAAACAGTTAAATTTTCATTTCGAGCTCCAATTGGAATATATTCCATAATTTCCTTCTTTCGATCGCCAAGATTCTTTGGTAAAATCTTCGCAGACATCCTTATGCTTTTTATATAATATACTGTCGCTACGCTAGATCCCAGGAACACTCGAAGGGCCAGAACGATTATGGGCAGGACCTTTTTACGAATGTTGCTAGGCCTTCTCGTTTCCAGCCTCTCCCCAGTCTTCCCAAGAATCCAAACCGACTACGCGGCCGAGCTCATGGCGGAAACGAAAGACGTAGAAACTAAGGCTATATCTTTGCTATTATCAAACCAAACCCAATTTGAATGAAGCAATTGTGTGTGTTTTTTTTCACAACACCAAACACAGAATTTCAAGTGATTTAGTGTATAATAACAAAGATACATACCTTCTCCGATAACTCATTATGCACATGTGACGTCACAGCATGTGACATTTACAAATAAAACAAACTGAAATATCTCAAGAACGAAGCAAGGAAACAAAAAACTGCAAAAGATGTTACTTTGTCATTTTAAGTGTTCTTTCAAATAAGACAGACTTAATTTTTGTGGTTCAGTTTAGTGTTAAAAAGAATAAGTTAATCAATTTACAAGTTTTCCTCGGTGAATTTCGTGCAAGCTTGTCCATGAGTTTCAAAGTTGTTACGTATATACTAATGTAACTAACGTTTTTGTTCTAAAGTCAGTAAAAAGTTTTGTTCTAAGCAGCATCGAAACAATGATTCGTCGTTGGCGGCGTTCAAGTGCTTGAAAAACTCGGAAGATTTGAGAGCCACTATATCGTTCAGTCAATAACTAAACTGTAAGTCTCCTCGAGTTGATTGTGTATGTTCTTCAAGCTTGGTTGACGTCCTCGAAAGGTTTGCCATTGATTATGCCATATTTATCAAACTATTGTCTCGGTAAAAAGTTAAACAATGTCCAGTTTTCTATAGCTCTGTTCGTGTGTAGCTCGACGTTATCGAAGCCGAAAGGAACCACCGGATCGAAGAACATCCTCGGAGAACCGCCTCGGCAGAAGTTTGTTCGCGAAAGTTGATATCGTCGAAAGAGTCGGGAGCTAACGTTGACCGTGAGTACTACCGGAGTAGAAACATTCTCGGTTGGTGGAAAGTTGAGAACTTATATATATATATATTCAGACCTTGTTTCCAATGGAAACTGTTTAGTAATTTGTATTCATTTATCGAGATTTCTCTTTCTCTACGATTCTTTATATACGTCTTTGGTCTCTTGCTGTCTTCAGTTTAGGAAATATAAGTGGGGGAAGTTTGTAGCTATAGGAATATTCAGTATTACAAGATGTCCTGTGATATTCCATATCCTGTATATAAACTGTTGTTAGGAAAATAGACAGATATATGTCAGCTTGGATACGAGAATTGAATGTAAATGTTCTAGTTATTTTACTCAGTAAAATTTCTGAGTTTCGAAGCGGGACTCGAACCCACAACCTACCAAACGCCAGTGAGACGCTCTAACTATTGAACTACTAAGCCTGAGATGATTTGAACGTTGCGTTGAGTTTGATGAATGACATACTGCTATGTACAACAGATATGCTAGCTTGGCTCAATCTCGTTCCCAGAGCTCACGTTCCCCACCCAGGAAACGAGAGACTCTGGGATAATCCGTTTCAAATCACAGGATTCTTGTTATTCCGGTTGAGGTACGCATGCGTAAATATCCGAGCGGAATCTGGATAGTATGTTCTCCTTGTTTGACTTTTCCCCAAACAAGTCAATGGGGTTGCTGGCGAAGCTCGAATTACAGCATCTACACACATACGGCGAAGATATCGATCGCGGCAACGTCTTCACTGGAGTCTTGCCGTCCGACATCTTTGTTATTTTGGTTTTATTAATTCTACTTCTGGTCACTTCAGACCAACTCATGCTCACTATTCAGCCAATAACGTAACGACTTGAAACGGATTATCCCAGAGTCTCTCGTTTCCCGGGTGGGGAACGTGGGCTCTGGGAATGAGATTGAGCTTGGCTATGAAAATTGAATGTAAATGTTCTTCGAGCTACGGCATTTTACTCAGAAAATGTTCTGAATTCCTAAGCGAGAAATTTCACTGAACTCAAACTTCGTTCAAATCATCTCAGTCCTATATAGTCGAGGAGGAGAACCGAGAAAAAGTCGACCACGTAGCACCCCCACTACACAATAGTTTTGACTCCAGATTATAATAAGCTGATACCCATAGAACATTGCTAGGCCAGTCGTACTCACAAATTGTGGGGTCAGTGGCCTGCTACATAGAGGGGGTGGGTGGTCCTTTACATTGACAGACTTAAAGTGCACATGAAACGAAAATTAAGTTTGTCTTATTTGAAAGAACACTTAAAATGATAGAGTAACATCTTTTGCAGTTTTTCGTTTCCTTGCTTCGTTGTTGAGATATTTCAGTTTGTTTGATATGTAAATTAAACAACTTGACGTCATATGTGCATAATGAGTTATCAGAGAAGGTTATATATCTTTGCTATTATCAAACATAATCACTTGAAAATTCTACATGTTTGGCGTTGAGAGAAACACACGCACATACTTCCTTCGAATTAAGTTTGGTTTGATAATAGCAAAGATATATAACCTTCTCTGATAACTCATTATGCACATGTGACGTCAAGTTGTTTACTTTACATTTCAAATACTGAAATATCTCAACAACGAAGCAAGGAAACTAAAAATTGCAAAAGATGTTACTCTATCATTTCAAGTTTTCTTTCAAATAAGACAAACTTAATTTTCGTTTCATGTGCACTTTAAGTCCGTCAATGAAAGGACCACCCACCCCCTCTATGTAGCAGGCCACTGACCCCACAATTTGTGAGTACGACTGACCTAGCAATGTTCTATGGGTATCAGCCTATTATAATCTGGAGTCAAAACAATTGTGTAGTGGGGGTGCTACGTCGCCAACTTTTTCTCGCTTCTCCTCGAATATATAGTAGCTCAATGGTTAGAGCATTTCACCGGCGATCAGAAGGTTGTGGGTTCAATTCGAGTCCCGCTCGGAAACTCAGAAATTTTTCTGAGTAAAACCACTCGAAGAACATTTACACTGAATTTTATATAAGCTATTATATATGTTTATAGAAACATATATGGTTTCGGGTCAACCGAATTGTAGTATTTGATAAGAACGTTTCAAACACTATATACTTGATAGTTGTAGTCATATTTCGCAGACCAATGTTCCCTAAATACTTGATCTGATTATTTTGGGGCCCATGCGAGTTCACATTGCATCTTTATCAGCAAGCCTCGCTTTGGTTTTACGTGATGTCAAACTGAGGCTTGGTTTTGGCTTGGTCGTAATGATCCCACCCGGTTTTATTTCAGAGGTCTGGGAAAGAGTGACAAATCATCACTGTGAAGATATTCGTATAAACTATTCGGTATACTACAAAAATTGGGTGGGGGGAGGGGGGTGGTTCTCTTAGCTTATCACCTTTGCTTCCTCATGGTGATTGAATTTGTTACATTCTTATCCAGGCCTGCGCGTGTCTCTTATGTGCTCGTCAGGTTTAAAGAAATACAATTGAGCGTAAAATTTCTTGCGTAGGATCGAGTAGTCATTTGGAAGATTTTTCTTGTTGCTAACAATGAATACATTTTCTTTCAGCTTTTAGGCCACTTTAAAGAACACCAATTTATATCTCAAGTTGGTCTGGTTCTATTTCAAAAGAACAGCTCGTTTTGGAATGGTATGTATATACCTTTTGAAACTTTGTCGGGTATTTCTAAAGACTACACGCGTAAAAACGCACAAGTCGTGAGGTTGTTAACAGGCGTGAACAATGTTGTGCTGCACCCCGTGAACAAGTTGTCAACAAGTTGTTCACTTATAGTTCGAACAGCTTGTTCACGGATAAATCAACAGTCATGAACAAGTTGTTCCAACAGCATATTTTTTATAGCCAACAACGTTGTTCGCACATGATACAACATGTTGTAACAGCATGACGAAGTAACAACGATGAACAACAATGTTACAACAATTGTGAACATGACTGGTGTATCAACACGTCCTTCGGTTGTTGTTTCATCAAGCAGTAACAACTTGTTGAAACAATGATGAACAATGTTGTTAATTCATCAATGTTGTTCACACATGATAACAACGTTGTTACGGCATTGTTCAGGCAACAATGCTGTAACAACTTGTGAGATTTTTACGCGTGCACCGGGTGGCCAAGGCCCTGTTACACGGTGCAATTTTTCATGCAACTTGTCTCGTAATGATGACGCATGTAGCATTGCTGTTGCAAGACAGGGGGGTGTTACACGCTGCAACGCATTTATGTAATTTTCCAATCATTTGGATTTCGGTAAAAGTGGGTAGACTGGGGAGAGGCTCGATTGAGTGCCAAATCATAACAAAATATTGCGAGACAAGTTGCTGAAGGGGTGTTACACGGTGCAACACTGAAACAAATTGCTGCAATCGTTGCAGAAAGTAGAACCTGATTCTACTTTGTGCAACGATTGTTGCAACTTGTCTCACAACGATTTTGACCATTGCACAGCATGTTACACAGTGCAATGGTTCATGCAACTTGTCTCGCAACGGCGTTGCTTTATTTATACCCTGCGAGCAGAGCCTTCTTTTCCTTATTTCTTCGTTGAGAGAGAGGAAGAAAAGAAGGCTCTGCTGTATTCCGGACTGGGTTTTTTTTTCAAGATACATAGAAGTTCGTTTGCTTTGGATGTGAGCGCAAATAATTCATGCTTGCTCATCGCGATTGTATGCATTAACCCGCAAAAATTCCTGCGCCTCAGCCTCTTTGCGGCAGCGCGCGCCTGATTAATGACCTTTTCAGCAATCACTGAGTCAGATCACCCTGAAGGTGCATCAGTTCTAAGTTTTTGCAACAGTTGTGACGTATACAGACTGCAAAATGGGCTATATTTAGCATTTTTGAAACAGTTGGGCCAATTAACTGGGGGCCTAACCAATCAAAACACAGGCTTATGAAACAGTTTGCAACAGATTACGTAATGCGTCTCAGTAGAAATTCCCCCTTGAGTGATGTTATGTAGTGCGCTGAATGGCGGTCTTGTCTGTCCTTGCAAAATGGCTTCCACCAACGCGTTTACAACAGCTGTTGAACTCAACGTACTTGATGGAAGTTACTCTTCGGAGGAAAAGAAGGACGAGTTGGTCGCTCTTAGACACGAGTGCGAACAGTATCTTCAGGAAGAATTATAAAGGAAATATGGAGAACCAGATGTTCGATCGAGTTGCTTTGCGCCATTTTTCAAAGCTGCAATTCCCGCAAAGCCAGCAATCGCGCTGCGTGAATTATTATCTAGTGATGTAGCAAAACCAGTTATATCTCTAAGTTTGTTCAGCGAAATCAGTTTGAAACTGTGCACATAAAAACTCCTTGCGACGCTGAACATTTCATGTTAGATATGTAAGTGATTTTGCTCTGTGTGAAAATATTTTACCCCAGACGTCAGAGACCATCTCATTTACATATCAAACAAATTGAAATATCTTGAAAACGCAGAGAGATACGAAAAAGTTGTAAAGGATCTTCTATTACAATTTTATGAGTTCTTTCAAATTAGACAAACGTAATTTTTGTTGCCAATCCCCTTTAAGAAATCAGATAATAAACGGCACGACCGTTTATTACCACATTTCTTAATTATAAATTCAACGCGAGACCATTGTCTAATCTAATCCCTCTACTATATTATGTGTTTAATTTAAGACAGTTTATTTGAAATTATCTTAACAGGTCTGAAGAAGTATCTGGGAGGATTCATCTTCGCCACGTTGGCCATTAGCGACGATGCTCGACGTTGGAGATGTGGCGACTGACGCCATACATAAGCGAGAATACATAGCAGAGCTGTTGAGCGACGAGCTGGTATAAACAACCCCAGAGCAAGAACTCGCAGTCTGCATATCTCAACCAGTGATTCTCGTCAGATTTCAAGACACCGAAGTGAATTCTCAGATTTTTGGGAGTATTAATGTTATCGCCACAAAAATGAATAGTTCGCTTTCCTCCATCTAGCTGTTTCGTATCTTCGGTATTTGGGGAACGTCGCGTTGGTTTACGTCGTTGCAAACTCTTTCCTGGTAACATTATTCGTCTGGAATTGATTACATTTGTTTATTAAAATGTTGTAAAGCCACCTATCGCTGTCCTTTGTAGTGGCCGTTTTGGGGCGACTTATTTAGCTATTGAAAACATAGGAGTCTAACGTTTCGAGCGAAGGCCCTTCGTCAGAGAGAAACGTGTTCTTCGGGAGAAAAGGGCCTTCGCTCGAAACGTTAGACTCCTACGTTCCCTGTTCCAGGGAGGGAGGGAGGGAGGGAGGGAGGGAGGGAGGGAGGGAGGGAGGGAGGGAGGGAGGGAGGGAGGGAGGAGGGAGGGAGGGAGGGAGGGAGGGAGGAGGGAGGGAGGGAGGGAGGGAGGGAGGGAGGGAGGGAGGGAGGGAGGGAGGGAGGGAGGGAGGGAGGGAGGGAGGGAGGGAGGGAGGGAGGGAGGGAGGGAGGGAGGGAGGGAGGGAGGGAGGGAGGGAGGGAGGGAGGGAGGGAGGGAGGGAGGGAGGGAGGGAGGGAGGGAGGGAGGGAGGGAGGGAGGGAGGGAGGGAGGGAGGGAGGGAGGGAGGGAGGGAGGGAGTCAGTTAGGGAGGGAGGCAGGCAGGCAGGCAGGCAGGCAGGCAGGCAGGCAGGCAGGCAGGCAGGAGGGAAAGGAAAGAAAGAAAGGGAAAGAAAGAAAGGGAAAGAAAGAAAGGGAAAGAAAGAAAGGGAAAGAAAGAAAGGGAAAGAAAGAAAGGGAAAGAAAGAAAGGGAAAGAAAGAGAAAGAAAGAGAAAGGAAGAGAAAGAAAGAGAAAGGAAGAGAGAAAGAAAGGAAGAGAGAAAGAAAGGAAGAGAGAAAGAAAGAAAGGAAGAAAGAAAGAGAAAGAAAGAAAGAGAAAGAAAGAAAGAGAAAGAAAGAAAGAGAAAGAAAGACAGAAAGAGAAAGAAAGAAAGAAAGAAAGAATGGTCAGATGACAGCCTAAACAAACAATCTACTGTTTTCTATGGCTTAACCTTTGGCAGGAGTGCCCGGCAGATGTTGCCGACATCGAGGAGTTGTACCAACAGCTGCTACCGACGCGAGTCTACTATCAGCAGAAACTTGGGCAAGAAATACCAACTAATCAGTGCAGGCTATGTAAGGTGAAACAGGAGACAGTCGCCCACGTACTTACTGGATGTGCAATGTTGGCACAATCTGAGTATTTGTACCGGCACAACAATGGGATGAAATGTCTATATTTTTTAATTCTAAGAAAATACAATCTGATCACTAAAGTCCCACCATGGAACACCAAAATAATTCCAAAGCCAGCGGTAGAAAACGCCGAAGTAACCATCCACTGGGATATACCCATCTATTCTGCGGGAGGACAAATGTTATACACTGAGGAACAGGGAAATCGGCCAGACAGTATACGATCACGTGAAGAAAGAAATAACTGTCGTTGAATTCAGCTGCCCCTGGATCACCAATAGACAAATAAAGGTTACTGAGAAGCAAGGAAAATATCAAGAAGTTCGCAACGATGTCAATTGTTGATGCCCTTGGAGGGTACTCGGAAGAATTACAATCAACTCTCGTGCGCTACCTTGGAAAGTCTGATGCAACAAAAGCACTGAAAGTTATGCAAAGAGCTGTATTGTTTGGTTCAATCCGGATAAAGAACCTATTCAAATCCACCGTCACCTCCACTGCCTAGTTGGAATGCTGTATAGTACTTTTAACTTTCCTTTTTTATCCTTTATCTTTGACTCAAAATGACAAAAAAAATAACAACTATTTTGTAATAATTTTAAGTTAGATTGTTTAAGTGGTTGATAGGCGGCTACCTTTTGGGCCCTATCGCCTTATTTTTGATAATTAAGCAGAACTGTTTGATCAAATGGACTAGAAAGAAAGAAAGAAAGAAAGAAAGAAAGAAAGAAAGAAAGAAAGAAAGAAAGAAAGAAAGAAAGAAAGAAAGAAAGAAAGAAAGAAAGAAAGAAAGAAAGAAAGAAAGAAAGAAAGAAAGAAGGAAGGAAGGAAGGAAAGAAAGAAGGAAAGAAGGAAGGAAGGAAGAAAGAAAGAACGAACGGAAGGAAAGAAAGAAAGAAAAAAGGAAGGAAAGAAGGAAAGAACGAACGGAAGGAAAGAAAAAAGGAAGGAAAGAAAGAAAGAAAAAAGGAAGGAAAGAAAGAAAAAAGGAAGGAAAGAAAGAAAAAAGGAAAGAAAGAAAGAAAAAAGGAAGGAAGGAAAGAGAGAAGGGAGGGAGGAATGAATGAAGAAAGGAAAGAAAGGAGGGAAAGAACAAAGAAAGAAAGAATCAATGATTGAGAAGAAAAAAAAGCCATGCAGGAAGGAGATCATTGGGCAAGACACTGATTTTTTGCTGTACACAAGTGTTTTCGTACAGTGGCGATCTGCAGCGTACCGGCCCTAATACCGCCAGCTACGCAGACTAGCCTAGTATCCGCAGGTCGCTCATTCTCCCTAGCATACTCCTAGCGTTGTCATAAAATTAACACCTTTAGTTTTGTTGTGTCAGAACAGTATCGGAATATTTCAGAATTTCCGTGAAATTAGGTGCAGAGTAATATACAGAGTGTACTACTTCCTGTGGTATTTAGCACCCGGGGTTGTTTGGTGGGGGGATGTCCAGACTTACATCCGGTCGGGGCAATCAGAAGTATTAAGCTGGCAAAGTCGTCTGTACTTGTCTTGTGCTGTTTTGGCCGTCTCTTATCAGGCATTTACTTTATTATTGTGTTTACACTGATCCAGATTGAGCACGGATAACCGAGGGAGCACTACAAAAGCCGTGAGCCCTTCCATATTTAAAGAAGCAATCAAATCCTCAGAACGAGCAAGCTGACTTGATCACGGAAGTTGGATATCACTGAAGAAGCCTTTCAAAGCGTTATTCTGAAGCTTCGTAAAAATGAGGTATTTGTTATGAAGTGTATTGTGCTGTTAGTTTTGTTTCAAATATCGTCTGATGAACTACGGGCCTCATTTGAATATTATTTTGGTCTACCATAAAGCTAGATTGATGTCTGCGCGGTGTAATGTTTAAACTAATAGCATAGCTTTGGACTGTCACTTCCTTTGTCTAAACTTCTAGTTCCACAAATCAAACTATAAGCCTTTTCTCTTTCGAAATTGGGTTGTCAAATTGACATAAAACATCAGCAAAGCCATAGGGCTTTAAAATTGTGTCGATCCGTCAAATCTGTCCTCTATAATACTAAAAAAATACTGTTGAAACAGCTTCCGTATTTGGACTTGTAGAAAGGAAGGTTTGACCTCACACTAAAAATTATTATCACAACAGTTTCATTTCTAAACTCTGTGTTTTCAAAATATAAATTTCCTGTTATCCCGGATGGCAGTTGCTTTTTGAGTTATTGCTTTCTTTAAAAGCTCAGGAAATATTTTATACCTGATTTTGGGATTTGTTATACATGTATGTTATATATATATATATATTGCCCTCCTGTAGTTCTCGATTTTCAGTCCAGGCCGACGTCCAGGCTGAATTTCGAAGGTCTCTGGCGTTCCAGCGACGATTTTTGACCGAAATGTGGCCACCAGGACGATGGAATGAAGTAGATTTCGTATTAGTTTTTTTGCCGCATACTTGAGGAAATTGAACGAGGCCAAATGTGGAATTTATACTGGAATTTCAAACGGGGTTACACCCAATGGCCAATTGTAACTAATATTATCGATACAGTCTAAACATGTCATTATCGTCTTCCACGAGAAAATGAGACATTTTTTTGTTTAACTAGAGAAGTTTGGCTTTTTAGTATAAAACGTTCGTAGACTTGATCGAACTAGTCCGACCTTGTGGAATATGCATATGAAAACAGACATGCTTGGCCATTGTTATGGCATGTTGCACCACAAGCTGTACTTTTATAAACAAAAAATCTGTCATCCGAAGCATGGCTTCCAAGATACCAAGGGACTTCATTGACCTTTGAGAAAAGTCAAAAAGGCCCAACTAACCGCGTTTAAAAGGCTTAAAAATCATTTTAAGTTTTTATTTATTTGGTGTAACAATTTAAAGGACAAATGGAATTTGCGTTGTGTTATTAATTTAATCATATCGCCTTGTTTATTGTTATTCAGTTGAGATTTGTCGGTTAAATTGAAAATACTTATAAATATGAAAGGGATTTCGTTTTCATGATGTATGGACAAATTGTCAATGGAGCTGTATTTGCAGTTTAGAATTAATATATAGCTGCTGTCAGACTAGCCTGGTTAACCAGTAAAGATTTCTGCTTTCCTATTGGTTGAAACTTTCATGCATTCATGGCATGTCAGCATATTCTCTCATCTCGAAATGATGATTATCGTCATTTGTGAAATATCCTAGAAATGACAATAATCATCATTTTTAAAAATGAATTCCCTACCCCCAAACCACCAACCTAACCACAACCCCCCTGGAAACCCTAAACCTAACCAAAACCCGAAACCTAAAAAGCCCTCCGGAAAAATGTTCCCATAATTCTTCCTTTTTCCCATAATTCTTGCAGTCCGAATCCAAACAATAGATAGTGGCTCATTTGCACTCCTTTGAAAGTCAAATTTGGTTTGTTTGTCTGCATTTTGTGCTATAAATAGCAGCTCAATGGTTATGCTATTCAAGTTATGCAGTCACCTGGGTTGACCAAGTGACCAACTGGGGGCCTATGCACATTACATAAAGCTTTATGATTAAACCCAAGCCAGCCAAACACAGCCTTTAATATTTTACTCTGTCTAATGCCAGATGATTTTACTCATTGTCGATTTCAGTTCACTTTTCAACACACGGATCGGAAGTTCGTTGCCAAGTATTGAATTACGTTTCTAGGCTCAGAAGTTCATTATGAAGTTTGATTTGATGTTCGATTCGAAGTTTAGCTATGCAGTTGGTAATTTGGAATTGCAGAATGATTAATTAACAACATATTTTCCCAAAGAAACCATATTAAAAGAAAGTCTGGTTGACCCAACGTTTTCTGTAAATGTGAACTTCGAATCAAACATTCAAACTTCAAATCAAACTTCGTAATGAACTTCTGAACTTAGACATGTAATTCGATATTTGGCAATGAACTTCCGAACCGCACGTTGAAAAGTGAACTGAAAGCGACAATAAAAGGAGAACCCTCAGACAGCCTAGGCAGCAATGGATTAATATAATATTCTCCTGCTGACAGTGTTTATTTAAATGTCTTGAGTCTAGACCTGAGATTGTGACATAAACATTTGGATAAACAGATTAATGGACAAAGAATTAAGTCAACTTAATAATAAGTGGTGTGAATTAAGTATATTTGGACGTCAGTTCACATCTCAGCTAGGGACCATTTTCGGTGTATGAGCTTCTGAACATTATTTTAAGTTCTGAGGCACCAACCTCATCTCAATGTACAGTACCGCTCAGAAATAACCTAACAAAAACCGAGGTCAAACCTAGGTTTAACCTCAGCTTAATCGTAATATAACTCTGTTCAGTGGTAGTTAAACTGTCTCTAAATCACTATGAATCGAAATATGGACTGTTTTCTGTATTTACTAGATCATTTTATTGTGCTTTTATACTAAAGTTTATTACCATTTCTATCATTGTTTAACTTAACCTCAACCTCAACCGCACTGTTAGGTTATTTCTGAGCGGTACTGTATGCTAAGATTTGTGTACAGTATGTTTTTCAGTGCTTGTGAGAAATTTTGCAGTAAAAATACCAAGAGTCCCACATAAATTGTTCATGCTAATTTCTCATCAGCACTATATATGTAAAGGAGTGGGAGCAGGCTTATAGCCAGGATTTTGTGAGAGGGCATCGAATTTCTATAATCCCCCCAACTCCCCTCTCCCAAAAATGTCCAGAAATTTAAAAGTCTGAAGGCCACCACTGGACTACAATATCACAAACTTTAGTACAGCGGTATTAATAAGGAAGTGACTTCATGTCAGCATCTGTGTGCTGCACAGTTTTCTGAACATTCTCGACTTTGCGAGTTTGTGTCATCATGCCTTAAATTGTGATGACGCTTGATTTAGCGATATTGATCAGCTACTTTTCGTAAAAATCTATATCTTAGGCAAATCATTGAGAATAAGTTCCTTTTTTTTTAAATTTTGGGCATCCAAAGCCATCCACTTTTTATCCTAGGGCATCCCAGGACACCCAGACGCCCTTCTGGCTAAAAGCCTGAGTGGGGGCTAATCATCCTTACTCACAGCCAGTGGCTGAATTACAAAGGATGCAGATCAACCTCAGGCTGTGTCGATCGAGGTATATCAATTATCAAAGGCACTCAAGGCAGCCACCATACAACACAGTTCAGACCATGGATCACAGCTAGGATGTAGGTGTTGATTTTACAGAGGGAAAACCAGAGAACCTAGTGAAAAACCCTCGAAGCACAGGAGAGACCAACTACTATTCTACTCACATGAGTTCAAAGCTCCAGAATGGGGTCATTCCCAAGCAGTCACCCATCCAAGTACTAACCCTATCGAAACTTAACTTTTTGGTGAGAGGCAGCATGCTAATGGCACACCCACCCATAAAAAGTTGCAACAGTGTTCTTATTTCATCAAGCTTGTTGTTGGTAAACTTGTAGCAACTTACAGACTTGTTCACATCTTGTAACAAGTCTGATGAAGTTGTCAACCTTGTCAAACAAGCAGTACAAACACATCCTTATATCGGTTTGTTAGAACAGTTCTGGAACATTGGTGCTGCAGGTTTGTGACATGTTGACATTGTGCATTTTTTACACGTGTTACATATAGACCCTGGTTAGAGGTGTACAACATTGATTGGGTCCTATTCTATAAAAGTGGTCTACCCAAACAAGACCCAACACCTGAGGCTGAATGAAGAAAATTTGAAAACCCAGTTGACCAAGCTCTTAAGCTGGATAACTCAGAAATTTTAATCTCCTCTGCCTGCTAGAAATATGGCAACATGAAAAGACTTGGCTTTCAATGAGCTACAATCAACAATGGTAACTGTGGTTCCATAGATTAAATTATACAAGTCAGCTGATTCACCAGAATTGAAAACAAAAGGAAAATTTATATCTTAACTGCTTGTGTTCAACACTTGAGTGACAAATTTTAAACACCGAAGGACACCAAAGTTAAAGAATTAAGGTGTTTCGGTTTGGATTTTCCAGGAGTATTTTTTGTGTAGCACTAGTAAGGGCAGAATGTCTTTGGAAGTGCATGTAAGGGGGCTAGGCAGTCAAGCCACTGATTAGGTACTAGTAAAGATCCACGGCCATAGATGGTTGTCTCTAATGAGTCAAGTGTAGCCCAAACTTAACTTTCTAAGGAAGGGAGATTGTTAAGGCATGGCTTTTCACAAAATCTTTGAAATTTGAAAACAAGCTAATAAATGTTGAACCAAGTGTACCATTACCTTACGTGTATTATAATTATATATATATATATAACTTAAGATATATATAACTAGATTATAAGTTTACAGTACAGTCACCGCCACTTATATGCAAATCATTTTTGCCAGTCAGATAAGCTGATTTTGCATATACGGTAAGCAGATTAAAAAAAACAGATTTTCAAAAAATTTGGGGTTTCCAAAACTTTGCATATTTTTTGACTTTTGTATATACCGTAAGTGATTTGCATATAAGCAGTGGCTTTGGCCTACTTGGTGCCTGCCCAATTGGTCAAACCCTACAGTCTACAACACTGTCTGGGGGGGCTTATATTATTATAATATTAAGTATATAATTATGTTATATACAGTAAGTAGTCCCTGAGGACAAGAATGTCCAGGTATACCCCTGTGCCTGTACCCATTGCAACCCTACTGTCAGGCCTTAAAATATCGGTCATACTCATTCATGAAATTGTCTGATGTAGGGAAGGTACTCTCCAACCCAAGTAAAATTGAGGTTGTAGTTTGTCCAACCCAAGTGTATTGGTGTCTGACAGACCGAACTGTAGTTTTGTCTGATGTAAATGTACTCTGGTCCAGGACCAGAGCCTCACATGTTAAATGGATAACCAGTAGTAGGTGCGACTTGTGTAAGACGCGAAGTTAGTTTTTGTACCTTTTACACAAATGTTTGGTGACTCGATTAAAACCCGATTTTATTTCCTTCTGTATATAAAACGACCCTATTGTGATGATATTAATTTTTTGCTCCTACAAATGTACTTATTGCCAAGCTGAACTCAAAGTCATTGAACATTATTTGATATTTTAATTAATTTTTTTTTTTTAATTTTTTAAAAATTTAATATGTTTCCAATGTGCTAATACATAATATAATATATATGTACAATATTAGGATAAAAAAAAAATGACAATAAGAGCACATTGAGGCCACTGGCAACACAGCAAAGCCCCAATCAAGGCCAGTGACCCAAAATATACAGTAAGCAAGATTAATACAAAGATAAAAATAGGGGGAAATAGAAACACTATTGTAATTATTAGTGAGATTTAAACAATAATATAATGTTCATAAACTATAAAGTAATATTAATAGTATTTAACCACAACAGAAGTTCAGTTTCAATAAGTTCACAATGTTCCCACATCTAAAACATGTCGACTTCCAAGTTCTATTATGAGCGGTATCAAATGTATCTCTCGTAGTTTCTTCATAATATTTACATAATATAGATTTTAAATTTTCATATGACTTCTGGCATTGAGTGGTTTCCAGGGACTCTGGAAGCTTTTCAAAGTTGTGGGTGTCCTGCGTCTTGCAGAATGCCATAAACAGGGCCACACCCTTCAGAGAATAAATTAGATAACTAATAACTATATATATACATAACATACAAGATAACATCACAAGTTCACAACTTCAAGAACTTTTGAACGCTTGCCGTTTGAATCACAATTTGCCATATTTGTTCTACAAGCTTCAGTGCAGCTTAGTGAGTAGTGACCAAGCCTTGGTCACATGCATCTTGACCACGCTGGAGAAACACCTTAGGCACGAGAATGCTGTCAATGCGTCACCTTATAATAATTATGGAAAATACTTATGTATAAAAAACCCCGAAAAGATGTACTTCGCATCAACAACACCAATTATCAATTTGTTTAAAATTTGCTAAAATATTGTGGGTGTCCTTCTTATGTAGGACACCCAGAGTCCAGAAAGTGCGGGTGTCCGAACACCCGCTGCTTCCAGAGCCCCTGGTGGTTTCTCAGACAACTTTGCAAAACATATTTTAAGGCTTGCTACTGTCAGGCAAGTGACTTTGAAGGCTCTCATTGACTATTCTGTATTAATGATACTGCTATTCATATTTTCTAGTGAGGTATCAATTGTTAAGTCAAGGGCATCTGTTATGCTGTATAATAATGATAACAAATCCTGGGAACCAGCAGAAGGAATCAGAGGGATGTCCTATGTCCAAGTTTATCATCATGAAGGAAATAATACTTACAGGATAGTTGGTCGAAGCATGACAGATCACCAAGTGGTGAGTGCTTTGTTGAAGTTTACAAGCTATATCACTGTATTCTAAGGTTTATGCTATTGTACTACTGTATTCAATACTATTTGCTCTGATTTATACATGTGGCTAAATGTAATTTAGGCAAGGTAAAAAAGGGGACAATGCTAGTCAGCAGACATGGGGATTATTTCAGCACTCATCAAAGTCTTGTCAGCGTGGTCTGAGCTTGACTGGTTTTGCATGCGCTATCTATGTAATAGATAATTGGGTATATTATAAGTAATATTGCGCTAGAATCGCAAGGTCGTGATCAAGCTCTCGGCAACGCCCTCCGTGGCTCAGTGGTCAGAGCATTGCACTAGAATCGCAAGGTCGTGGGTTCAATTCCTGCCAGAAGGCCTGTATAGTTGCATTTTTTGCAACTGGTCCCGGTTTGGTCTTAAAATGTATTATATTCTACACTCGAATTTTCCTTCACCCAATATCCTTAGAACATGCTATGTAATCGAGTGAAATGCCCAATATTACTTATAATATACCCAATTCTCTCCTGGCATTACCACCTTATTATATATATACAGAACTCGCGATCAAGCTCTCGGCAACACCCTCAGTGGCTCAGTGGTCAGAGCATTGCACTAGAATTGCAAGGTCATGGGTTCAATTCCTGCCGGAAGGCCTGTGTAGTTGCATTTTTTGCAACTGGTCCCAGTTTGGTCTTAAAATGTATATATTCTACACTCGAATTTTCCTTCACCCAAAATCCTTAGAACATGCTATGTAATAGATACTTGGTCAGCAGTCACTCGTATATAATATGTGGGGATTATCTCAGCGCTCATCAGAGTCTTGTCAGCGTGGTCTGAGCTTGACTAGTTTTGCAAGCGCTGTTCATTGAGTTAATACATGGGGATTCTTTCTTTGCACTGTGTTGACCCACCCACCCACTCCTGATTGAATGCAAGGTAAGTATATATATTTCCACTGCTTGACAGTGTGACTGGTGCCTGGAGGTGGGCTGTGGTGGGGTTGCCATGGTTACCTCTGATCAGGGGGTAGCATCCCTCCTGGGGCTTGGAACCAATCCTCCAATAACGTCTATTGGCGAATTATTTTTACATTTTATAAATAACTTCAGAAAAGTCCTAGCTTGCATTATGTACAACTTGAAACAAGCTACTATAAAAGAACAATCGAAATATAGTAACGTTTGAGTACTGCCAAAATTATTGAATGCAGTGTTTTGGCCTCTCTGATGAAGGGTCTTCGCTAGCTTGAAACGTTAGAAACTGCATTCAATAATTTTGGAGCACACTACTTTTATTTTACTATAAAAGAAGCAATGTTGGCACGCAGAATGACAAACAGTGGGTGAATGTAATATTCTTGTATAAAAGAATCCCTTCCTTGAATTACAGTAGTAATTATAGTAGATATTACAATTAATAAAACATTAATTGTCCTTTTTGAAGCAAAGGATTTTGAGGTGACCATGTACAGTAATTACTTGAATACATAGCCTTCCTTGAATAAGCACCTCCCCTCCTCTAATGAGCACCCTTGAATAAGCACTCTCCCCTGAATAAGCACTCTCCCCTGAATAAGCACTCTCCCTTGAATAAGCACTCTCCCTTGAATAAGCACCCTCCCTTGAATAAGCACCCTCCCTTGAATAAGCACTCTCCCTTGAATAAGCACCCTCCCCTCCAATGAGCACCCTCCCTTGAATAAGCACTCTCCCTTGAATAAGCACTCTCCCTTGAATAAGCACTCTCCCTTGAATAAACACTCTCCCTTGAATAAGCACCCTCCCTTGAATAAGCACCCTCCCTTGAATAAGCACTCTCCCTTGAATAAGCACCCTCCCTTGAATAAGCACCCTCCCTTGAATAAGCACTCTCCCTTGAATAAACACTCTCTCTTGAATAAGCACTCTCCCTTGAATAAGCACCCTCCCTTGAATAAGCACTCTCCCTTGAATAAGTACCCTCCCTTGAATAAGCACTCTCCCTTGAATAAGCACCCTCCCTTGAATAAGCACTCTCCCTTGAATAAGCACTCTCCCTCAACTAAGCACCCTCTCTCAAATAAACACTCTCTCTCTGTGGTGTAGAAAGCAAGCTGATGTTGCAGGGGCACAGTTTCAAAAGGGCATTTTTTTTTTGAGATAGAGCTTCAAAAGGACACTTGTTGCACATGTTTTATCACGAAAAAGGCACTTTTCTTTTGTAAACAGGGCATTTTACTACAAAGTTGGTGGGCACATGTCCCCTTTGCCCCCCCCCCCCCCCAGGTTTTCACACCCTGCTCTCTCTTAAACAAGCTCTCTCTTTCAAATAAACACCCTCTCTCAATAAGCACCCTCTCACAAATAGGTAGGCACACTCTCAAATGAGCACCATCTCTCAAATAAGCACCTCTCAAATAAGCACTTTTTCTCAAATAAGCACCCTCTCTCAAATAAGCACCCTCTCTCAAATAAACACCCTCTCTCAAATAAACACCGTCTTTCAAATAAGCACCGTCTCTCAAATAAACACCGTCTTTCAAATAAACGCACTCTATCAAATAAACACCCTCTCTCAAATAAACACCGTCTTTCAAATAAACACCGTCTTTCAAATAAACACCGTCTTTCAAATAAAGACCGTCTTTCAAATAAACACCGTCTTTCAAATAAACACCCTCTCTCAAATAAACACCCTCTCTCAAATAAACACCGTCTTTCAAATAAACACCGTCTTTCAAATAAACACCCTCTCTCAAATAAGCACCTTCTCTCAAATAAGCACCTTCTCTCAAATAAGCACCTTCTCTCAAATAAACATCCTCTCTCAAATAAACACCCTCTCTCAAATAAGCACCTTCTCTCAAATAAGCACCTTCTCTCAAATAAACATCCTCTCTCAAATAAACACCCTCTCTCAAATAAACATCCTCTCTCAACTAAGCACCTTCTCTCAAATAAGCACCCTCTCTCAAATAAGCACCCTCTCAAATAAACACCTTCTCTCAAATAAACACCTTCTCTCAAATAAACACCTTCTCTCAAATAAACACCTTCTCTCAAATAAACACCTTCTCTCAAATAAGCACCCTCTCTCAAACAACCACCTTCTCTCAAAAAAACACCCTCTCTCAAATAAACACCTTCTCTCAAATAAGCACCCTCTCTCAAATAAACACCGTCTTTCAAATGAGCACCCTCTCTTTTACCCCAAATGTGAAATAATTTAAATTGGAAAGGCCTGAAGTAGCTGGCTGTTTGTCTATATTTGCAGTTATTTAGCTTAGTTCTTTCTTTTCATTCTAGGTTGTAATTAATTGCTCTATTGTTCGTAATATGAAATATAACGCCGCTACTCCAACGTTTCATCAATGGAGGGACCAAAGACAAGTGTATGGTCTGAATTTCCACAGTAAAGATGATGCAGGACAATTTAAAGACGCTATTGATTCAGCTTTAGAATCTTTGAATACAAGTAAGTTAATGTAATAAATAAAATATAGTAAAAAGTAGGTACACATTTGCCCACGTGTCTGCATTAAGACCGATTTAGACTGCACAACTTTTGCCTATAACTGTCGCACGCAATCTGGTCGTCTGACTCGTGTCATACCTACAACACAAATTGCGTCGTGTAAATCAAGCCTACAACTTGCTCACAACTCTTGCATGCAACACGAAAAAAGTGGCAGTATATTTTTATCATGTTTTATCAAATTCGTTAATAATTCATGACGAAAATTCAAAAGAAATGAATGTTTAATCAGCATCTTTAAATACGGATAAAACATTGATTAATAAAACATCAATGTTTTATCAAAGTTAATAGGCACTAGTGGCTCAAATTCAGCTTTTTCTGAGTTAAAATGATCTTATTTAACATTTTCTACGACTCTTAAACAAAGTGTTCATCATTTACACTTACAATTTGATAAAGTTAAGTCTGTTTATTAGTTTTTAAAATTTTATATAAATTAGATTGTCCTTATCAATTAGAAAGTATGTTAAAATTTCGCAGTTCAGTGCGACTGCGACCTCTTCGTGACAGAACTTTATTAGAAATTCCTAAACTCTGCAGTAGCTTGGGTCAAACATCCTTTCGTTTGCCGCTGCCAAAGATTGGAACTCCCTCCATAAATACATTAGGGAGCTTTCTTGTTATAACAATTTTAAAAAAGAACTTTTTAAATTTTTGATCATAGATGATATTGAAAGACATATATGTAGCTTGTAGTTTGTATTTTTGTATCATATATTCTTTATTGTATTAGTTGTACATACTGTTCATCCAGTTAAGACTGGTCAGCTTTTGCTGAATGGATTTTTTTCTTAACAGTTTAAATAAAGATTTAATAATAATAATAATAATAATAATAATAATAATAATAATAATAATAATAATAATAATAATAATAATAATAATTTTTTTTTCTTTTTTTTTTCCCGATAATTATAGCCAAATAAGATAGAATGTGACGTAAACGAGACAATTTTGCCGTAGTAAAGGGGGTAGCACGGCGAAGGTATTTGCAATCAAAATGGCGAAAAATGTAAACCAGCACTTGTAATTCCTACTTTTACATCCAAAAAAAGAGCCAAACAAGAGTCTTCTTTAAAAACTTTGAGCGACGACGAAATAGAGCAGCTTATATATAAACTTGTGGAGTAAGGAAGAAGTGCTTTATCATTGTCGACATATAGATTATTTGAAAAGGGAAAGTTGAGCGGCAGCTTTAGATCGCATCTTGGCGGAGATCGGCGAACCAGATTTAGTATACGCGCCATGTGATTAGCACATGACGTTCTCGTGATTAGATCATCACGTGAACGGTATGTATAGATGTGGGAGTAGGGTTTCTAATCATTATGACACGGATTGCACATCCGCGGAGTGTATTCGACAGACAATAAAATATAGAAATATACTAGAAATTACTATCGCAAGTGAAGTGCTGCCTCAAATGCAATAAGAACCTTAACACGATCCGAAATGGCGGCTGTCGAGGCTCGCGAAATACGGGCTGACCCGTATTAGCTACGCATGCGTAGAACGAATAGCTTGCGTGTAAACGTCATCAATACACGGCCGACACCTCACTTGAGCCAGCACGCACATGGACTGCGAACTACCCCATGAAAGTGGCCGATTTTCTATGCGATTTCCAATCGTGTTCAGTCTCTGTGCACTTTGTGGCCCTTGCCCACTTCACCCATGTCTGCCCACTTCACCCAAGTTCGCCCACTCCACCTGAGATTGCCCACTCCACCCAAGTTTGCCCACTCCACCCGAGATTGCCCACTCCACCCAAGTTTCCCCACTCCAACCAAGGGGGCTTTCCATTTACATGGTTAGACCGGTCAGTCCGGTTAAATGGAACACGATTCGTTTGAGATCTGGGATGGTCTGACTGGAAAATTTGGTCCTAATCAAAAGCAAGTCCATTCTGGCCGGACTGATCGGTCTAACCTTGTCAATTGGAAAGCGCCCCAAGTTTGCCCACACCACCCAATAAGAGCACACAGAGTTGCCTGTGAAGGAAGCTGGAAAGTCTAAAAATTTAATATTAATTACAGTATACACAGAGTATCTACACTGAAAACTACAAATTACTACAACTTATCCATTGACATGATTGACAAGGGTTTTGACAAGATATACACACAATTAATGTACAAATAGTAAATAATCATGCCTCTTGCTCTAATGCTGTGGCAAAACTGTCAATGCAATTCAAATTGTCTCATGTTATGAGTTAGTCATAACTTATGACTAACCTCGTGACTAACTTAGAGCTTAAAAATATACAGCAATGTACCATGCATAATTATGAATCCTTATAAAGAATATTTTTAGAATTAATTATAAGTAAAATATGTTCTTAGCCGACAAAGTGTCAATGCCTAGAACAGCAGTTGGTATAAATGGCTCAGCAAGAGAAAATCATCACGCGTAATATCATTCTCAAAAGCAAGACAATGTCAACTCTAGCTTGTCGAGTTCCACTGAATAGTTGAATATACTGGATTAATAGCGCTGATGCACTCAAGACTGACCACTGAATGATGAATACTTCCGAAAGCAAATAAAGACATGATGTATCGTTCTTACCGTAAAATTTTCCTTCGAGGAAGAAGGTAAACTGCTCATGATCATGGCATTGCCAGTTCAGAACTCCATCGCCGTCGTGGTGTTTATATTAATATAACCTCCGGCAGAGCAATCCTTCTAGCGTATGTGATGTAGTGTAGTCAACATAGTCTAAAATAGTCAACATCCCTCGCAAAATCTCGATTTCGTTGACTATACATAGCTCGGTAAAGAGGTCTGGGCATGAGACACAGCGAACCCAAGTCAAGACATGCCAAGATTAGTGTGCTGCCTCGCTACGCTCGGCAGCAAAAACCAGGTACGTACTATTCACTACTGCTACTCCGACTACTTCGACGACACTATACACGTGCATCTTCTTTTGCAATTCATTCACTGTCAATCCTGCAACAGTGATTATAATATATCTAATAATATACATGAAAAAATATCTCGACTGTGATTGGCTGATTCCAGTGCAGTTAATCCCAAACAACAGTGCAGAATTGTGTTATCACAGTGCAAAAATCTGTAATCCCAGTGCAAAAATCTGTAATCACAGTGCAAAAATCTGTTATCACTAAGAACCAATCAAATTGATTGTACAACGGATTTTTCCCGACCCAAAACAAACAAAGATGGCGGCAAAGATTCGGCGGTTTTTGGATAATTTGTTCAAATTTGAAGCTAGTTATGCTTTAATATTACCAGGTGAAGTACCTACAAGAAGACCAGAAGCTTCTTTATGCCTCGAGTAAACTTTTTCAAGTAGTAAAGGAAGCGAAGCGTTTTTTAACTAATAAATATGCGAGGAGTGGACGGCTAAACACGTACGTTAAAATGTTAGTACAGTTGTTTTGAACATTTTTTCATGTATATTATTAATATGTACTATTCACTACTGCTACTCCGACTACTTCGACGACACTACACGTGCATCTTCTTTTGCAATTCATTCACTGTCAATCCTGCAACCGTGATTATAATATATCATAGAAGCTTATGTTACTCTGTTAAAGGGTATTGGCAATAAAAATTAAGTTTGTCTCATTTGAAAGAACTCGCCAAATGGTATAAGAAGACCTTTTGTAATTTTTCTGTATCTTTCTTGTGTTTTGAAATATTTCGACCAAAGACAGCGTGCTGTCCGCCATCTTGTTGTAATATTGGGTCTAATTAACTAGGAAATTGGTGACGTCACAAGCAGGGTAAACCTGATGAAACTACTCCGTGGGTGCCCAAATTTCCACGGAAGGCTTTTTAAATGTTGTTGGTCAATTTAAAATGGAAATAGCGCAACAAAAAATCGAGTTTCTAACTCATAATGTCATAAGGTTGGCAGGATAAAAATTTCACTTTACCCTGCTTATGTCGTCACATGCATAATTTTGCATATCTAAAATAATTCCAAGATGGCGGACAGCACGCTGAGTTTGGTCGAAATATTTCCAAAACCAAAACAGATACGGAAAAATTGTAAAAGGTCTTCTTATACCATTTGACGAGTTCTTTCAAATGAGAGAAACAAAATTTTTATTGCCAATACCCTTTAACACAACTACATGTATTAAACACAAACATACAATGAAATATAATGAGTATTGATTAAGTCATGTAAGCAGGTTGCGTGCGATAGTTGTAGGCAAAAACTTGGGAAAAATTCCACGACGTCTACGCCCTCAAACATTTGCTTCCCTGACCATAAACGCTAACGGATTACCCAAAACTTTTGAAAATCAGTGGCGTGCTGGCCTTTGTTCGTCAGGGGAGGCCAACAGTGAATTTGGCGCCCCCCCCCCCCCCCATGGTTCAGGGGTGGCGCCGGGGATTCCCAACACAGGGGCTAAGGTCTCCGACATGTGGGCTAGTAGGGGGATCTGGGAGAAAAAAAATTCAAAATTTGAACATCTAAAATAGCTTTTTCCAGTCTTTTCAGCGTGAAATTATCGCAATAACCGACAAACTACATAATCTATTTTCAAGCTATCAATAGACGAAAAATCTGTTGAACTCCTAGTGCATGGACAGGTCATTAACTTTTGACATTTTCGTTCAATTTTGCAGACAGAAAATGGAATTTTGTGTTGTAATTATTATTGCCAGCTTCTACACAATATAATATACCGTATACTGTATTTCAAAAAAATCTGGTGTATTGGAATTCAGAAGTCTTGTCAGCTTGTCAGAACGACGGAATTCGGAAAGGTGTTGCAGGGCGCGAGGTGTTGTGTTACTGTGAACTGCAAATTTTTCCACAGGCACTGAGATCTCGATAAAAGACAATGCATTGTCTCCAAGCTGACAAGCTTCTCCACAATCTCAAACTCTTGTTTCTCTTTTTGGCTTATCAGATTCTGACAAAATTCTGGCTAACGTTTTTGTGTCCTTTGGGGCAATTTTGGCACCCACTAGCTTTAACCTTTGGCGCCCCCTAAAACATCTTCACTGGGGGGGCCATGGCCCCCCGGCCCCCCCTGCCAGCACGCCACTGTTGAAAATAGATTTTGTAAACAAAGGTAATGACTATCTACTAAGACGTTCTCAACGCTGGTTAAACCGCAAAAAAATCACTGACGACCACGTAGGATGCGTAGATAGTCAATAGTTATGTTTTGAAACCGGTGATATGCATTTTTTGCGAGTATTACAGTCAAACCGAATGTTCTTTCCCGCGCGACCTTGCAAATATTGATAGCAACCTTGCAAATATTGATAGCAACATTGCAATGCTGACTTGCAGACGGTACACGGCGACTCCTTGGCAAGTTGCTAAAAATTCGCATTTTAAATATCGAACTTCACATAATATGAAGTTCTGTTGAAAGTCGGAACAACTAACTCTAAATAAACTGAAGTGCTGGGATTAAAATGAGATTAAAAAATGGAATTAAAACCTTTAAACAACTTTAAATAACCTTATAAAATTCATTAAAAATTCATGAAGAAAATTCAAAAGAAATGAATATTTAATCATTATCTATAAATCGCATACAAATTCATCCTGATTTACATAAACTTTTTCCTCAATTTACTTAGCTAAAATCACTCCAACTTGAAAAATAGTTTGAAAACATGACTATTTAGATGCGTCCATTTGATAAGTACGATAAAGCATTCGCAGCCGATTGATCTGTATCTGATTTACTATACGGCTCTCTTGCAGCTCACCTTGTAAATCAGATACAGATCGCTGCTCATGCTTTATCTATTACTTAAAATAACCTTTAAAAATAACCTTTTAAATAATCGTTTTAAATATTTTTTTTAAAATTAGATTAAAACATTATATTTAGCCTAGTAGCCTACACACGTAAAAACGCACAGTCTGATCAGCTCTGATATCAGATCTGTTCAGAGAAATGTAGCGACCCTTGATACAGCCTGACAGCTACAGAATGTACCAGCGCTGATGTATAAACATTTAGTTAGACAACATACCTGTTCGGTCTGTTATTAGTGTTAACAGCACAGACGGTGTCAGGCTGATACAGTTTGACAGAATCTTCTGTTGTAGCTGCCGGTATGTAATGATACAGATATGATATCGTAGGTGTAAATAGTATCATAGCTGATACTGCAACAGGCTGTATCAGGGATCGCTACATTTTGCTGAACAGATCTGACATCATTCTGCATCAGAGTCTGACACAGAGTGTGCGTTTTTGCGTGTGCTCTATATTAATAACTCATAGTTAATAGAAAATACACATGGTTTGGAAGCTCAACAAAAGTCATTGTTTTATGTTTTTGTTCAGGTTTATGGAAATTTGTGCACTTTCACGATCACTGAACATATTGTGTTTTCTGTATAATGAAGCAATCATTCAATAGCAACGTTTGGGTTCAATCACTCAACCGTACTGTTTAAATATTGATAAACCTAAAACAAAGGATTTGTGCACCTTCATGTACCTTGAATCGTAGCTTGATTGTTAACACTTTGAAGCCTGACGACGAGTCTTTAAGGTTTATTCTGGCTAACGCCAGACGGTTTTATTCAGCACAGGGAGAGGTCCGTCCAGGCCTCAAAGTGTTAAGTTGTTAACCGCTTTGAAGTTTGTCGGGTTTCCAAACCATGTTTATTTTCTATTAACTATGATTAACTATGGCCTACTCCAGAGGCAACTCCTACCACACGTAGCCCGAGTAATAATCGCACATAAAATGCTGAATACGAGGTTTGAATATAAATATCAGGGCCCAGCAGATACCTTTGAAACAGGCGGATGAGGAGCCAGCGTTTATTGATTGCGCAAACCAAGCTGCCTTTGAACAAAAAAACCGCGGATAATTTACCGTTTATAGTAATGTATTATTATAATATAAACAATTACCAACCAGATGTCTCGTACTAATGACTTAAAAGTCTGTAATAACAGGAAATGCGATATCCTTATATCATTCTTCTGCTCAGATTTCAAGTTGAAAGATTGTACATCTTATAGGAACTACGCACGTTTTCAGGGGTTTTCCCATTTTCTCCACAGTGCAGGAGTACTTTCCTGTTTTTTAGTTCAATTTGTCTCTCGTGCGTTTTCTCGTATATTAACGTAGAAACATGCGTCGGTTTTTAGGACGGAAAACTAGTGTTTTAATACTCCGTAGGATTTCCAGTATGGCTGGTATGCCAAGGGTATTACAGACTGTAATCACTCTCCTCTTACACGTCAGAGCCTACACTCTCATTCATCAGCATCGCATTTATCTTCCTTATATAGTCATCTCTCTTATTTCTCCTGTCTAAATACAGACCTAAAATCCGTTCTCGGCTATTCGATGACCCTATCGCATAGCTCTAATTTTAGCGGTTCGTATATCAGTGTTATCATAATAGAAATGCTGCAAGATTTTTATTAGTGCGCGACTGTAATACGCGTTACTATATTTCCCTTATCTGATATCCGAACTCGTGTTTACGAAGATGACTTCGACTGTTTACATTTCTCGCCTTAGTACTGGCTCTTCCAAGACAGATTGTAAGTAAACTAGACGTCGTTGATTTACTGACATAACCATTTACGTTTTATGCGGTTTAAAGGCACAGCGTCAGATTATAATCATGTCCCCGTTATGCAGTGGGCACAGCTTCAGATATAAAGTTACCGCTTAATGACAAATCATTTCGGCGCAGGGAAAAGAGACAATATTCTGAAAACGTTAAAGAAATATTAAAGTCATTAGGCGTTTTCTTCCGAGCTATGTAGGCCAAGTGTGTGATATTCATCATAATTTGTTGACTTGAGTTTGTTGACTGACGTTTTCAAATTCACGTTCCAATGACACTGTGTCTTTAATATAGTAGTGAGGTTCAGATCACACTTCCACTACCTCTACCGCTACCGTAAATGTGTTTAAGCTGGTGTAATGTTCGTTTTTTTCGTCCTGTAGTCGTAGTTGGTTTTAATCATAGTACCGTAGAACGCTTTCTTTTTGCACTAGGTTTGAGACCTGCGACCATTACTGAACGTAAAAACAATATTTGACAAGCTTAATTATACTTACGGTAGTGGTAGCCGTAGTGGAAGTGTGATCTGAACCTCGCTAATAACAGTTCAGATACTTATTGGAGTACGTGGTTGAGCGTTTGCCAAGCTTGGTGTAGTACTGTACGATCTCTGCGATGTTTTTTCCGTCTTGATTTCGTATTCATGTACGAGTAGCTAGAAACATTGCAAAGATTTACTAAGATTTCATTCGAATAAATAGTCTACAAATTTTAGAAGTTAAAATGCTTGTCAAATCGGGAGTAAACGATTTGATAGTTGATACAGTTTTATCTACCAATCTTCACCAGCCATAATGCAAATACTAATTTGTACCTACGTATAAACTAAATCGTGTGGTGTTGAAAATTATTTTGTAAATACTATTGATAGCGTCCAGTTGCGTGTAGTAAGATAATCCGTCAGTTTGTTTTTTTTCCTGCGCGAAATACTTCAATTGCTCTGAGTTCAAATATTAGTTTGATTACTTTTGTTATGCGGTATCGACTTCCAGTGGGCCAGAACTGTCTGGTTTTATCTGTTTACTCTAGTCACTAATGTTTATGTAACTATCATGATGATGGTGATGGTGATGGTGGAGGTGATGATGGTGGTGGTGGTGATTGTGCTGATGAAGTTGGTGATGGTGGTGGTGGTGATAATGACGAAGATGATGATTATGGTGGTGGTGATGATGGTGATTGTGGTGGTGATGCTGATGGTGGAGATGGTGATGATAATGATAGTTATGTTGGTGGGGGTGATGATCGTCATGGTGAAGATTCTGGTGGTGATGAAGATGATGATGGTGCTGATGCTGATGATATTGATTGTTAATGATGGTGGTGATGATGATCATTGTTGTGATGATGCTGATGGTGGTGACTGGTGAGGATGGTGATAATGACGATGGTGGTGGTGATGATATATATTGATGGTGATTATGATGGTGGTGATGATGATATTAATGATGGTGATGATGGCGGTAGTGATGGTGGTGATGATGATGATGATGGTGATGATGACGGTAGTGATAGTGGTGATGGTGATGATGATGGTAGTGGTGGTGATGATGGTGGTGATGATGATATTAATGATGGTGATGATGACGGTAGTGATAGTGGTGATGGTGATGATGATGATGATGATGATGGTGAGGATGATGGTGGTGATGGTGATGGTGATGATGGTGGTGGCGGTGATATTAGTGACAGAGCGACAATAATCTACACTTAATACTAACTTGTTTTTGTCTTCAAGACTATATTGTTCTGTATTTCTATTTCCCTAGCAACTCCACCCCAGCGGCCAACGCACTCACAGCAGTATGTACCACAAACTCATAAAAATTGGCAAAATCGCTTTCCGCAGAATAGCGACAATCCTTCTGCTGCCGAGGAAACTCCCCAAGAAGTAGTCGAGGTTAGTCAATACTCTTACGTCACTGATCTATATGTAACTCTACTGTGGCTGCTGACCAAACAATGATTCCAGTCTTTGCGTTCAAAACATTTGAAGATTCGCTAGTGCTGTATTGCTGTGACTAGCAAATCTTCAAAACCTTTGTAGATTTGCTAGTGCATGACTAGCACATCTTTACAACGTCTGACCTTTGAGGATTCGCTAATGACTAGGAAATTTTCAAAATCTTTGAGGATTCGCTAATGACTAGCAAATTGTTACTACCTTTGAAGATTCGCTAATGACTAGCAAATCTTTAATACCTTTGAAGATTCGTTAATGACTAGCAAATCTTAGGGTTCAAAACTTTTGAAGATTCGCTAGTGCTGTATTGCTGAAGATTCGCTGATGACTAGCAAATCTTTGCTACCTTTGAAGATTCGCTAATGACTAGCAAATTTTCAAAACCTTTGAAGATTCGCTAAAAACTAGCAAATCTTTGCTACCTTTGAAGATTCGCTAAAAACTAGCAAATCTTTGCTACCTTTGAAGATTCGCTGATGACTAGCAAATCTTTAATACCTTTGAAGATTCGTTAATGACTAGCAAATCTTAGGGTTCAAAACTTTTGAAGATTCGCTAGTGCTGTATTGCTGAAGATTCGCTGATGACTAGCAAATCTTTGCTACCTTTGAAGATTCGCTAATGACTAGCAAATTTTCAAAACCTTTGAAGATTCGCTAAAAACTAGCAAATCTTTGCTACCTTTGAAGATTCGCTAAAAACTAGCAAATCTTTGCTACCTTTGAAGATTCGCTGATGACTAGCAAATCTTTGCTATACCTTTGAAGATTCGCTAATGACTAGCAAATTTTTACTACCTTTGAAGATTCGCTGATGACTAGCAAATTTTCAAAACCTTAATTTGAAGATTCGCTAATGACTAGGAAATCTTTACTACCTTTAAATATTCGCTAATGACTAGCAAATTTTCAAAACCTTTGAAGATTCGCTGATGACTAGTAAATTTTCAAAACCTTTGAAGATTCGCTAATGACTAGCAAATCTTTACTACCTTTGAAGATTGGCTGATGACTAGCAAATCTTTATTATATACCTTTGAAGATTCGTTAATGAATAGCAAATCTTTACTACCTTTGAACAATCGCTATAATGACTAGCAAATTTTCAAAATCTTTGAAGATTCGCTAATGACTAGCAAATCTTTACCTTTAAAGATTCGCTAATGACTAGCAAATTTTCAAAACCTTTGAAGATTCGCTAATGACTAGCAAGTTTTCAAAACGTTTGAGGATTGGCTAATGACTAGCAAATCTTTACTACCTTTAAAGATTCGCTAGTGACTACTAGCAAATTTTCAAAACTTTTGAAGATTCGCTAATAACTAGCAAATCTTTATTACCTTTGAAGATTCGCTAATGACTAGCAAATTTTCAAGATGGCGGTAAACTAGCATATCTTCAAACCTTTCGAAGATTCCCGTGTGTCTCACTATGCATACACCGTCTTTTTGGTCCACTGTCTCAGCTACTGGTATGTCAAATATTTAGGCGCGTTCTATTTATTTTGCTTAGTCATGGTTTGTGTACTTTTATGTTGTCTAGAAACCAAAAACAGTCAGTACATCAGTTTCACTAACGCCAGGTAAATATATTGATAAAAATAAGAGGGCAATTTATACGGGAGAAAGATAAACACTGACCTATATATAACTGGACTGGGGGTCTCGTCCAAAAAGTGACCGAACAAAAATGGCGAGAATATGTGTTATATACACTGACCTATTATCTATATAACTGGACTGCGAGTGCCCCACGAAAAAATTACCCCAATTTCTTTTTAAAGGATAATTCTGAATGGTTTTATGTTGTATTTGTATGTTTCTTGAGTTTCTCCGTGTTCGGGAAGATGTTTTAACTGTCCGTTTTGAGCTTGCTTCCTTCGACAACAAACACGGCAAAGAAAAAAGCTTTGAATTTTCCACGGAACCTTTGTTTCACACACCAAAATTTAGATGTATTTCAATGTCTTTGAACTTTTTACTTTAAAAAAGAATTAAATTTCTAAGTAAGCGTGTTTCTCAAAGCCTTTTTTTGCTTCAATTGGGAACACTTCATGTAATACAAAAGTATCGGGGACTCGCAGCCAGTTATATGTAGGCATAGTCCATCGAGATATGATCTGGAAACTCAGCTAAAGTCTTTGGTCTATCTTTTTGTTCGCCTTTATGCATTTTTGTGCACGGTACACGGTCACTGAACACATTGTATTTTAGTATAATGAACGAATTGTCCAATAGCAACGTTTCAGTTCAATCACTCAACCGTGCTATTTAAATATTAATAAACCTAAAACAAAGGATGTGCACGGTGTTAGGTACGGTTCAACGTAAAATCCCAGCTCATTATAGGCGCTTTGAAGTTTGCCGAGTTTCCAGACCATATCTCGATTGACTATGATGTAGGTCAGTGCTCACTGGTCCTTTCTCTCATGGTAGCGACCGCTGACTTTTTACCATCATGTTTACTTCACTGTGGGCTCAGCCGCACCCGCAGGCCGATCAATTCAGTTATAAATTTATTTATGAGGAAAAGGTCAGCGGTTACTACTATGGGAGAAAGGACCCATAAACCGCCATCTTAAATTGGTCACCCTCTGTCAGTCATTGATATAGGGCACCCGCAGTCCAGTTATATAGGTCAGTGGTTACAAACCACTGATCTCTAAAAGAAGACTGGATCGAGCAACTATCGTTTGGAAAATGAATCCAGAAATCCTCCATTACTAAGGGAGCAACTGCACGAATGAAATGACGCTACGAAGTTTACTCCCGTTCTTTTTCTTCCCTTTTTGCTTTTTACAACCAAAACACAGCATTGTGTCCCGAGGTTCCATCTTCGTACTGATCTACCTACACAGTAGGCGAGTTTTAGGGTTGTGCGCGCGCATCATTTTTCAAAAAAACTGGCAAACTCCACTCAAAGTAAACATACTGTTTAAATACAGTTTCTGGATGTTTAACACTGTTATTCTGCTGTTGTTGGCTCGCTAGCAAATCTGTTTGCCGTTGCTTACTTTGTGGGGAGCCCGCCAAGAACCCGCCAATTCCTTTGCAAAATGATGCGCGCGCAATACCCTGATTGCAATACCTTGCTTGATTGGCGCCATTAGAAGAGAACAAGTTGACATTTCGCGAGCTTCATTTTCTGATTCTGGCATACAACTATGAGTTACTCGATCCAGGCTTCTTTTGAGGTCAGTGTTATACAAACTAGGACCAGGTACTCACTGTCTTGTCTATCCCATTTTTGTTCACAGCTGTCCCTATACCACCCGCAGTTCCTGCCGCTCCTCAACCTCCGGCAGCTCCAGCTGGCCCACCAGTCCCGACACCACCCGCGGTTCCAGCCGTACCTGCCGGACCACCTGCTCCACCAGCCCCACCAGGCGGCGGTGGAGGTGTGCCTGCTCCTCCCCCTCCCCCACCTCCTCCGCCGGCAAGTGGCGGCGGTGGTGGTGGCGGTGGAACCCTCGCTTCTCAAATCGCAGCTGCTAAACTAAAGAAAGCAGCGGTAAGAACTTTTTATTTATTTTTCCACTGAAGTTTATCTTTTCGGAATGAATATCGAAGTTAAGCCGAAATAGTTTTTAGCTACTTAACTTTAGTTGGAAGTATACTATGGACTTTGATCGTATAGGTAAATATACTTTTAAGAAATACACAGTGATGACCGTTAGTTTTGGTGTTGGTGTCACTCGCAGACTATGTTATAATTGTTGAGCGTTGTGTTTTTGAGCGTATTGTGAACTTTACTGTCCAGGTCAGTTTATTAATAGGAAAAAAACGACGTCGGTGTTGTTGTTGGTTGTAGTTGTGTAATGTTGGTGTTGGTTTTGGTGTTGGTGGTGACATTGTTGTTGGTGGTGTTAGTGGTGGTGGTGTTGTTGTTGTTGTTGTTGTTGTTGTTGTTGTTGTTGGAGTTGTTGTTATTGTCTGTTGTTGTTGTTGGTGGTGGTGGTGGTGGTAGTGGTGGTAGTGCTACTGTTGTTGTCGATGTTTCTGTTGTTGTGTTGTTGTTGTTGTTGTTGTTGTTGTTGGAGTTGCAGTTGTTGTTTGTGGTGGTGGTGGTCGTGGTGTTGTCGTCGATGTTGTTGTTGTTGTTGTTGTTGTTGTTGTTGTTGTTGTTGTTGTTGTTGTTGTTGTTGTTGTTGTTGTTGTTGTTGTTACCGCTGTTGGTGGTGATCATGAACTGATTGCGACTGAAGGTTTGGCAGTCTGAGCTGTGGTTACCTTCGGAATCAAACCAAAAGCCAGATTCTTAAGTCATCTTCTTATGTCTTCGTTTAGGAAAACAAAGCTGAACCTGCAAAATCCAGCGGAGGATCAGGTCGTGGCGGTGGCGGTGGTGGTGGTGACATGATGGCTGAGATGCAACGCAAATTAGCGGCCAGGTTTGTATTTATTTGACATGTACACAAAGCTGGATTCTTTTTGTCAATTAAAATGTCTATAAACTCAAATAAGATATTACTGATATGGATTCTATATAACGTTCTATATAACGTGAATAGTTGAATGCCAAATTATTTGTTGTTATATTAAGGTTTGTATTTCCAAAATGGTTCATTACCAATTTGGAAATACGAACCTCAATATAACAACAAATAAAAGTTCAAATAAAAAAATATTTTGGCACTCAACTATACACATTAAATAGAATCCATATGCAGTGATCACTGATCATATTTGGGTCTATAAGCATTTTAAGTAACCCAAACAAAAACCCTATTATAACCCTAGTTAATAATCGGTTTTACCTCCTAGATATACGTTAGCCCTTTCACTCCCAACTTTCCGGGAGCTCTCTCATTGACGAGTAAAATCGTCTGACGTTAGACAGAGCAAAATAATAAAGTACGGAAAATTCCGTATTTGGGAGTGAAAGGGTTAACCTACCCAGGGTAGGGTTAACCTGGCCCACGAGCATGTTAACCGCTTATAGCTTCGTCGTACGCGCTGCCAACTTGGGACAAAGTTCAACTGGGTATTATTCAGCTCAACTTTGTCCCCTGGGTCTTCTCCCAGTCACCCGGAGAAAGCCGCAAAACTGTTAAGCGACTCAAGCAAACGCAATGCGACAACTAGCAATGCCAGGAACGAAGAAAACTTTATAGAACCGAACAAGTTTTAATTTGTTTTAACTTTAACTTATTAAAATAAGTTATGCTACTTAGCTACTACAAATAAACAAAATACAAAGCATAAACTGCAAAGGTTTTTAAAACTTTTTATAATTAAATTTAATAAAAGCTAAGCAACCAAAGTTGCCTGGAAGGAGCACGCAACGTTTCTTTGAGACGATGTTCCCCGACAACGAAAAGATTCGTTCAGAAGTGACAGAGGACGGTGGACAAGAAGGATATGATAGAGCTAGACGCGTCAAAGCAGTGATTGTATTACGACATGACATAGCAACTTATCTTGTGACCAGATAGATCGCAGACATAACGACTTACTGTAACTTAAAGTGCTTATATCACTTGTGGGGGTTTTACATATTCGTAATCTTTGGGTTCTCCTGAGCACAATTGCAATATATCTTGTCAGCCGAAAATTTCATCTTCATGGAGTTTTTCGCTGTCAAACTTACCGGATGTGATGTCTGACGAGAACGGTCTTGGAGACCATTGGGGGGAGGGGGGAGGGGGGGGGCGATCGCTTCCCCCTCGTTTCCCTCTCGCTCTCCCCCCCCCCCCCCAGTTACGCCACTGATTGTGTGTTAGCATGCGTCTCTATGTTCATGTTGTAATTTCTTTTCATAGAAAAGCAAAGGACGGAAGTGAGGAACCGCCTCCAAGAAATCAAGTGGAAGCGAGACCCGAACCTCGACAAGAGCTTAGGCAAGAGCCTAGACAAGATAAATTACCTTCGGGTAAGTTAGTTTCTGTAGAACCAAAGTTGGCGACTTGGAATCGTGTCGATCTTGAGTCGCCACATTTTTAAAAAAAAAATTTTATTATTATTTTTTTTTATTAGATTCGCCATTTGTAAGTAATAACATGACTTGAGGGAAATTAGCGATTAAATTTCCCCGCCGCCGAGGGAAGATTTCTGAAAGAGGAAAGACTTTTACAAATCTTCCCAAGGCAAAGGGGAAATTTAATCGCTAATTTCCCTCAAGTCATGTTATTAGTTTGTAATATTATGATCGCCGAGGAAAACTTTGAGAATCTTACCAACAAGAAATTTACACCGTTGATCAGAGAAGTTGCATCTAATTTTCTCGTGCATGTTGATGAGGGAAAATATATGCAAGCGGGAAATTTAGAAGAAGACAGAGGATTTCTTTGTCTTCTAATTTTCCCTCATCAACATGCACGGGAAAATTAGAAGACAAAGGATAAATTTCCCTCTTGCATGAGCAATGAGGGAAATACGAGGTTTACATTCCCTCGGAGAACAAAAGAATCCGAGGCGATCATGGTATTATATAGTGTTATAGTATATACATGCATTACAAAATAAATTCAAAATATAACGGCATGGTCACCGCAACAGCGATAAGCCAATTACTAAACTAAACTAAATAAACTAGTAAACAAATATACTAACTACAAAGTCAAATCTTAGGCCTGGTTTAGGCTTGGTTTAGACGTCGAAGTTCCGTCGCATTTAATTCGTCGCATTTAATGCGACCAATTTTATCCCACGGAAATGCAACGTCTAAACTGATTTTATTCGACGCGTCGCATTTAATTCGACACTGTCGAATTATGCGACGAGCTGTGTCGCATAATTCGACGGAAATGCGACGTTGATTTAGACGTCGCATAAAATGCAGTCGAATAAAATGCATAAATTATTATAATCACTTTTTCTATCCTACAATATCCCTCAATACACAACAATTTTACAGTTCGTGTGCCCCACGAAGACATTTTCAACATGTCGTACTTGTTTGTATCGTCCAGAATGTTTTGTGACGGACGAAAACAATTAGTATGAAGTTGGGTGGCAATAAAGGGTTACTTGCTAAAGGTATTGGAGTTTTTGGCTGAAGAAAACTGTCGAACTAACCGAAAGCAACACATTAATCGAGTTTTAAGAATGAGAGAGCTTTAAGCGAAAGCTTATACATTCACTAACGACAAACGGGCGACCAACACCAAGGTTTAACAACATATGTTGAAACACAGAGAGCATCTGAAGGTCTTCTTTGTGTTTTAGCTTTTTGATATACTCACTTGAAGATAAAAACATGGCGTTTCTCTTAACAGCTGGGTGCCATGCAAATTGGAACGCGCGGTAATTCGAAACTCGAAACACCAACGTTAAGAGCTATTTGGCGTTAAATTTCAACTGTAACATTAAATGCGACACATTAAATTCGACGTCTAAACCGAACTGTGTCACTTCTGTCGCATAATCGTCGCATTTAATTCGTCGCATTTAAAGAATGTGTGTCAACCGGCGTGCATTGCGCGCGCCTTATGAGCTGGCGGCCATTTTCTTGGCCGAGAAATTCCCTGTGATTATTCTTTCGAAGTAATCCATCAATATCTTTGCAATCCTTGCCATAAATTATATATTTTGCACTATGTTGGAAAGTAGGCATTTAGGTTGGATTGAAACGTGATTTATTTGAGAAAGAAAAAAATGACTAATAAAAAAATATGACATCGCCCGTGAGTGCTTCCTTACCGAAGCGCGGCCGGCCAAAACAAGACGTTCAAATACACCGAATTGGTCTGCGGATGGACGTATATAATGAGTGGTTGGTGCAAAAAGATTTAACTGGAATGGCTGAGAAAACCCATAGTGAATTTGCTATCTACTTGTTGCAAATCATGGGAGAAACCAAACATCAAAATCGTCAACTGCATTCTCCTGCTGTCGTCGGTACTTGTTTATTATCAGGCTTCTTGAAATAAATGTGTATTACCGTGTAATTTCTTTCGTATATAGCTTGATATGAAATGTTTTAGTGCTTATATACTTTGGCTATATCCGTGAATTGCAAAGTGTATTGCATTTACCTGTGTTCGTTGAGGTTGGATATTTTCGACAACTGCTACAGCTGCGTTGCCAGAACTAGAACAATCATCTTGAAGTTCGGATGCCGATACTTCAACCGGCGAACCGTAGTAATTTAAATTGTCTTCAAGGTCGTACACAGACAAGGCCAAATCAGAGTCAGAATCAGACATTTCGAAGACAATTTAGATGAATTTTTAAGATATACTTTACGCGTGCTGCGATCGTCTAAAGCCTCGAATACCAAATACGCGAATATTATATGAATTGAATTAACATTCCCGTATGAAAATAAAAACAAAAGCGCGCAATGCACGCCGGTTGACACACATTCTTTAATGCGACGATCACGCGCCGGAAGTAGCACTGTTCGGTTTAGACGTCGAATTTAACGCCTCGCATTAAATGCGACGCTTGAAACGTGACACCAAATATCGCTGTTAGTTGTAAGTGTATAGGAAAATGGCGCCTACAAAAGCGATGATTCTAAATACTGATTTGTTTGAGATGCTATATCATGCACTCGGAGGAGTGTTTCATCAGAAAATCCAAACACCTCGAAGTTTGTTCAAAAACCTCGGCTTCGCCTTGGTTTTCAACAAACGTCTCGGTGTTTGGATATCCTGATGAAACACTCCTCCTCGTGTATGATATATTACATGTCACATCAGTTTGGTGAAGCACTTGATAAATAATTATATCTGGGCCAGTTTGGGGGGTAAGTACTGTAACTTGAAGACGGGTGAAACAAGCAGTTGCACTTCTCTGAATTTGAGATTCTTTGAAAATTTTGTTTAAATAATGGTATTGATTGAACATGTCTCAATGTTCTCTTCTGGCACAGAGCATTCTGAACGATTACAAACGGGCCTTGCACAAGTAATACATCTGTATTTCGTCGCAGATCCACAACTAAAACAATGTTGCTGTTCGGAAGCCATGTTGAAAATGATCTCGTGGAGTCCACGAACCATAAAATGTGGGATATTGTGGGATATTGCGGGATATTATACTAATTTATGCATTTTATGCGACGTCTAAATCAACGTCGCATTTCCGTCGAATTATGCGACGACCTGCGTCGCATAATTCGACAGCGTCGAATTAAATGCGACGCGTCGAATAAAATCAGTTTAGACGTCGCATTTCCGTCGGATAAATGCGACGGAACTTCGACGTCTAAACCCAGCCTTAGCTACAATTAATAACAGCAAAATACTAACTAAACTAAATATGTTAATAACCACAAGAAATAGGGCACCTAAGGCTACGGGAACATGCAGTTACATTTTAAGCAGATTGTTTTAAATGTACGAGGGTTTTCACAGTCATAAGTAGTTTCCAAAGATGAGAAATAATAATTAAGCATACCGGATTTAAACAAAGGAAGGTTGTGCATAGTGAGGTTAAGTTCATTTCCTAAAGTATTCCATATTCTAATTGATCTTACAAAGAAAGATTTCTGGTATGTTGATGTTTTACATTTAGGAACGACAAATTTTTTAATGTTAGCATTTTGGCCATCTCCACACTAATCCGTTTTCATATCGTATCAAACATTTTCCGTCCACACTAACGTTTTCGAATCGTTTTCGCCGTTTAGTAAAACGCTAAAAAGATCTACAGGGGTATGAATGAATAGTTCTAGGTGACTGAAACCAAGATAACATAATCGTGACATCATCGTTTTCCAAAAGCTTCGTTTTTGCCGTCCACACTGGTGAAGAAAAACGGCGTCTTCGAGTGTCTCCACTCTGGAGAGCGTTTTCGAAACGCTCCGTTTTCGGTCACCGAAGACGCGGGATTAGTGGGAACGAAAGGCCTAACCCAGCCTGGTTCCCAGGCCTCTCTTTTTAACGTCGAGCGACAGACCGAAATTGTGAGAGGCCTGGAATAAAATGTTTTGCTTGGCCCCAAATCTGGCCCCAAAACTGGCCCCAAATTATACAGGCACCAAACGGCCGTTTGGCGGAAAACCAAGGCAGATAACACTCACGTCGGTCTGCACAATTCTTTATAACATCATATAGCAAGGTTGGTCTACTCCCGAAACGTTAAAATAGCATATTTCGATTTGTTTAAATGTGTTTCAACACAATCACTTCCTACGCCGAACACTGCTTTATAAAGCCTCGTATGTAACAACCTTTTAACGTAATGTAAAACAAAGAAACCTACTCGTTTGCTGTCTGCTCTCAAGAAGAAGTTTGTTTAAGTGCCCTCGTTCATAAAGATGAAAGAATCCGAGCTCCAGCAGGATTCATGATAGATAAAGATGAACATTTTCCGCTAGTCCTCTCGATCGATCCCTATTCTGTGACGTCACCAAAATACGTCCGAGAGAAAAGAGGACTAGGAACTAGTCTGGGCCTAACCGTATCAAAAAGTCTCCGGAAAACGGATTAGTGTGGACGTGGCCTTTGTGATTTGCGAATTTTGGGTGAGACTCCGTTATTGTGAGATTTTGTGCAATTTTGGACAATTTTGTTTCTATAAGGATTGCTAAAAAATAGAGTGACGTATAGCCTCTCTTATTGGCCATTTCCCAAAAGAGTTGAAGACTGGTGACGGGTTAGATACGTTGGGGTGCTTGGGATCGTTTGGTGGGACAGTTTCATTGTGCTTACGCTGCCAAGCATGAAATTTGTCCCTCCCAAACGATCCCAAGTCAGTGAGCTCTATATATCTTGTTCCCAGAGCCCGCGATCCTTATGGGCCTGAAGTACGTATAGTTCCAGTCTTCTACGCGGTCTGGTCAAGTCGACATTTGGTCAAAAGACCGCGTAGAAGACTGGAACTATACGTACTCCACGCCTTCATGTCCGCCATTTTTGACTTCAATCTTTGCCCGGTGAATGACCAGCAGATATCACTCCAGTTATCTATAGAGCTCACTGTCCCAAGTACCCTAGCGTTGCTAACCCATTACCAGTCTTCAACTCTTTTAGGAAATGGCCAATTGTTCGCCTAGCGCTGCTTTTAAAGTAATTTAAATAATGATGTTTTACAGTAAATAAATTACCAAAGACCACCAATCATGTGCCTCCTCCTCCTGCAGTCAGCACTTCTCCAATGAAATCAGCGCCGTTGAGGTAAACTGTGTAGTTTAAAAGCTTGTATAGTAAATACTTGCGTAAACAGCTGTCGATAACGTGATGGTATGTTGTTGTGGATGTGGATATGGGCATGGACAAGGGCAAGGACATGGATATGAACATGGACATACACAGGCATATGGACATAGACGACACGTGGACATGGACATAGACATGGACAAGGACATACTACACATCAACATATATAAACATATATAAAAAAGACACAGATGCATGTATAGACACGTAGACATAGACACAGACACAGACGTGGACATAGACGTAGACGCAGATGTAGACATAGACATAGACACGGACATAGACGCAGACAGACACAGACGTAGACACAGACGTAGACACAGACGTAGACGCAAAAAGACAGACACAAAGACATAGATACAGACACAGACGTAGACATAGACGACAGACATAGCCATAGCCATAGACACAGACGTAGATATAGACGTAGACGTAGACACGGACACGGATATTGACACAGACGTAGGCACAGACCTAGACACATGCATAGACATAGACACAGACCTAGACACATGCATAGACATAGACATAGACATAGACATAGACACGGACATAGACACGGACACGGACACAGACACAGACATGGACACGGACATGGACAGAGACACGGACAGAGACACGGACATAGACATAGACACGGACAGAGACACGGACATAGACATAGACATAGACACGGACATAGACATAGACATGGACATGGACACGGACATAGACATAGACATGGACATAGACATAGACGTAGACATAGACATGGACATGGACATAGACATAGACATGGACACGGACATAGACATAGACATGGACATGGACACGGACATAGACATAGACATGGATATGGACATGGACAGAGACACGGACATAGACGTAGACATAGACATGGACACGGACACGGACACGGATATAGACATGGACATAGACATGGACAGAGACATGGACAGAGACATGGACATAGACTCGGACATAGACATAGACATGGACATGGACATGGACATGGACATGGACACGGACACGGACATAGACATGGACAGAGACATGGACAGAGACATGGACAGAGACACGGACATAGACTCGGACATAGACATAGACATGGACATGGACACGGACACGGACACGGACACGGACATAGACACGGACATAGACATAGACATAGACATAGACAAGCTTTAGTACAAGCTGACTGATTGACGTTGCCGCTATATATAATATCTTTCTTTTAGTGGTAAAACAACACCCAATGAAGCACCAAGTTCTGGGCAATTGCACGACTTAAAAATGGTAAGGTTAACGGATTTTATTCCAGAATATATCACAACTTCAACATCCCAATCTGGAAGACCGTAGTTGCGAGATTTAATAATTGTACGTTTAACTTTGACTTGTGTTTTGCATTGAAGGAAATTCTAGCCGAATTCAGGAAGGAACTGGAGGCAGCAAAGACCGATATTATCCAAGGTGAGTTGCGTAGCAATTGAAACGAAACGTTGAAACGCAAATATACATATGATCAGTGGTTCACCCATTTCGTCCATCGTTTGTTTGTCCGTTTCTTCAGTCGCCCATCGTTCTGTCTATTCATTTATCAGTTCACCCACCCACTCGTCTGTCCATCCATTCGTCCATTTATCCATCTATCTATCCATCCACTCACTTATTCAATCTATCCATCCATCTATTCATTCGTTCATTCATTCACTTATTCATTCGTCTATCCATTCGTATCTGTCTATCCATAGCCATTCATATCCCATCTACATCTATCCACATCCATCCACATTCGTCCACATCCATCTACATCCATCTATATCCATCCATATCCATCCACATCCATCCATATCCATCCACATCCATTCACTTCCATCCACATCCATCCACATCCATCCACATCCATCCACATCCATCCACATCCATCCACATCCCTCCATATCCATCCACATCCATCTACGTTCATCCATATCCATCCACATCCATCCATATCCATCCATATCCATATCCATCCACATCCGTCCACATCCATCCATATCCACCCATATCCATCTACAACCATCCATACCCATCCATATTCATCCACATCCATCCATCCATCCATCCATCTTGACTATAATAAATTATCATGATTTTAACAAAACATGCTTTTCTGTGTTTTAGCAATGCGACAAGAACTTTCAAGAATAAGATAAATACCATTTGCTGTAAAGCTCTATATTTTAATCCATTCCAAATTTTACGAATTTTGAGCCTTTCAATGAAAACTGCAAAATACCACCTATCAAAGGCACCTATGAGCTAGCTCGCTTGGATAATTTTTTCTGTCTACCTAAGTACATATACCCCACATCCAGATTAAGAACGTTATATTTCCTTCGGTTCACTTAGAGAATGATGTATGCTGCACCCACTGACTCATATATTACTACTGGATTGCAGGTCATGTCTATGACCGAACAAAACGATGGCGGAAATATGAGTTTATTTCTCATGGTATTGACCGCTGACTTCTTTCGCTATGTTTAATTGTGGGCTCAGTCGCGCCCGCAGTCTGATTTGAGATTTTTCAGCGGTTATTACTACTAGAAAGGAAAGCAAGGACCAGTGAGCTCTATATATAACTGGAGTGATATCTGCTGTTCGTTCACCGGGCAAGGATTGAAGCCAAACATGGCGGACATGTAGGACTGAAGCACAAATAGTCCCAGTCTCCTACGCGGTCTTTTGACTAGATTAGACTTGACCAGACGGCGTAGGAGACTGGAACTATACGTACTTCAGGCCTAAAAGGATCGCGGGCTCTGGGAACAAGATTGCCACAAAGATATCACTCCGGTTATATATAGAGCTCATTGGCAAGGACCCATAGTCCAACATCTTGGATCACGTACACCGGTGCCGGTTTCGTGGGGCCCGTGTAAACGGAAGGCAGAATCGTACAAATTCGAGTACATTCTCGTACCCAGACCCACGCGCTAATGCGTGAAGTGGCTCTGGGAATCTCTGGAAATATGAGCGTTCTGATTGGCTTTACGAAACAATGAAAAGAATTCAAACAAATTCAACAAAATAAGAATTTCACAATCTACACTCTGTTTGCCATAAACGTACGTTTGATATAATTTGACAAATCTAATAACAGCAATACACCACATTTAAATTCGAAAATATAATACTATAAACTAATATTTATCATGTTGCGATCGTCTCTCAAAACAACAGCCTTCAATCCCATATTCTTTCGTTTCGCCAGTTGGTCTTCGATAAGTACGTTTAAAACTGAGTTGACCAAAACACTTTCTTCCCAGAGTGGGCTGATGTTCCTCGTTTTAGATTGACTGTCAAACACCGTGTATATTAAAATCTCGTGTAAATCGTATCGTATCCGTCATGAATCGCGAGGTAAACGAAGCTATGCGTTTGAAAAGAACGGGACAATCTAGTTTAGTGTTAAAGAGAGAACAGAAAGAGGCCATAACAGCCATCGTTCGACGTTCGCGGAGTCGAAGACATCACAGCTGTATTGCCAAGCGGATTTGGCAAATTCAATATTTATCAATTTCTCGAGATTTGTTGAAAGGAGGGGAAATGACAAGCCGTTTATACCATGAGTCTGGGCACGAGTTTGGAATGCGCCTGACGTCACTGCGTCGGGAATCCAACGCAGAGATCCAGGGTTTCCCAGAGCCTTCGCGAGGGGGGGATCGCGAGGGTCTGGGTACGAGAATGATTAGAGTACGGTTCTGAATTCCTTCGTTACTGTGTAAACGGGGGCTATAGTGGCTTTGTTGCACGGCTCGAAATTAGCCGAAGCGCAATGTCCAATATGTGCATATAAATTAGCCCTTATGACCTCGTTTTAAAGTAAAAATTATTTTGAATTTCCCACATGAAAACGAGTTCATAAGGGCTAATTTATATGTATATAAAAGAATCTTAATTCGGCGGCCATTTTGGAATAAGGTCTATAAACCTTGATTTTGTTGATTTTTATTATGATTAAAATATTTGAACCAGAAGCAAATCTGCCCCTCAGTAAAAAGAAAACAATTTGAGCCCTGCATGCTTTCTTGTGAACCATTCAATCACCTGCAAATTCGTTAAACGACAGTTTTAGTGAAAATTGTTATTTTTTAACGATTTAGTCATGTTAGAAATTATCGGTTAAAGCGAGTGACAAAAGCTCGAATATTTTGGAATAATGACAAAGTAAATATAATGGTTTAGGTCAGTTTTGCGTCATTTCCTCGCCGAAAAGATAATTTTGAACAATGCAAAATGACACCAATTTCAAATCATCTATAGATCTAGAACTTATTTCGATGTACAACTGAATGTATTTGTAATGTTTAAATGTATTATTCAACTAGAAATTAGATTATGAGTGTAATAAAATTGTGAAAGAAATCTTTTTGGACTCAATTTTCGTTAATTTATTTATTCTTATACGCTCTTGACTATTGTCATTTGAAATGTCATTACGCGCAACAATGATTTAATTTGTTGCAAGTTTAATCAGCATGTTGCAGCAAGTACAAAAGTACTTTTTCAACAAATTTTTCCAACTTGCAACAAAATCCTTGTTGCGTAACAATGTTTAAGGTGGGTGGTAATACGTGCAACAACGCTTTTCAACAAAGTTGCGTTACAAAGTTGAAGAAAAATGTTACCCGCATTACCTCACCTTTACAATCTGCTACAAAGTTTGAAGCCTCAATTGCAAAGCCACAAAATAGCTACAAAAGCCATGAAAAGCTGTCTGTGTGAACGCTTATCAGATGCAGGGCGCCGTCGGAATGTGAAAAAGTGGCCCGGTGCTCTCCTCGATCCGCAGAGGTTTTTTCGGAGATCGGCTGTGTCAGGGATGGTCGGAGATGCGTCGAAATCGTCAACTAGTTTCGCCCGCACTACTTATGTCCAGCTGACGCCTCCGAGCATCTCCGACGAGGGCCCGGTGCCTGAGCACCGTACCTGTGGTACCCATCTAGTCTGAACTGTCTTCCTTCTCTGGTTCTCCCAAAGCCAACCCCCTCCCCCAAGATAGTCTGTATACAGTCTGAACAGGCCGGTTAACTTGGCTCACGCGATTGATTAGGATCTCACTGTGGTTTTAAAACTCGCATAGACTAAATTTACAAAGAAGAATTAGTTCAGATGTAAACGATTCAAATCTCCTTTTGCGGCCGAGGAAAGAATTTCGTGAACCGAGTCGGTCTCATGTAATCGCACCTAAGTCCTTTCGTCCTTATTTCGTTATTAATAATTGGTATATTTGCTTGTATGACAGGGGCGCAACTAGGGGTTGGGGGGTTGAAACCCCTGCCCTTTTTGTGAGACCTCTAATACTAGGTTAGACATTAGATAAACAAATAATTAATCGTCTGTTGTAGTACGCAATACAATTCTCCGCAAATCTGGCGAGACTTGGAGGCTTCTAGTTTGGCTTCAATCTCGTAATATGCTACACCAAGTGTTTCAAAAAAAAACCCGCTTTTCTAAATTTGTGGGCTCAGCGTTCGAATCTCATGACGAAAATGAACCAATCATATCATAGAGATAGAGCTGGATTTTGGCACCCTGTAGGGTATGTTGGTGTGATAATTTCTTCGTTTTTACAGTAAAATTTCAACTATACTCGCTGTAGAATTAGATGAAAAAGTTCGCTTAAATTGCTGCAAATGGTGTTTCCGAGGTTCTAGATTTCAAAAATTTCCGGGGGAGGACCCCCGGACCCCCCTACAAATGCGGTCATTAATTGCCACTACTGCCCCACCCCCACTTTTTGACACCTTGCTAAGCACTGATTGTTGTTGTAGTTGTTAAGTGTTCTCGGAGAAAATTGTTTAGAATACTGAACGACTTTATCCTTTTTTTGGTTCAACCCCTGCCCTCGAAATTTTCTAGTTGCGCCCCTGCATGGAGTTAAGTATTGAGGGGTGTATCATTCCTAAAAAAAGCCTTTCAAGAATTTTCCAAAGATTTTTAGGAATTTTTAAAGTGATTAATTATTTGAATTTTTGCACGGTGTTAGTTGGATTTGGGATTTTTAGCGCGAGTAATAATACACTCCTTGGCATTATTAGTTTACTTCTTGTGAAGTCAGATAATTTGCCAGAGGAGTTTTATTGGACTGATGGTTTTACACATGGTAACCTACTGATAATCATATAATCAGTCCACCTGTGGATTCAGTTTACACAAAAGAAATGAAATAATTCGCTTCACTTGCCACGTGGGGTTGGCTGAATGGCCCTCATGAAATATCCCTCGAGCCTTTTTCACTTTTATTTACTTCAGTGTACATGATTGTACGGACTTTCGTAGAAATTCGTGGAATTAATCTTTTTCTAGCTAATTTGCGAACTCTACCGTGAAATTAAATAATAACAGATCACTGAACAGAACCGCTATTATTGTGTGGGGTCTTCATTGATAAACCTAATTTATTCAATTCAGCCTATTCCATTCATTTTTGTCTTGTCTTTGTGATCATTTTGGCAGGTTTTCTCGTCCAACGGTGCTTTGGAATTATTAATAACTCGCAGTGGAAATAAACATTATATTTACGTTGCGCTTGAAGTTTTTCTAGAACTTTTATTTAGGTAAAAACTACGATATTTACAGTAACAAATTTTTGCTAAACTGTGAACATAGCCACTGCTGTGAACAAAGCTACTGATCATGCAAATCAACCACGAATATTAGCGATCGGAAATGTTCGGATCAAGATCGTTCACGTTTTACCCAATCACGCCACGCAATTGTCCTTCCCGCCATTTTGAAATTTGACGATGGTTGGCCGTTGAAACTTTCGAATTTCCATATGTTGTTTCTTGGAGTTTGCTCGAAGGGGACGCTGAACTAAATTGACAAGTATTCGTGCAAGTTTAAGTACGTTGAAAGAAAAGACTATGTCGAAAGCTAAAGCAGTTAACAAGAAGGCCAAACCGGTGAAGCAATTTTCGGTGAAGCAATTTTCGCTGGGAGAGGAAGTGATGGGAAAATGGCCAGGTAGTCCTTTGTGGTACGAAGCGGTTGTCATATCGGCCGACTACGAGCAGAATATATACGTTCTGAAGTACGCCGATGGGCAAGAAAACGAAGTTTCTGTATCCTACGTTGAGGTGAGTAATCCGACGCTCTGTATAACGCTTTTAAAGCGACCTTTGCTGCACTGTATTGGCAAATATTCACGCGTGCTTTGAAGAGCTTCGGTGAATATCTGCATATAAATTGCACATTCTTGCCGTGGTATCCCGCTTACAGTTTGCTACAACCCTTCCGCGGTGTTATCTTGTAAACATTTAACCGTTGGAATTCACGATTGATGTGTTTTTTTCCCCTAGAGAAAGGGACGATTTCGGTCGCGAAGTCGTTCGGCTTCTCCGAGTCGGAAGTCGTCTCCGGGAAGGCGTCGTCGATCCCGCTCCAAATCGCCGTCTCGCAAGAAAGCATCTCCTCGTAGGCCGTCGCCGGGGAGGCCCAAACGTGTCCCTTCTCAACAAATAGCGAAGGAAAACGCCGAAGATTACGATGAAAAACCTCCCGTGTCCGAGGGTACAGTGACGGTCAAAAGCAGGACGAAACAGTTGAGAACTCCTCCCCGAACGGCCGTAGGTCAACAACTCGAGGCCAGAGTGACGCGTTCGGCATTACGGCAGCTCGAGGAACACGGAGTAGACACCGAGAGTTTACGAGAAGAACTCGGGAAGGGATTAGATGATGGAAGAAAGTCCAGTTCAAAGGAGGGGAGCTACGAATTCGGTGGACCATTTGTTGTGACCTTCATGATCTTTGCTCTTCCTCTCCTTGTCTTGGCGTCTTATGTATATTGTAACAAGGACAAGTGTTGGCATCTATCGGAAATACTTAGGAAACACCGGATTCCGTTACCTACCGTAAAGCAATTTCTGGATCCCCAAGCAGCAGCCATGGTCTATGGCTGGATTGCATTTCAAGCATTTTTAAGTCTCCTGCCTCTTGGGAAGGTGAGTGGACCACACTTTGGGGTTGACATTGCCATGGGTTTTTCCAAGAAAAATTACATGCTTGCTGAAGTGTATAGGGGTGTGGAGATTTTCTGGAACAGTCGAGCCAAAGCTGAAAAACATCTAGACCCACATCACGTTGCCATGCAGGCATATATTTGTCATTCTCATACCTTGGTAAAATCTGAGGACTTAGATTGTTCACATTGCTTGCCTTGTAATGCCTGGTCACGAGGGTGTGTACTAAAGGCCCTGTTACACAGTGCAAAAATCATGCAACTTGTCTTGCAATGATGACTCATGCAGTATTGCAGTTGCAAGACAGGGTGTGTTACATGCTGCAATGTGTTTATGCAATTTTCCAATGATTTGGATAAAAACGGGGAGACTGGGGAGAGGCTCGATTGAGTGCCAAATCAACAAAATATTGCAAGACAAGTTGCTGAAGGGGTGTTACATGGTGCAACACTAAAACAAATTTACTGCAATCATTGCAGAAAGTAGAACCTGATTCTACTTCGTGCAACGATTGTTGCAACTTGTCTCGCAACGATTTTGACAATTGCACAGCATGTTACACAGTGCAATGGTTCATGCAACTTGTCTTGCAATGGTGTTGGGGACAAGTTGCATGAAAAATTGCACCATGTAACAGGGCCTTAACACACCAAGGGTGGGTTCACTAGATTGATTACAAATATTTTATAATTCCCTATAATTACAGTGGAGCCTCGCTATAATGCGGTAGGTGGGGTCCTTAGTGGTGACTGCGTTATAAATGAAGTGCGTTATTGTGAGGTATGGCCAAATACCTTGTTCCCAGCACTCTTCCCACTCGGTTCTGGTGCAATATTGTGGGCTGAGTACTGGGAGCGAGATTGAGTACTGCTAGAAGCACTTTCTGTTCAATTCTAACAATCCAAATCGCGACTGAAGAAGTTTGAAGTCCGCTCAGGCAGACTTGAACAAAATGGAATTGAAATAAGATTTTTGAGCATGTTTTTCATTTCTCGCAATGATCACATTGCTGTGTTGTTGTTTTATCCTGTAATGATCGCGATTATTCAGCATGATAAGCGATCGTCAGCCATCATGATCGAATTGTCTCCCCATCAAGATTGAATTGTCTCCCCATCAAGATTGAATTGTCTCCAGTGAGCAAAATAGAAACTTCAGTTTCAGCATCATATACACATCAATTCTGTTGCTATTTTGCAGAATTTAGCAGTTTGTGGTGAACTTTAGTGTTGTAGGTAAACATCTGTATAAGTCCTCAAATGACAAATAAGGAAAAGTAAAATTTTGGGGTCCAAAGATCAACTGCGTTATACCGAGTGTAATTTTGTAAAAGTGTAATTTTTTTGAACGTAGCGTATAACTTCTAAGAACGTAGCGCAACTTTTCTGATGGCAGTGTAACTTCTTAGAATGAAGCATACTACCATTTGCGTTCAAGCGTTTAGCGAATAACTAGTTTTCGAGTTTTGAAACAAACGTTGTCCAATGACAACTATACGTTTGACAGATCAAATCAATGACGAACAGCAGATGTTATTTTTCTTATAATTAATGTCTGCTATTGTTTTTATATTTATCGTATAATTAATGTTTGCTATTGTATTTTTCTTATTAGGTTATTGAGGGAACACCCTTAAAAGATAGAACAAGATTGAAATATCGGCTTAATGGTTAGTAAAGATTGGCCATAATTAGTATCAACAGGGTGTGCTTGAAATAACTGGGGGGGGGGGAGTTTTCATAAAAATAATGACTGCCCAAAATCAGTTATTACTTACTAATTAATCAATATTATCTGTAAACCAGGGATGTAGCTACGCTGGGCGGCGCCGGGCGGCACCGCCCGGCACAAACTATAAGCGCCCGGCACTCGAAGTAGTTTTTCCGAAAGCGCCCGGCACATTATGCAGTTTCTGTGGAGCAGCATCTTTGTTATGTAATTATGTAATTCATCAAGCTCCGTGATAAGTACGGAACTTTGCCTAAACAGATAAACGTTTGCACGATTTTTATTTGGCATTGGTCACAAAAAGGCAGCTGTTACGGAGTATACGTCGCAGTCTAGACCGGTGCCGCTGATAAGTTTATAAATAAAATTTGAGTGTGGATTCAGAAATAATAAATACAAGATCTGATTATCCATCACTGAGGAGTTGTCATGTTCGGAAAAAATCAAGCTTAATACACATTTTAGTGGAAAACCAGAGATATATTAAGCTGAAATATAGTTAATATATTAACTATGGCCAAACACGGTAGCGGCGGAGTACGATTTCGGTTTTCCATAACCGGTTTGAAAGCAAGGTTAAAGTTTTGAACTAATCAAGCGCGGAAGTACCGAAACAGCTTGTCAACATGGTTTAACCCGGCGTGGTTTAATATGTCTTTACTTAAATACTTTCCTGTCATAACAAAGAAAAGTCTATTTATTAGATTTCCGGAAAGTGTTCGAATTTATACCCCCCCCCCCCCCCTAATCGTGTCATTTGATTCTTTTACCCGGCACTCATTCTCTGCTGGCTACATCCCTGTGTAAACTATACCAATTACAGTCAAAATTAACCTGAATATCAGTCTCTCTTTACAGTAATTGAAAGAGAGCCTGACGTAAATCATTGATTCTTCCCTTCCACTCCCTATTCATGTCACGCACCATAGCCGATAAAAATCACTTCCTGTTTTGTATTGCGTGTGTCTATAATAGAGATGAGCCGATTAATCGGAAACTTATCGGCAAAGCTGATTAATCGGCCAATTTAAAATAATCGGCAAAATAATCGGTGCATGTCTCAAATAAAGCTTTTCATGAACGACGCAAACACACACACCATTATAAGTCCGTAACTGCATAAGCCCAAACACAAGTCCTAATTTCACAATGGTTACAGAGTGTTTCACATAACTCTTGACGGAAGAGTTCCACAGTCAGTCGTTTGCCACAAAGTTTACGCAAATTCGTTACGTATAGCAGCCAATCAAATAGCGAGCATCAAAACAGAGTTGTAATGTTTGTCACCAATTTTGGAAACAATGAACTGGAACTTCGGAACTCTAGTCTGTCAAAAGATTTGTGAAACGCTTTTAAAAGTTTAAATTTTAAAACCAACACGGGAAAATGGCAAAGACCGAGAACATCTCAACCCAGGAAAAGAGCTGCAGCAATGAACCTCATCAAGACCTATGGTCTTGCTTCGACGAGATTGTTGGGTCAGGCAACAGCACTTCCAATGCCAGCCACAAAGTTGAAGAAGAGATCAATGTCTTTCTCGCCATTCCGCTATAGCCATTGCAAGCATGCCCCTATGTTTGGTGGCAAGCGAAGAAACTTGTTTATCCCAACTTGTTTAAAGTTGTGCTGAAGTATCTGACCAAGGGGTGGGTTCACTAGATTGGTTACAAATATTTTATAATTCCCTATAATTACAGTGGAGCCGTATTTGTGTCCTTAGTGGTGACCGCGTTATAGATGAGTGCATTATTGCAAGGTACGGCCAAATCTCGTTCCCAGTAGTATTCTTCCCACTCAGTTCTAGTGCAATATTGTGGGCCGAGTACTGGGAGCGAGATTTGAGTACTGCCAGAAGCACTTTCTGTTCGATTCTAACAATCCAAATTGTGACTAAAGAAGTTTGAATTCCGCTCAAGACTTCAACAAAATGGAATTGAAATAAGATTTTTGAGCTTGGTTTTCATTTCTCACAATGATCACACTGCCGTGTTGTCGTTTTATCTCGTAATGATCGAATCATAGTCAATCGAGAGATGGTCTGGAAACTCGGCAAACTTCAAAGCACCTATAATGAGTTGTGATTTTATGTTGCACCGTACCTTACTCTATGCACATCCTTTGTTTTAGGTTTAAGTAATAGATACAGCATTTGCAACCGAGCTGTATCTGATTTACAAGGTGAGCTGCAAGCGAGCCGTAGTAAATCAGATACAGCTCGGCTGCGAATGCTGTATCTTTCTTAAAATACAAATGCATCTAAGTACGGTAATCAAGTTCACCAACTATTTGGGGGATACGGTCTGTTTTAGCCGAGAAAATCGAAGCTAAAGTTTATGTAAATCAGGACGATGCTGTATCCGATTTACAACCACTGCTACGGTATTGATATCTTTTGTGTTTTCTTCATGAATTATTAATGAGTATTTTAATAATATTTAAATAGCACGGTTGAGTGATTGAAAACTGAAACGTTGCTATTGGACAATTCGTTCATTATACTAAAATACAATGTGTTCAGTGACCGTGCACAAAAATGCATAAAGGCGAACAAAAAGATAGACCAAAACTTTAGCTGAGTTTCCAGACCATATCTCGATTGACTATGATCGAACTGTCGCCCCATCAAGATTGAATTGTCTCCAGTGAGCAAAATATACATAACAATTCTGTTGCTATTTTGCGGAATTTAGCAGTTTGTGGTGAACTTTAGCGTTGTAGGTAAACATCTGTATAAGTCATCAAATGACAAACAAGGAAAAAAAATTGGGGTCCAAAGATCAACCGCGTTATACCAAGTCACGCTAGCGAGGCTCCACTGTATAACTTTTGAACATAGCATAACTTTTCTGAGGGAATTTGTAGTGTAATTTTTTTGAACGTAGCGTATAACTTCTTAGAACGTAGCGCAACTTTTCAGATGGCAGTGTAACTTCTTAGAACGAAGCATACTACCATTTGCGTTCAAGCGTTTAGCGAATAACTAGTTTTCGAGTTTTGAAACAAACGTTGTCCAATGACAACTATACGTTTGACAGATCAAATGAATGACGAATAGGGGGTGTAACTTTCCGTTGTTATTGCTTCCGTTTCCAGTTTCAACGGTGTGTTGATATTTTCTCACGGGCCACGGCAAACATAGAATACAAAATAAATGTGTTCGGCAGGTCATATCGAAGTGAACAACCCCAGACGACCTGCGTTCGCTGATCATTCCAATTCTCACAATTAAGCCAAAGACAAGTTATTCCAAGCAAACGCTGCTGTCTGAAACGAACGATGACAAGTAATGACAACGGAACGAAAAGTTACACCCCCTATTCGTCATTGATTTGATCTGTCAAACATATAGTTGTCATTGGACAACGTTTGTTTCAAAACTCGATAACAATTAGTTATTCGTTAAACGCTTTTGCTAAACGCAAATGGTAGTATTCTTTTCAGAACGTATAACGTAACTTACAGAACGTATAACGTAACTTACAGAACGTATAACGTAACTTACAGAACGTATAACGTAACTTGCAGAACGTATAGCGTAACTTTTCTTAATGTAGCGTTTACTTATAAGAACGTAGCAAACAGTAACTATTCTGAACGAAACGTAACTTTTCAGAATGTAGCGTAAAATAGTAACTTCTCAGAATGTAAAGTGAAAGCAAGAAAGCAGTGTAATGTTTTAAATGTAGCGTAAGTTTTCAGAACATTGCATGTTTTTCAATGTAGCATATCGTCTCACAACGTACATAAATATTATAACATACAGTAGACCGCACAAAGAAAATAAAAGTCTGTAAAATTAATGAAAAGACCGTCTCAGGGTTCGAATTAACATTTCAAAACTGCATCGCGAAAATATTTTGTTGAAAAAATAGGGGGGGGGGGGGTTGGGACTAATCCCCCCACCCCACCCCCAGTTTCGACTTCCGCTTTCGCTTCGTTATTTCAGACAGAAGCGGCGTTGGACTTCTGGATTAGACTAGAATTCGAAACTCCGCGCAAAAAAAAACAACGCATTTATTTAAGCTTGTTTCAAATGTCAAACTTATCAGTGCGTAATTCGAACCTTTCCAAGCATTTTACTCATTAAATGTGACGTTTGAAACTGCAGGCGAAACAACTGTGTCTGAAATGACATGTGTTTGTTTTATTTTTGCGCTCAAAATCTCACTGAATTATGAAGTAGCAGTGTTTCAGTTTCATGACGTTTTTATTGTTATGATGCGATGTAACGCGAGAACTATCCAAGGCTGTTGTTTTGTTTTGTAATAAACCAAAACACGCTGCGAAGAAGTTATTGGAAGGCACTCAGCGGTTACTTTGCATCGCGATTTTGGAGTTTTTATGTTTGTTTTGGATCGCACATTTCAAAAAGTGCATCGCGATTCGCAAATCGCGATATGTTAACCTGCATCTCAGAGAGGAGTAATGGTTAATTGAAGGGTAATATTTAATTAATTAGGGGAGACTAGTAACTACTGGGAAAAAGCGAAGCTCTTCTGAAGTGCTAATTTGGATCCTGATTTATATAATGTAGAATAAAAATAGATCGCCAATTGACGTTATTGGAGGATTGGTGCCAAGCCACAGGGGGATGCCACCCCCTGATCAGAGGTAACCATGGCAACCCCGCCACAGCCCACCTCCAGGCACCAGTCACACTGTCAAAGCAGTGGAAATATATATACTTACCCTTGCATTCTATCAGGAGTGGGTGGGTGGGTCACTAAACAGCGCGCGCAAATTAACCAGTCAAGCTCAGACCACGCTGACAAGACTTTGATGAGCGCTGAGATAATCCCCACATATTATAAATGAGTGACCACTGACCAAATATCTAACAAATAGACAGCCAGCGCGCGCAAAACCAGTCAAGCTCAGACCACGCTGACAAGACTTTGATGAGCGCAAGTCAAGCTCAGACCACGCTGACAAGACTTTGATGAGCGCAAGTCAAGCTCAGACCACGCTGACAAGACTTTGATGAGCGCAAGTCAAGCTCAGACCACGCTGACAAGACTTTCATGAGCGCAAGTCAAGCTCAGACCACGCTGACAAGACTTTGATGAGCGCTGAGATAAACCCCACATATTATCATGCGTGACCGCTGACTAGCATTGTCTTCTTTTTTACCTTGCCTAAATTACATTTAGCCACATACTAACTTGTGTACCTTAGGTCTTTGGGATTATTTTAAAAAATGAAGCATGATCATTGTTTCTGTGTGAAAATCGAGGTATACAAATCATCCACTTCTCAGTAGTCTCCAAAAACTTCTGACTACACATTACTAAACGTTCTTTTATATTTTCTGTGATACATGTAGGTTTTAGTGCATTGGTCATCAGTATTGTGGCATTTGCAGCTTGCGTTTACTACAAACTTCCAGTTGCTGATCTTATTTACAAGAAATTCTTGGGAATGATTACACATGCTATACTGCTGTCATATGCAATGGGCGATTTACTTTTTTTGAAAGCATGGTTTCAAAATACAGGATTATCAGAAGGTGGTAACACAGGTAGGTTTTAGACCACTGTGATGACTTGTTTTGTGGGAGTAAATCGCTAGTTTTTCCTTATGTCTGTTGAATACAACTACAGTACTATAATACTTTCAAAAAATTTCTTGCCCTGAAGCTGGATAACTATAGTACATTACCTGTATATAGACTTACTGTGATTTTCAGTTGAGCTTAGAGATTGGAAGTTTTATTGAAAAGTTTGATCATTTCACAGTAAATTTGACAAGTTTCCATGGGGTTTACATATAAGTTCTTTCAGATTCTCCCAAACTCAATCGGGTGTTTGCATCAGGTTATATAAACACAGGGCATCCATTTTCTATTTCTTTTATGAAATAAGGCTAAGAAATGTGCCGTGACGTCACAACCGTGTTGGCATAGCCTGATGTGAACACGGTAAATGACCAATCACAGTGTGCGTAAGACACAACCTATTTTATAATAATTCATATTGTAGTTATTAGTAATGTACTGTAAGTAACAGTAGGCTAGATTCCTATTTGGTCTTAATTTGAATCCACTCTGACATATACAGTATACACTGCCGTAGTCTCAAATCTGTGGAAGAGATTCTGTACGTCTTACTAACCGCGAATGGCGATTCTGCCGTCATTCGAAGTGACACGGCTTCCGAAGTGACACGGCTTCCGACGACATCTTCGTCAAACGGAGGAACTTCTTTCAACACCAGTCCATAAAATCCTTCGAATGTCAATGATAACAAGTCATCATTTGCAATGAATATTGGGGTCACTCGATTTTTATTATTATAATAGTTATACTTAGGCTGATGCGATATATCGATATTTTTATTATATTTCAAAAATTTCGATATTCGATTTTTCTATTTCGATATTCGATTTTAACTAGACAACTTAATCTCCTTTTTTTCGGCAATTATTGTCCGATGAAGTTTAGAAAACACGTGTATGACGGCAATTGCGAATTCAAGTAGCAAGCGCGTGGGCAATTTAAAAGTGTAACCAGAAGATCACCACCAACACAAGCGGCAGTTGAGCGCTTGAAAACAATAACTGTGTGATGACTCATAAAGATGGAATCTGCACTACTTTGAATAATAATCTTAATGGCGCGTATCGGCGCAGGTTTAAAAACAAAGTATCAAAATATCACAGCTCATTCTAACTCACTGTTCTGTTGCGAAGGAAAGTCTAGACAATATGTATTATGTCGAATCAACGAAGTCCTGTTTGGAATTACTTTAAGAAAAGTGATGAAAATGATGACCCTACATGTCAGTTCTGTAAGAAAATGGTGAAAACTAAGGCCGGAAACACAACGAATTTAATGTCGCATTTAAAAACTAACCGTCTCATGGTGTATACGACGCTGAACAGAGCGAGGAAACGAACTTCGTCAACGAGCGGCCCGACGGTGGAATCTTCTCCTGCAAGACTAAACTACGTTTTCTAATTTGCATAATTCGATATAGTCGATATTATCGATATATTTTTTTCGATATCGATATATCGATTTTTTTCAATATCGCATCAGCCTAGTTATACTCCACTCTTATTTCGATAACGTTATCCATTGTCGAACTCCGACAACAAGCCAAATCACATAGCAACGTTCGAAATTTCACTTGAGAACATGGTCGATCAACCGTTGCAACTATCTGTGTGTGATGACGTCATTAAACAGTCAACCGCATTCTGCAGTAAGTCAGTTGTGTACATATAGTAGTCTTATTTTTGTTCCATTTTAGGTAATCATTTGTATGACTACTTTATGGGCAAGCAGCTCAATCCTCACATTTTCAACTTTGATTTAAAGTTCTTCTTTGAAATCCGTCCTGGATTGATAGGCCTGGTGAGTAAGCAGTCTGTCAGACACATTCATATATTTGGTCCTAGGAATGAGTCGTTTTCTACATGCAACCATTGCAATTTTCACAAGTTTGTTGAAATTTTTATCATACATGGAAATAGAATGAAAATTATAGATAAACGTGTCTTTTTTTCTTAGCTTTTAATTGATTTGGCAATGGTAATAAAGGTCCACCAAGAATCTTGTGAAACCAACGTAGCCCTTTTGTTGGTGTGTTTGTTCCACATTTTATATGTTGCTGATACACTCTGGTTTGAGGTATGTACCAGTACTGTAACTAGAAATACATAAACGCAACAACCCCTCGCCCGCTTTGCTTAATATGCATTTTTAACACAACAACCCCCCGAAAACATCCCAGAAAATTAATTAGCAAAGTTCATCTGTTTTCATGTATAGTCAATATTAAAAAAAAACCGAGATGAACTAAATGACAAATTCTCATTCAAAAACAGATATAAATATTGGCCAAGAAAAGACACAATGCCAACGACCTAGCGTCCAAAGACAATGCTAGACAAGATATTTCTATTAATTTTCAAGATTTCTTTCGTTTTAACTCAGCTAAACTGGTAAAATAATACGAATCTCCTACCGTTAAACTTCTTCTGCTTTTGTCACCACAAACACTGCCAATTCAGTCTACTCTTTTCGGATTGTTTTTCTCGTTCGCGGTTTCTTACTTTTTTCGTTGTTGACAAATAAATATGACAAGGCATCATTTAGTTCTCCTCATGATCTAATTTAAAGCCGTTTGTTTCAAAATTTCTTCATCGTTCTCTCTCGAGTTGAGTAGAATACACCAGAGCAGAATTCTTTACCAGCTTTGAACAGTTTCGGGACACATCCTTGTTCTTTCAGATACATTTCGGTCGGCATCGTTTTCGGTCTTTATTGTATAAATTTTTAGGCTTTTTTCAGTGGTTTTAAGTCATGTTTATTGTTGCCTCTTCTCTGCTGTCTCTATTGCTGTCACATCTCTTCTTAGCCTTCTTTCTTTGGTCTTTTTCCATAGTAATGTTAATAGTACATTTTAGCTGAAACCATTTTTTCTGGCAAAGATATATATATATATATATATATATATATATAAACATGTTTCAGAATTACTTTCAGGTTTTGATCTCGCGTGTAATTTTGCGTGTAAGTGGACTCCACGTGTGTCGAGATTAGCACCCGGGCTCGGGGATTATATTTTCAAGTTTACAGTCAAACCGGATGTTCTCTTGCATGCGACTTTGCAATATTGCACTGCAACATTGCAATGTTGATTGTCAATTTGTCTTGAGCAACTTGCAAACGTCTAGTGAAGGTTCATCTTTCTTTTGAGTAAACATACAAGCTGTGACTGCCATGGTTGCCCTCCAGTCCGGCTGAAGTCACAATGCTTCCTAACCAGTCCGTAAACAACGCGCGTTAAAGAGGGGCACCTCCTCTTCTCATAAGCAGCGGTCCATGAACATCACCTCTACGTTGCAGATATTTGCTCAGCGCATCAATAGCACACAAGAGTGCTTTTCCTTGACCAATGTAAATGTAATACCCTTTACGAAAAGGATAAATAGCGCGCGCAGAACCAGTCAAGCTCAGACCACGCTGACAAGACTCTCGTCGAATGCTCCAGCATGCAAAGTTAAATATTAGATAGCGCGCGCAGAGCCAGTCGTTCAGACCACGCTGACAAGACTCTCGTCGAATGCTCCATCATGCAAAGTTAAATAATAGATAGCGCGCGCAGAACCAATCAAGCTCAGACCACGCTGACAAGACTTTGATGAGCGCTGAGATAATTCCCACATGTTATCATGAGTGACCGCTGACTAACATTGTCTCCTTTTTTACCTTGCCTAAATTACATTTAGCCACATTTAAAATATTACTGTTGGTGGGTAGAGAATATGTAACGTATATATTGTCAGCCATGCAAATGGTAGTTTAAGTAAAGAAATGTTGAATTTCGGAAATAAATATTCCCGAAACGTTTGCAAATTGCTCATGCCAACTTGTCAATCAACATTGCAATGTTGCGTGGGAATATTGCAATGTAGCTCGCAAGAGAACAGCTAGCCTGGTTCCCTGGCCCAATTTCAAAAGAAATAAGGGCCAGGTAACCACTAATCTCATTCTCGCGTCATCAGGGCTAAATCCACTTATGACGATTGCAGTTTTATTCATAGCCACTAAAAACGCGCTAAATTTTAACCAATAGGAAAGCAGAAGTCTTTAGTGGTTACCTGGCCCATATTCTTTGATTGGGCCAGGGTACCAGGCTAGAGAACACCCAGCCAAAAACTGTGCTGATTTTAAATCATACAATCTTATTGACACAAGCAAAACTGCGTATCAATGAATAATTTCATAGGTGCATGTTTGCAATTTCTTATGTGTGTAAATAGTTCTAAGTCTTTCTTATTTATATATCTATTTATACACCTTTCTATATATTTATTTACACATTTAAAATGTTATACATTTTTAATACATAAAATAGAGTGTTTTATGTAATATTTAAAACACGAGCAGGAGTGTTTTATCAGATTTAAAACCACGAGGGCGCAGCCCGAGTTTTAGATCTGATAAAACACGTGATGCGAGTGTTTTGAATGGCTGCAAAAACGATTCGTTATTGGATGTTATGTTCATTAGTATTCTTTATATAAAATTGTACGTTCATTAGTATTCTTTATATAAAATTGTATGTTCATTAGTGTTCTTTCTGACCTCAAGAAGTTTTATCAGATATAAAACCACGGACATGGTACTGATTTCCTTTGTGTTTTCCTCATGAATTATTAATGAATTTTTGAATGATTTTTCCGCCACTAATAAAAGTGATAATCTCACATGTGCGATTATTTATGATAAGGCAATAGGACAATTTTTTTATATAATAAACAGAACAATACATGGATGCTTGGAAATATGAAATTTATTTCGAGTGTTGACCAGGATATGTCACTCGTTCGCTTCGCTCACTCGTGAGATATCCTGGTCAACACTCGAAATAAATTTCATATTTCCGCACATCCATGTATTATTCTCTATATATATACATATTTTTTTTTAATTTTCTATTTCTTTTTTATCCTTCACAAATGTAAAGCTACCTTGTAGAGATGTTGTGAATAAATCGTTATTATTATTATTATTATTATTTTACTCGGTCTAACACCAGACTATTTTACTCATTCAAGGGAGAACCCTCAGACAGCCTAGACAGCAATGGGTTAATTGCATTTGGTACATTTCTCCCTTATCTTTCAAATTAATTCCAAACAAGACGCCTGGGTCAGTCAGGCATTCACTTGGGCTACTGGCAAAGTACAAAGGTCTCCTCCGCAGAAGGCTGAATGTGGTGCATGCTTCACAGTGGGGAAACGTATTTACGATCATGCAAGACAGTTATCAGCCACATCTGATCGCTATTAAACTATAATGTGAGCCAGTCGGTTTCGAAATCTACCAACAGCGTGCAAGAACTTGTAGGTTCCAGACCGGGTTGGTTGCACAAAGCGAGATCTCGGCTATGCGGGCTGCCTCAGTTCTCACAAAATCACCGTGCTATATATAGTACGTGAAGGTGTTATCGAAGTTGCAATCATATACATACGCAGGTTGTCACATGCAGTGCTAAGATCTAAAGTCTATTAAACACATTGGCCACAGACAAAAGTCAAAAGACAATCCAATTCTCCGATAGAAAACACAATTTGCCATAACAAAACACGATTGCCTGTATTTAACGTATTTCCACACATGTACACAGCGTTCATATGTCGCGTCTCTTCGGGTATTAAATATCAACACAGCTATTAACGGCGTGTGCAATTGTAAGCGTATATATTATCAACGGATACTTGCCAGCGACATTTATGGACCAGTATTAACTATGTATGTGAAGTGTGAACACACAGAACACATCCGAGACGAGAAAAACTGTATCAGACATCAGGAAAGCAAAGAAAGAAAGCATTATTTCCACATGTTCATCGTTCATATGTCAAGTCTCTTCGGGTATTAAATATCAACGCAGCTTCATGTTTTAGAAGGTGTCACTTGCAAGTTCACTGTAATAATCAACGGCGTGTGCGATTGCAAGCGTATATATCAAGATACTTGCCAGAGACATTACTGACCAATAACTATGTCTCAGTAAACACACTGAACACATCCGAGACGAGAAAGACTTGATCAGACATAAGAAAGCAAAGAAAGAAAGCATTTGGCATGCACGCATCAGTTTCGCAAAGCCTGATGGGATGACGTAATGATTGCCATTTCGAAACATAGACCAAAACGGAGCTCCGCTACCACAGGTAGCCCGAGTAATTACTGATCAACAATTAAGTATATTTCAGTGAACAACTCGCAAAGCTTATCGGGGCCAGATGATGCAATAGTTGCCAATCCTCAACGTAGACAAAAAAAAATAACACAGAACGGAACCGAAACCTAGACTCGACTACCACAGGTAGCCCGAGTAGAAAGCAATAGAATTTCTTCAGTATATATTTCATTGTAGTATCATGTACACTGCAAATTCCCAAAAACTTGTTTTAAGAAAAAAATACTTGTTTTAAGATTTTCTTGTCCCGTTTGCAAGATAATCTTCTTACTGCGGTTTCTTGACAAGATATTTTATCTTAAAACAAGATTAAATATCTTAAAAGAAGAAATAAAATCTCAAAACAAGAAAAATTATCTTGACAAGAATTGCAGGTTTTGCAGTGTAATAGTTGGGTTATTGTAAAGCCGCTGTGATTGAATAAAATAACTTGACTTTTTAGAGTGCTTTTGTGACAACACCTGAAACAACAAAAGAGGGATTTGGTTTGATGCTTGCTTTTGGTGACATAGTATGGGTCCCGTTCATCTTCTCACTGCAAACTCGCTATCTGGCTGATCATCCTTACACAATCTCACGGTGGATGATTGCATTTGTTTTGGTTCTTAATGGTAAGATTGTTATTTTAATATTTGTTTCTATACTGTATTTTGATATAATTACAGGACTTGAAATTTGCAGTTTGCAGTATCTCGATATCCACGGGATACTGGATTTTAGTTTTGGATACTAGAAGTCTTAGTTTCAGTATCCCGACGGGATACAATGAAAATTCCAAGCAACGTCTTACAATGTAGCCAAATGTCTTAGCGCAATGTCTGACAATGTAACGTACAGTAACATCTTACAATTTAGCGTAACGTCTTATAATGTAGCGCAATGTCTTATAATGTAGCGTAACGTCTTACAATGTAGCGTAACATCTTACAATGCAACGTAATGTATTATAATGTAACGTAGCATCTTTTAATGTGAAGTAACTTAGAATGTAGTGTAACGTCGTATTGTCGATTTCAGCTCACTTTTCAACACGTGGTTCGGACTTCGTTGCCAAGTTTCAAATTACAGTGTACATTTCCAAATGTAGAAGTTGATTACGAAGTTCGGTTTGAATTGAAGTTTGGATGTTCGATTCGAAGTTCGCTTTTTACGGAGAAAAACTCCGGTCGACCACACTTACTCTTGGTACAATTTCTTAGGAAAATATGTCATCAATCCTTCTGCAATTCCAAATTACCAACTGCATAGTCAAGGAATCCCGCTCACGTTTTTTGTTGGATCTTGTTTTTTGCTGGCTGCTGATGTGCTCTTTGCAATAGTCCATGTTGTGTTGATTGTTGTCTGGCCAGTGGAATCTTTTTGTAATGATGTTTTTGCTGTTTTTCTTAGTAATTGGCTTTATTATCTACCGAGTTGCAAATTTACAGAAAAGTCTTTTCCGTGAAGACCCAGATCATCCTGCAGTTCAGCGTAAGATGCAAATTGTTACTATAGTCCACCGCGTCTAGAGTAGACTTTTAATAAAGTAAAAATGTATGTGAAAGCAACTGTGATCCTTTTGTTCCTGTTGTAGATCTTGAAACCATGGCAACTGGAGTCCCAGGCAAACATCTACTGGTTTCTGGTTGGTGGGGATACGTGCGTCATCCAAACTACCTTGGAGATATCATCATGTCAATTGCATGGTCATTGACTTGCGGTAAGTTTGTCGTTAAAGGGCATATGACTCGAAAATTAAGTTTGTCTTATTGAAAAGAACATTTAAAATGATAAAATAACATCTTTTGCAGTTTTTGGTTTCCTTGCTTCGTTTTTGAGATATTCCAGTTTGTTTGATATGCAAATGACACAACTTTCTACGTCACACGTGCATAATGAGTATTATGAGTTACCGAGAGAAGGTTACATATCTTTGCTATTGTGAGACGAAATCACTTGGAATTCTACATGTTTGGTGTTGTGGGTAGAAACACGCACATGCTTCCTTTGAGTTAAGCCCATGTTTTCATAAGAGCAAAGATATGTAACCTTTTCTGATAACTCATTATGCACATGTGACGTAGAAAGTTGTGTCATTTGCATATCAAACAAGCTGGAATATCTCAAAAACGAAGCAAGGAAACCAAAAATTGCAAAAGATGTTATTTTATCATTTTAAATGTTCTTTTCAATAAGACAAACTTAATTTTCGAGTCATATGCCCTTTAACCGTGTTTACGCAGCCCTGTAATTTTTTACACTCGTTAACACTAGATTGACTTTGGTTTGTGGCTCGACTCTACATGGTATATAGTAACTTAGGTTAGATATACTGCCGAAACAGAGAACGTAGGAATCTAACGTTTCGAGCGAAGGCCCTTCGTCAGCGAGAAACGTTAGATTCCTACGTTCTCTGTTTCGGCAGTATATCTAACCTAAGTTACTATATTTCGATTGTTGTTTCAACACTGCCTACGCAGCACGCTACTTTTATTTCTCTACATGGTATAGGTCGCTTGCACATACGTTGCTGACCACTCATGGCATGCGGTAAACTTGCTCCAAGTCCGCCTCTTAGCGCTAGTTTTTGCGGGCGAGTGGAAAGACGGGAGAGCGGAAAGGCGGGAGGAAAGAGGCGGACTTGTTTCGCTTGCAGGTTTTTGAATCTAATTAAATATTCTGGCGGGAAATCGCTGAAATGTCCATCGCCCTGTTTTGACGAGTTTCGGGTTGTCGTACATGCAATGGAAAGTGGTTCTACCCCTACTAAAACGTTTTCAAGAGTCTGTTTAACTCCAACTTCCAAAGATAGCACTTGCATATAGCAATTTAGTCTGAATATAATTACTTCCCGAATTACGTCACCGGTCGAAAAATTCACCGGTGAATTTTGGCGCGCTGCAGGTGGGAAAAGTCCTTTTCAACGAGGAACCGAAAGGTCAAAAATGTTTGAAAAGGACTTTGAGAAAGTAGCAGTCCATTTCCAGCCCAACGCAGCCCAACTGCATTCACGCTTTATAGTTGAGTCCAATCCGAGCCCATTCTTACAGTAGTCCACTTCTAAAATCCAGTCTAAAAATTTAACCCAGTTTGAGTCCAATGGTGCAAACTAAGTGTGTTTAAAGTGCATATAACCCCAATTTTTTTATCGTCTAAATACGTTCTACCTTTGGCAAATAGTTGAACAACGAAATATTTTTTAGACTGGACTTTACCTCTAGAGGATTTCACATAACTTTTGCCGATTGTGTTCCGAAGTTCGTTCGTTATTTCCGAAGTTGGCGACGAACTTCGCAAATTCATTACGTAAATAGCCAATCAAAGTTGCGAGATTGCGAAGTTCTTTGTTCGCGGCATCATTTCGAAGTTCCCTGTTGGACGTTTGGAGTAAATTTCTGAAATTCTACTGAAAACATATCTAGAGTACTTATTAAGGACCTTGTCTAATGTTTGTGGCATTTATAGTCTGTCCATATTGACAGAGAGGATTTAAAATATAAAACGTTATATAACATATTTATGAAGTTATCAACTCGACAAAAACATGAGTAAACTTTATTAGTAGAAACTTACTAGTATACTATTGTGAATGCTGCACTCTGATTGGCTAGTCTGTATAAGCGTCTTATCGTAAAATATAGCTAACCGAACGTGATACCGTATGTTTGAAATCTTTATTTACATTCTCAGCAAATTACCCGCGTTGTGTAGGATAATCGTGAGAGGGGACTAGCTGAAAATGATGCGAAATCATCCCTCGTGCTCTTGAAGGGAGAGCTGTGGGGAACCTGGGTACACTGTAACTTGCTGACCTAAATGTGTATTTAAGGTGGCTCCATACAGTTTCTTGAAAAATGTAAAAAAATGAAAGAAAAAAAAATTTCTACAGAATTTTTTTAAAATCGGCCTATTGATTACTCATACTTCAAGGAAAGTTTTAATGAAAAAAAAATTGGGGGTCACCAAAGTTTTTTCCGAATTAAATTAGTTTGAAGGGTAATTGGCAGCCATTTTTAAACGTCGTTGTTGCCATAGCAACAACTTTTGCTATTTAGTTGGTAGCAGTTTTTGATTGTCATTTAGTTTTATTCTTTTTCCGAATTGTTTAATCACGTGTTTTGGACCCTCAAACTTGTATTTTCCATTTTTCAAGAAACTGTATAAGCGAATTCATTTTCTTATTCGAAAATGCCAGACTGAATATATTTCCATTACTTTCGACCCAATGTTTTCTTCACTCGTACAAAAATTTTAGCAGACGCCATGTTTGATTTTTTAGCCTAGTTTCCAGGTTTTGCTTGCGGCGTGAATATGCCGTGGCTTCTGATTGGTCAGAATAGGAGTATTCCAGCTATAAAAAGGTTTATCATTGGATAACGCTACCATGGTCTATCACCAATAGACCATGGTAGCTCAGTCAATCAGAAAGCCGGATTTGTAATAGACAACGAGTTGGTTGATACTAAAACTCAATGGAGCATGCCAAACCATGAACCATTTCTTTTATAACAGAGAATCAGACACAAAACAACGGAAAACATGTATATTTATTTCGCTGATTAAAAATGAGTTTCTCATTGCGTTTGAAATTACCGTGTTCCATCGAGTTATATGGAGCACGCACGGTAGTCAATCAGAAACGCCGTTGTATTAAATCTATGTTATAAAGAACCATATAGTCATTCAAAATATGGTCTGGAAACGCAGCTAAAATCTTTATTCTATCTTTTTGTTCGCCTTTATGCATTTTTGTGCACGATGGACGGTGACTGAACCCATTGTATTTTAGTATAATGAACGAATTATCCAATAGCAACGTTTCAGTTCAATCACTCAACCGTGCTATTTAAATATTAATAAACCTAAAACAAAGGATGTGCACGGTGTAAGGTACGGTTCAACATAAAATCACAGCTCATTATAGGCGCTTTGAAGTTTGCCGAGTTTCCAGACCATATATCGATTGACTATGATAGAAGTCACATTGTATAAACACACTTAAGTAATACGATTAATCGATTGTTGACCACAACTAATCGATTACGAAAGTGACTGAATAGGCGCAGCTCTAATTTCTGGTCCTACAAACTTTTTGTCAGTGTTGTAGCAAAAAGTCACTCAACTCGATTCTTTTACATAAAATCACCCAACTCGAGTTTCTAAACCCAAATAACTCGGACTTGACTTAGGAATTCTCTGGCTAAGACCCCGTTTACACGATGCCGGTACAATTTGAAAACGGAACAAAATCATGCCAGTGTGTAAATACAGGCCAAAAAGTCTTGCGTTTACACGGTGCCGGTATAATATAATGACGGATTAAAGGAGCAGTGTCACCATTTGCGCATCTTTTTTGCGCACATAGAAATAACTTCGGAAAATGTTGGAAATAGCTCTAAATCGGACAAGAAACCAGAGAAATGAATCAAATGATATTTACCTTCTACGGTATTCCAATGAGAGCAGATGGGCTGCGAAGTCGCTATCGGCGCCTATCGCTACATGAACCATATCCAGCTACGATTTTAGCATCTTTCCATGACTCAAATATAGTCAGTGATAAGTAAATACGTTTGTGCTGACTATTCCAGGCTTTCTGTGAACTATTTGATCCCTCGTATTTTCTCTTTCGGCCTGAATTATCGCGTCTTCCACCATACGGCCGCCAAGTGCGGCCGCCATCTTGGATCAACAAACTTGAAAACCTACAGGCTGTAGTTTTTCAAGTTGGCGCGTGATTATTGCGTGGGCTTTGCGAGTGACACTGCTCCTTTAACATGTGACTATTCTCTTCCAATGAGAATTGAGAAGACTTTATGAATACTGCTGACCCGAATACTGTGGTCGTATATATCGTGATCAGACCATATCTCTATTGACTATGATAGAAGATAAGCAAACGTTATATAGCTTGCGTCGCAGACGGAACACAAAGGCCAAGGCCTGGATCGTGCTGTAACAAAGACCTATCCGCTGTAGTGTGAATGGGGCCTAATAAAATGCAATGCACGAAATAAGTTGACTCCCACTGAACAGCGTGTGTTGACGTCTGTCCCAAGTCGCACCACTGTTCTTCGATTTTGTTCTTTTCGAAAATCAGCACCAAGATCATAGCTGTGGTGTGACATGTATGATGGTGGCTGCTAGGAGCGTCTTCGATATGCCTTCGACTTTGCTATTCACTTTTTTAGCCGCCGGCTGCAAGTAAAGGCCTGGCCAAACGCTTTCAACATCGCATTCAACAGCATTCAACATTGTTGAACGATGTTGAATAATGTTGAAAGCACGAGTGGCCAAATGAATTCAACATCGTTCAACATTCATGAATGACAATTAATTGAACGCGGGCTACCACAAAAGCTGGAATCGACAATATCCCGCATGGCGCATGTCTCTGTTCAACAAAGTTGAATGAAATGTGGCCAAATGCGTTCAACACCTTTCAACATTTTGAGAGCAATAGAAATGTTGAACGCGTGTTGAACGAAAATTTGAACATGTTCAAATTTCGTTCAACAACGTTCAACATCATTCAACAGGGGTGGCCAAACGCTTTCAACATGTTGAATGAAATGTTGAAAGCGTTTGGCCAGGCCTTAAGGATGACTAGCCCCTCGGTCCTTTCCTTTTCATGCAATGATTCTTGATCAACCATTGTCATTCAACTGGCTTTCACTTTGTTGCAGGTTTCACTCACGTCATTCCATACTTCTATCCAGTATACTTAACAATTCTTCTCATCCACCGTTGTATCCGGGACGAAGCCGATTGCCGCCAGAAATATGGCCGAAGTTGGGACGAGTATTGCAAGCGAGTTCCCTACCGCGTATTCCCAAACATCTTTTAACACATCATTCGAGAACGTTCGCACAGGGTTTTTGTTCCCATCAGCTTTTTTTTGTGTGCACGTGGCATGTGATATCATAACTTGTGACGTCATACCGCATGACGTCACAATATGACGTCGTGTACACCATCGTCGCACGTGACGTCATCATGTACAACATCGTAGCACGTGGCAACCTGGACTCTTCCTCAAATTGAGTGTATATACTAATTGTAATCAAGCTCTCAAATTGAGTGTGGGAGTCAATTTCAACCTCAACTCTGTCCCACATGCGGGATGTTAAACTAAAAAGCGTATAAGGAAAAGCCCGGGACTCTTTTCCGGAGGGTTGTGATTGGGCCTAGGGCTACCCAGGGGTTGCGGTTAGGTTTAGGGTTTCCGGGGGTTTGGGGTTAGGAATTAGTTCTTTAATTCGTTGAAATTGACTTCCACGCTCAATTTCAGAGCTTGATCACAATTAGTATACACAGTCAATTGGAGGAAGAGAATGGGCTGCACGTGACGTCATTTCGTGCGATGTCATAGTACGTGGTGTCATGATATGTGACGTCATGGTACGTGACATCACGATCGTCGGCATTCGTTTTTGATTCCCATCTATCGAAAATGTTAATCTGGTCCGGCGTTGTTTTGAAACATATTTTTTTTAATTAGGATGCTTTTACAGTCGGTTTCAGGTTACTTTTGACGCGCGCGTTCCCAACCATATTTGGGAGTTGACGAACTGGCGGCAAGCAAACGTTCCTGATTCACACAGTTCAAATGATGAATACCCGTTCTCAGTTTCTCAATATATTGTCTTTTTCTCGGGATATTCAGGTTTGTGAAGGTGCCTTGTGACGTCATTTACTCACACAGGATAAATGAGATATATCTGAAAGAATAGTTATATGGGGAATATACACTCCAACGTTCACATTTTGTTTGTAAAACAAAAATGTTTTTTTCTTCTCTATAAAACAACTTTTACTGCAATACATTGACATGAGTATTTGTAGACACACAGATATTGTATTTCGAATGTTTCAATCATATTCTTTTGAAAAGAAACATAAAATTCATATTTTAATTTTTTAGTAACAAGGCTCGTGTTTCTAAATGGTTTCCGTAGTGGAGTGTACTTTTATGATAACTATATTTGTGCAAAGTTTCAATTATTTCTTCCTGCTATTTGCATAGATATTAGTCATTTTGTTAATTACTCATTTTGTAAATCTCATTTAGCCTGTGTGCGTAAATGACGTCACGAGGCACTCAATTTACATGTTTCAGAAACCTGAATATCTCGAGAAAGAGACAATCTATTGAGAAACTGAAAACGCCCGTATTCATCATTTGGAAATTATATTTTACTGAAATCAAAATTAGATACTCGATTTTCTCGTCATAGTGCCACTTTAAGATGACATCAAAACATCATGAAACCGATTTCGCTAATTTTTATTATTACATTGTTTTAAACCAAAGTTTTTTATCATTTTTATCTCATGTAAATATACTTATAATCTATCCCTGATTTATTGTCGATTGTATTTGTTAAAACTACAATTAAAACATTTTAAAACAACCAGACATATAGGATACTATTTCAGGGCTGCAAATAAATATTCTTTCTTGACAGGACATGTGTCTGATCCATTTCCAATTTTGGTCAGACATTACTAAAATTTGTTCGGACATAAAACCATTATCACTACATTTTGTTGGACATAAACAGAATACAGTTCTGAGTTCATGATATAAAGCCATTGAACTCTAAAACGACTGGAACGATAACTCAGGGGGGGGGGGGGGTTGAAGCCAGTGCCAGTCCCTTTACAGGTAGCTCCCGTGCTTCAAGTTACTTAATTTTCATCCTGCCATATATTTTGTTTGGAACGATAACAAATTACTCCAAAACAACGAATAGTTGAAATACATTGTGTACGTATGTTTTTAGAAATAGCATTGCCTTCAATTTGATGTATAGCATAAGTTTCCTCGTTATGTTAAACTTTTTCAAATGTAGTAAATGTTCGGCCATATTTCGTTGGGAAATAACACTAAGAAACTTGTTGTAGTTTTTCTGAGTTTTGAGCTGAAATACTTAACGCCGAACGTTGGGCTGTATATGAAACTGAAGCTATTGAAAAATGCTATTTGGTATAGAAACTTCAAGACTTTAGCTAAAATGGAAATAATTAAAAACTATAAAAACAACTGCCATTTTGTAACGTTCGGCAAACAAAATGGCAGTTGTTTTTCTATTTTTTAAATATTTCCCTTTTAGCTAAAGTCTTGAAGTTTCTATACCAAATAGCATTTTTTAATAGCTTTAACTTCATATACAGCCCCAACGTTCAGCGTTAAGTATTTCAGCTCAAAACTCAGAAAAACTAACATTTAAAGATTTTTGGCTTCATCCAATCATAGGGCCTGTTTATGGAGTTGGCGTTCCAGTCTTCCTATAGAGTTCACTGTATAAAGTGGCACGTCTGACTCGTCTGTTTAGCGTCGCGCGCGTGTGTTATACTTATACATTGTTTTAATTAACTCCTTGGTACCAGAGTAATGAAATACTATCAGTTTCTCTCAGAAGACCGATTCAGTTACGGAAGATTTAAAATTCAAACATGCTTAATCTAGTCGATAGAATTACGAAAGGAAATCGGTATTTTTCTCTCAAAAACAGAAGTTTCTCTTTCAACAGCATAAAGCCGAATTTCTTGATCAGACAATATATTTTATTTGCACGGACACTATGTCCGATGACAATACGGGTTTTTTCTGACATTTGCCAAATTTGATCGGACATTGTCCGATGTCCGACAAGAATTTGCAGCCCTGCTATTTTGTGTATAAGTGTAAGTTTTAGTCGATTTCGTCCAGTTTAGAAGGACGAAACTAGTTAACTTATAGTATTGGGCTTCAACCGTTTTTTGGCCGTAATCGGGTTGAGCAATTTTTACGACAGACTCGAAATTTGGTTAAAAAACGTTTGGAGTGTAAGACATGAAATTAATAAAAGTAACGTCTTTATATTTGTTTTCTCGTGTCGTAATATGCTGGACACACAGAGTTGGCAAAAAATTTCAACCTTTTCTCATTATGGCGAGAATTTTGGCTTTTACAACATTATTAAAAAACTCATTAATAATTCATGAGGAAAATTCAAAAGAAATTAAAGTTTAATCAGTGTCTTTTTATGTGATAAAGATACCTCCTGATTTCCATAAACTTTAGCTTTGATTTTTTCGGCTTATTTTAGACAAGGTTATTTTTCAAACTTACTATGCCAATGAACTTACCAAGTGGTTCGTTTTTGAAGCCGTTCAAGAAACTCGCAGTTCGTGTTTTATCAGATATTATCAAATTCATTAATAATTCATGAAGAAAATTAAAAATAAATGAATGTTTAATCAGCATCTTTAAGTAATAGGTACAGCATTCGCAGCCGATCTGTATCTGATTTACTACAAGGCGAGCCGTAGTAAATCAGATACAGATCGGCTGTATTCCGACACGGTACTGATTTCCTTTGTGTTTTCTTCATGAATTATTAATGAGTTTGAGATGTACGGATAAAACATTGATTAATAAAACATCAAGGTTTTATCAAAGTTAATAGGCACTAGTGCCTCAAATTGAGCTTTTTCTGACTGTAAATGATCTTATCTAACCTTTCCTACGACTCTTAAACAAAGTGTTCATCATTTACACTTAGAATTTGATAAGTAAGTTATTCGGCTCGCCATTGTAGATGCCCATAAAGATCGGCCGCTCATATTTTAATTATCACTTCGTACATAGCGTGATTTTAATTTTGACTTGCCAGCTTTGCCTTGTGTTGGCTTGTTTAATTTATCCCTTGTATGTCCCCGTATATATGCCATGTGTTGGGACCATTGAACTAAAAATAACTGGAACGCTACGTTCAACCGGAAGTTTGAAGCCAAATTATGCAAGTCGTACCCAGCCTTTCCACGAAAAAAACAAACACGGCCAAAACAAAAAAAGTAGAAACACGCGTGGAAGTGCGTGTCTGGGAGTCAAAACTGGCTTCATGGGAGTCAAATTTTGGCTTCAAGATTTGTATGCGCAGTTTACTGAACGTAGCGTTCCAGTTATTTTTAGTTCAATGGTTGGGACTCAGATGATTTGAACGTAGGTTGAGTTCGATGTATGACATTATATACTGTATGTGCAAGTATGATGATATATGTTAATGTCAATGTAATAGATTGTTATCGCGCCATCAATCGAGCCAACCGAGCTCAAAACTTATAATCCTACAACCTACATGCATGTGTAAAGCAATCTCGAGCCCATAGTCTCCCCGTTTTTGGTCAGTGGGAGAGCGCGGGGGAGACTGGGGAAATTAAACTGGATTGATTCTCTGTCTTGATTGGTTCATTTAAATTTATTGAATTCAATTACATTCATATGTTGCTTTATTCAATAAACACGTATATCTTCAAATTTAGACACCTCATTTACATCTCTTCTCTTTGTTTAATTATATCTGGGTCTCAGTCACACAAACAAACTTCATAGCAAAGTTTAAAAGACTTCAGACGAATTTCGAATAACAAATAGTTGCAATGAACAAAACAAACTTTCCCTTCAATGCATTAGCTTTACAGAATCATCTTCACAATTAATTCGCTACGGACAACAGCACCCCAACACTCAACAGTTGATGAAAATTAAAGAAACAGTGGTGTGCCAAAACAATGAAATGGTGGCCATACTGGTGTACCAAAACAATGAAATGGTGCCCATACTGGTGTGCCAAAACAATGAAATGGTGGCCATACTGGTGTACCAAAACAATGAAATGGTGGCCATAATGGTGTGCCAAAACATTGAAATGGTGGCCATACGAGTGCACCAAAACATTGAAATGGTGGCCATACTGGTGTACCAAAACAATAAAATGATGGCTATATTGGTGTACCAAAACATTGAAATGGTGGCCGTAATGGTGTACCCAAACAATAATACACACTTGATGAAAGTAAGGTATAAACTGTTTAATAACTTTCCATGGTTCCTTTCGTTTTCTGTCATGTGTACAGCCGCTGACCGCAAGTAGCAGGTTACTTCCGGTTTGATTTTTTCGTTGTTTTTGGCGCGCAATTTTTTACCAGTTTTTATCTTCCGCGCGCACTTTGCAAAGAATGAAGTCTGGAATATTAAAGGTATTGGCATTAAAAATTAAGTTTGTCTAATTTGAAAGAACTCTTAAAATTGTAATAGAAGATCCTTTACAACTTTTTCGTATCTTTCTGCGTTTTCAAGATATTTCAATTTGTTTGATATGTAAATGAGATGGTCTCTGACGTCAGGAGTGGGGTAAAATATTTAAATACAGAGCAAAATCACTAACATGAAATGTTCAGCGTCGCAAGGAGTTTTTATGTGCACAGTTTCAAATGATTTCGCTGAACAAATTTAGAAAGATAAGTCAGATAACTGGTTTTGCTACATGTGAAAATAGTTTACCCCACACCTGACGTCAGAGATCATCTCATTTACATATCAAACAAATTGAAATATCTTGAAAACGAAGAGATATACGAAAAAGTTGTAAAGGATGTTCCATTACAATTTTATGAGTTCTTTCAAATTAGACAAACTTAATTTTTAGTGCTATTGCCCTTTAACATCGACTTTTATTTGCAAGACATCAGTACAATAATAAACAATACAAGCAAAAATAAAGAAAACCACAAATATTAATACAGTTACATCAATACATACATTTACATACAGCATTCACAGACACAAGTCAGTTCAGTTAAATGTCAACCTCGATGAAGATGTAAAACAGCAATTTACCTTTCACTAGCCTGCTTGCAGACGCTCCTTCCTTCCTCCGTTTCCCCGATTTCAGGAGGGGGGAGGAGCGTCTGCACGCAGGCTGGGATAGTGTAATATCCTGCCCAATGTATTGTCATTAATGAGATATGGACAGCAACTCCGGCCGGGATGAACCCTGACCGGAGAGCGAAGGAGTGACCGCAGATTCGACTCGGCTTGGATGTGGGTAGGGTGGGTGGGATCATCTTCCAAAACGTGTTCATCCGCGGACTTCTCGCAAGTGCCAGTGGAGAGAATGGTCATCCACTTATATACAGTGTGTATAAAAAAATCTGAACCCTTAGAAAACAACGTATTTTAGTAGTTTGAAAGCCCTAAAAGCGCTGCGTTAAAAATTAATCAGCACAAGTTAAACGAAGCGAAAAAGTAACCTTCTCCCGTATGACTATACCATTTTGTACTCTGTACAATATCACCAAGTCAACGTACACCAATATGGCCGCCATTTCATTGTTTTGGTACACCAATATGGCTGCCGTGACGTCAGATGAAAACGCTCTATAGGTTGTTTTCTTAAACCTGGTTTCCATATAGCCGTAAGAGTCGGCGGCAATGATCCAATCGCATACAGCTTTTTATTGCTGGCTAATTCAACACGGTCTATGATTGGACCATCGCCCCTTGCCGCAGCCATGCCGCCGGCTCTTACGGCTATATGGAAACCAGGCTTAAGGGTTCAGGGTTTTTTTATACACACTGTACAGTGTGTATCAAAAAAATTCGAACCCTTAGAAAATGAATTAGCATTCTTTTCAAACAACCTATTGTAGTAGTTTGAAAGCCCTAAGCACTTCGCTGAACCCACAGATGCGTAAAACACACGGTCTTATACACCTGGGAGATTAAGATAACTTGAAGTGTATGCATGGTGGAAGTATTTAAAAGCTTTTCCGCTTCGTTTAACTTATGTGCTGATTAATTTATAACGCAGCGCTTTTAGGGCTTTCAAACTACTACAATAGGTTGTTTGAAAAGAATGCTAATTCATTTTCTAAGGGTTCGAATTTTTTTGATACACACTGTATATTAATGAATTCCTTAGGGCATAATTTCCATATTCAAATTGACTTTGAATAGGGATGAACGCACACAAATGCATGTTACCTGAGAATATATATAGTGCTATTGCCGTGTTTACCGTCGAAAACCGTCGCTTCCTATAAAGCTATTGAACTCGCACGCTCTTCGCACGAAGTCTCTCGCACCACACTCGGTAGTCTCTCTTACAGGAATGAAGTTACGAGAAAAACTCGGGAAGGGATTAGATGATGGAAGAAAGTCCAATTCAAAGGAGGAGAGCTACGAATTTGGTGGACCATTTGTTGTGACCTTCATGATCTTTGCTCTTCCTCTCCTTGTCTTGGCGTCTTATGTATATTGTAACAAGGACAAGTGTTGGCATCTATCGGAAATATTTTGGAAACACCAGATACCATTACCCACGGCAAAGCAATTTCTGGATCCCCAAGCAGCCGCCATGGTCTATGGCTGGGTTGTATTTCAAGCATTTTTAAGTCGCCTGCCTCTTGGGAAGGTGAGTGGACCACATTTTGGGGTCGATATAAATGCCACATTGGGATTTTCTAGGGAAAATTGCATGGTATACTTCAGTATAGGGGTGTGGAGTTTTGTGGAACAGTTGAGCCATGCAGGCTTATTTTTGTCATTCTCATACTTTGATAAAATCTGAGGGCTTAGATTGTTTAGAGTGTATTAAACTACATGCAGGGTTTCTTTTAGGGGGGGGGCAAAGGGGGGCTTTTGCCCCCTCCCCCCTTGAAAAATATTTGCCCCCTCTTGTAAATTTGAAACCCTGATTTTAAAACAGTAAGAATCAAGATTATAGAGACCTGCCCCACCCCCACATATATAGTACGTATTGCCTGTTTTGCCCAATTGTTAAATATTCTGAAAGAAACCCTGACGGCCTGACTAAATGTAAATAGTCGAAGTTAAGGGTTGAGAGTCGATAAATTGTCCAGGAAATACAAAAAAAACACTATATACGTATAATCGACGATACGGGCCATAGTGTTTAACAGTTTAGAAAAGTATTTCAAAGCGAAACGCGAACTAAAACCTCAAAACAAAAATCGTAACGAAGAAAATGCTATGCGGAAAGCAAAATATGATCAAGCCAATTATTATATATAATATAAGAATTATTATAAGTAATATAGTAATAACATGACTTGAGGGAAATTAGCGATTAAATTTCCCGCAGCCGAGGGAAGGTTTGCGGCCCGAGGACTTTTACAAATCTTCCCGAGGCAAAGGGGAAATTTAATCGCTAATTTCCCGAAAAGTCATGGTATTAGTTTGTAATATTATGATCGCCGAGGAAAACTTTGAGAATCTTACCGACAGGAAATTTTACACGGTTGATCAGAGAAGTTGCATCTAATTTTCCCGTGCATGTTGACGAGGGAAAATATATGCAAGCGGGAAATTTAGAAGAAGACAAAAGATTTCTTTGTCTTCTAATTTTCCCTCATCAACATGCACGGGAAAATTAGAAGACAAAGGATAAATTTCCCTCTTGCATGAGCAATGAGGGAAATACGAGGTTTACATTCCCTCGGAGAACAAAAGAATCCGAGGCGATCATGGTATTATCATAGTAAACAGTAAAACACAACAATATATGTCGGATGAAAAACGTTTACATATTTGGGATCTCCGATCTCGTGTCTGATGAATAACCACGGCGCAAATACGTTTTGTATTTTACTTTTGGGTAGCATTTATAGAATTATAGTACAGAGAATGAGAGTTATAAAATATATGACTTCCGGTCATAAAAGAAGCGAAGATAACACGCACTAAAGCCGGTTTTCCACTAGGCGACTTTTCTCGCGTGAAGTGACTTTCTTTTGTTCGAATTCAATAGATTTCTGATTCAATAGATTTTCCTCCGCAGGCCTTCGTTGCATCATGGACAGGTCACACTTTTGAGAGGGCCTGCCAGATCCTGTGTAAACAAAATGGGGACTGATCCCATTATACACAGCGAGACTAGGCCCTAGAGGCGTTTTGAGAGGGCCTGCAAAATTTTTCTGGCCGCTGTTCGACAGTGTTAAAAGAACTTGGACGTACGTTTGTGACTCACCAGGAAGTTCGGTCTAAACTTTCTTACAGACCATGACAATGAAGAAACCAATATGTTTTAGAATCACCGACCTTCTGCCAATAATATATTTAGCGAGAAAAATGAATTGAAGGAAAAAATATCTGCCGAACAAAAGCAAATTCGACGTTCAGGAAAGTAACAGGTTTTTCGTATTGTTTTTTTGTTTATTTAGCTATCGAAGACTGTCAACTGACCAAGAGTTAATGATATTTAATTTTGTTAAATTGTAGGCTATAGTGTAGCGTAATTCAAGTTTCAGTTGTTGTGAAAACCGAAAAAGTATAAACCAAAGAGTCTCTGGGTAGACTAAAGTGCATTTTCGTTGATTATTCCGGCCGAAAGTTGACAAAGTTCAACCGTAATTGCTTTTTTCAACAATTCCTTCATTTTGGAGCTAGGATTCGTATGTCATAAGTCTTCAATGGCCTTCAAAATCTTCGGATATAGCCATGGCTATTATTCCTATTAACAATGGTAGTTAATTATGCAAATTTATTCCGTGCCAAGTTTTGCCAAATTTTTTACAGGATCTTGCAGACCCTAAATTCGGCGTGTGTGACCTGTCCATGATCCAACGAGGGGCCTGCGAAGGAGGCAGGTGGAAAACATCAGTGGTGGAAAACCTCTGGGTACGCGATTGGTCTTGCAATGCCATGTGCAATCTCGTTCCCAGAGCCCACGTTCCCCACCCGGGAAACGAGAAACTGGGATAATCCGTTTCAAATCGTTACGTTATTGGCTGAATAGTGAGCATGAGTTGGTCTGAAGTGACCGGAAGTAGAATTAATAAAACCAAAATAACAAAGATGTCGGACGACAAGACTCCAGTGAAGACGTCGCCGCGATCGATATCTTCGCCATATGTGTAGATGCTGTAATTCGAGCTTCGCCAGCAACCCCATTGACTTGTTTGGGGAAAAGTCAAACAAGGAGAACATACTATCCAGATTCCGCTCGGATATTTACGCATGCGTACCTCAACCGGAATAACAAGAATCCTGTGATTTGAAACGGATTATCCCAGAGTCTCTCGTTTCCCGGGTGGGGAACGTGGGCTCTGGGAGCGAGATTGTGCCTTGTGGTGAAGGCATGTACCGTGTTGGTACAGGGTTGGGTTTACTAGATATTTTGTAATTGCCTATAATTACTACATCATTGTCAACAGGTGTTGTTTGCTACTAACTTTAGCCGTACTGTGCCATTTTAAAATGTAGTGAACTATTTTGCTATTGGAGCTTGAAGGGGTTCAAATGCATGATGGGGTTTCCACGATCGCTGAAAATCCTAGTCCTTGAATTTGAAGAAAAAATTTAAATAATTTTAAAAATTTTAGACTTGGAAAGTCAATACAGGTCCTGGAATAATGTTGTAGATCTGGAAAGATCTTGTAAATCTGATTGGTTGTTGCATTTCTGTATTGGAACTCAAATGAGCTATCTAGGAACAGCAGATGTTATTTTTCTTATAATTAATGTATGTTATTATATTTTTATATTTATCGTATAATTAATGTATGTTATTGTATATTTTATATTTATCATATATAATTGTTTGCTATTGTATTTTTCTTATTAGGTTGTTGAGGGAACACCCTTAAAAGATGGAACAAGATTGAAATATCGGGTTAATGGTTAGTAAAGATTGACCATAATTACTACTTGTACCAAGTATCAACAATAACTGGAGGGCCCGGGGGGGGGGGGGAGTTTTCATAAAGTGAATACCCAAAATCAGGTCTTTCTTATTAATTAATCAATATTATTTGTAAACTACAGTAATTAACAATCAGATTGTGAGTTTGGAATTTCTATGGGGATAGTTGACGAGAGTGCAAGCTGGAATATCCAACTATTATTTCATGGAAACTAAGAGTGAATCACAGGGAGCTCTAACATGATTGTATTTTTTGTTTTAAACAGTATATACATCCATACACACATACATATTATATATAAACAAGATACCTGCTCAGGCGTTCACTCGGGCTATTGATTACTTTGCAAAATTGTAGTAGGTGGCTGAGCGCACGAAGGTGCCAAAGAAAAATGGAACTGAAGTGTTTTTGAAGCAGTCACAGTATATACCGGTACACCAAAATTTGAAGACATTGGTTCTTTCATGCATTATTTTAAATGTAACCTATGCACGTTACATCCTGCAATGCAACTATTTTGCAAACTAGGAGTGTTACAGGAAGTGATTTCTCTTATAACATACAACTTGAACATTTTTAAATTGCAAGTTGCAAAAAAGAAATGCTTTACCGTATGTAACAGAGTCTTAATCATCAGATATTTCAGCTTAAGCATTGCTTAGTAGTTAGTATCCCAGTGTTGAACTGAAAAAACAGTTTTGTTAATGTTAAATAGTATTTCTGTTCATGTTGTGTTACACTGTTGAATAAAGTAATATTTTTGCTAACATGCTTGAATATTCATGGCCATTTCAGTAATTACCATAGCATTTTGCTAATAGCCTTGGACTTATACTACTTTGTTAGGGGGTTTGAGTAGGCTTAAGTTATTACGTCATATAATTAGTACCACTGAGTTGTGACACGTCATTCGTAATTAGCATAATCCCGTGGCCTCGTTCCTCGACCATATTAGCCATTTAGATTCGTCTTGAACAATTAAATTACAATTGGTGGGTCGAAATCATTTAGACAATCTTGGACAAAACGGTTGTTATACTTAACAAAAAAATCGCATCAGTCTTGTTAAATGTAGTGTTTTTTGTTTATCCCCCCTCCCCCCTTTCAATGTTGATTTCTACACAGAAAATTGAACCAAAAGTGGTTTCTTGCAATTAGGAACAACATTGCACATGGGGGGGGGGGGGGTGGGGGTGGAGGAGGGGATTTTTCTTGCTAAAGTGGTAAAAAATATCTAATTCAAGTGTGGGTGATTTTTGAGGGCAAATTGTAACAACCGGTTTTGTCCAAGATTGTAGGTCAACCGAGGCATGCTAACTTCAGCACGCCTGTCTTTTTTTCTCAGTGATAGGCCTGAAGACTTGTGTACCTTAGGTCTTTTGGATTATTTTAAAAAATGAAGCATGATCATTGTTTCTGTGTGAGAATCGAGGTATGCAAATGATCTAAATAGTGGAATAAAAGTAGCGTGCTGCGTAGGCAGTGTAGAAACAACAATCGAAATATAGTAAGGTTAGATATACTGCCGAAACAGAGAACGTAAGATTCTAACGTTTCGAGTGAAGGCCCTTCGTCAGAGAGAAACGTTAGACTCCTACGGCAGTATATCTAACCTTACTATATTTCGATTGTTTATACAAATTATCCACTTCTCAGCAGTCTCCAAAAACCTCTGACTACAAATTACTAAACATTCTTTTATATTTTCTGTGATACATGTAGGTTTTAGTGCATTGGTCATCAGTATTGTGGCATTTGCAGCTTGCGTTTACTACAAACTTCCAGTTGCTGATCTTATTTACAAGAAATTCTTGGGAATGATTACACATGCCATACTGCTGTCATATGTAATGAGCGGTTTACTTTTTTTGAAAGCATGGTTTCAAAATACAGGATTATCAGAAGGTGGTAATACAGGTAGGTTTTAGACCACTGTGATGACTTGTTTCCTGGGAGTAAATTGCTAGTTTTTTCCGTATACTGTATGTGCTGAATACAACTACAGTACTAAAATACTTAGCAAAAGCTGGGTAATGATAGTATGATAGTATATAGTATTGGTAGGTATATTGGCTGATCCCCTAGGATCTTTAGTGGGTTAAATTCATTTTAGTTTATATCAATTTTTATAAAATAGGTTACGTCTTACGCACGCTGTGATTGGTTAATTACCATGTTTATATCAGGCTATGCAAACACGGTTCTGACGTCACGGCACATTTCTTAGTCTTATTCCAATCTCGTTCCCAGAGCCCACGTTCCCCACCCAGGAAACGGATTTTCAGGCACGAGTGACGAGTTTTTCCTTCTACTGACTGACGGATAATCCGTTTCAAATCACAGGATTCTTGTTATTCGGGTTGAGGTACGCATGCGTAAATATCCGAGCGGAATCTGGATACTATGTTCTCCTTGTTTGACTTTTCCCCAAACAAGTCAATGGGGTTGCTGGCGAAGCTCGAATTACAGCATCTACACACATACGGCGAAGATATCGATCGCGGCAACGTCTTCACTGGAGTCTTGTCGTCCGATATCTTTGTTATTTTGGTTTTATTAATTCTACTTCCGGTCACTTCAGACCAATTCATTACTTATGTAAACCCTCGCCTACGGCTTGGGTTCACATAAACTTTCGAATTCTTCCAACTCACTGTGTTACAGCCTGAATATACACCTGTAATTCAGTCTGTGGAAACTCGCACGATAGCTTGTCGACCCCCCCCCCCCCCCCCCGAGCTTCTCAGATCTGAGAAGTAGATTTTAATTATCTAAATCACAAGCCTTGTCCTATTCCAGTTACAATTGGTTCTCTAGAAATTCTCATGAGATCAAACAATTCAATCAAATAGACAATTATGAATCATATGAGTATTAAGCCACTCAGAATCTACTTCTCAGATGTGAGAAGCTCATCGATCAGCTGAGGTTCGACAAGCTATCGTGCGGGTTTTCACAGACTAAATTACAGGTGTATATTCAGGCTGTGCAATGCAGGCTACCAACTCACTGACTCTTGTGTTTGCATCAGGCTATATAAAAATGGACGGCCATTTTCTATTTCTTAAATATAATTTAATAGTAATGATGTACTGTATATAGTTTTCATTGATAGATAGGTAATTGGAACCACACTGGTGTTGAACATTGTGTGTAATACGTATTATCAAACAATACAAGCTAGGAGCTTAAGCAGAACCACCGCATTGGAGGATAACTGAAATAACCTAATTTAGGAGATATCGGTAATCGGTATATATATATAAAATGAGGTTGTGCTAATTTAATTATTAGAATTGGCCTAAGGAAAAGTATAGAGTATAAGTATAGAGTATGAAAAGGAGCGAGAGAAGGAGGACGTTAAGGATATTAGAGCGAATGGATAGGAATGTGTTAGGAAAGGTATTTTTCTGTAAAGCCGGCAACCCTTTGTATATATATATACAAAGTATGAAGTATAGTTTTACCTTAAAGTCTTCGCTACCAGAGGTTTCACCCTAAACGGGATCATCAGGCGACTGAAAAATATCGGTTAGTGGGCTGCTTAAATGCGTTGGTTGGGGCGTGGGTGTGGGCGTCGAAACGTCCGGCGCATTCCTTTGGAGCGTGGGGGTGGGCGTCGAAACGTTGCGCGCATTCCTTTGATTGTTTAGGTTGTTGATCCGAAATCTGTTTTTGTGCCGACAGGTCGAAACTATTTCTGATCTTTTGTTTAGTAAAAGTTGTTTGTCTGCCTTCATGATGAAAAGTTTTTCGTCCAAATATAAATTGCATCTTTTTTATCCTCCCGTGTAAGAAATTGAGTGTTTTAGTATAGACCAGGTTATGTCGAAACTTTGTTTTTTTTCTTTTAGATTCCAAATGTATTTCGAAAGTTCCGTCTCATTTGAATACTTTTTATTTTTCTGGGGGAGAATGCTCCTGCACTCCCCCCAGTCGGGGACTTACCCCTGGTCTATAGCCTGCGTAGCAAGCGTTCTGTTCTGGGGGAGAGGGTTGAGAGGGGCAGCGGGAAGAGGCGCCGGTGGAGCGCGCGCGAGAGGCGAGAGAAAATAAAGCTGGCGCTCAACGCCTGCTTGGTCCGGAGTACTAAACAGATGAGCTCTATAAACTCAAGGCGCTCGTTTTCGCGCGAGACAGTGAGGTGTCATATAACTACGGGCGCTGCCTCTGGGACGCTGCCGCATGCTTTTGTCTTTCATTGTTTATTTAATACCTTCTGTACGTCAACTACGCTTAAAGTGTGAACTCTTTTGTAAGTTTGTTTAGGTTTAGGTTTGAAAAGCGACTTTTCCAGCTCATTGTTTGTTTACACTCTTTACGTTTCTCTCTGACGAAGGGCCTTCGCTCGAGACGTTAGATTCCTACGTTCTCTGTTTCGGCAGTATATCTAACCTAAGTTACTATATTTTCCCAATTTAGTTAGTTATATTTACAGCAGTTAGTGGCTTTATTTAATGAGAGATTACACTTGACAGTATTGACACAAGGTAAAATAGTTCACGCTATGTTTACAAAATTGCAATCATAATCAAAACAATGAAAATATGAAATGTGTTGTGCATCCTGCACCCCGTGAACAATGTTGTGCTGCACCCCGTGAATAATGTTGTGCTGCACCCCGTGAACAAGTTGTCAACAAGTTGTTCACTTATCGTTCGAACAACTTGTTCACGGATAAATCAACAGTCATGAACAAGTTGTTCTAACAGCACATTTTTCTAGCCAACAACGTTGTTCGCACATGATACAACATGTTGTTACAGCATGATGAAGTAACAAGGCTGAACAATAATGTTACAACAATTGTGAACATGACTGATGTATCAACACGTCCTTCGGTTGTTTCAACATGCATGGACAACTGTTGTTGTTTCATGAAGCTGTAACAACATGATGAAACAATGGTGAACAGTATTGTTAATTCATCAAGGTTGTTCACACATGATAACAACGTTGTTACCGCATTGTTCAGGCAACAACGCTGTAACAACTTGTGAGATTTTTACGCGTGTACATCACCATGAACATTATTAGCCTTTGTCCAATTGTCCCCCAAGTGGTACCAATTAAAATCGATCAATCTTGGGATACTGGCTCATGCACTATATAGAGTATATACTGTGGTGATAGGAAAGTTGTAATAAGTCAGCTAGACATGACATATAGTAGTCATATTTTTGTTTCATTATAGGTAATCATTTGTATGACTACTTTATGGGCAAGCAGCTCAATCCTCACATTTTCAACTTTGATTTAAAGTTCTTCTTCCTAATCCGTCCTGGATTCACAGGCCTGGTGAGTAAGCAGCTTGTCAAACCAATGGAGTACCATTACTGGGATTTCCCAATCTCGTAATCTCGTTCCCAGAGCCCACGTTCCCCACCCCGGAAACGAGAGACTCTGGGATAATCCGTTTCAAATCGTTACGTTATTGGCTGAATAGTGAGCGTGACTGTTGGTTTGAAGTGACCGGAAGTAGAATTAATTAAACCAAAATAACAAAGATGTCGGACGACAAGACTCCAGTGAAGACGTTGCCGCGATCGATATCTTCGCCGTATGTGTAGATGCTGTAATTCGAGCTTCGCCAGCAACCCCATTGACTTGTTTGGGGAAAAGTCAAACAAGGAGAACATACTATCCAGATTCCGCTCGGATATTTACGCATGCGTACCTCAACCGGAATAACAAGAATCCTGTGATTTGAAATGGATTATCCCAGAGTCTCTCGTTTTCCGGGTGGGGAACGTGGGCTCTGGGAACGAGATAGGGGATTTCCCAAAAGATCTTAGAGAAGGAAGTACCAAAGCTTACAGCCCGGATTTTGAGATAGGGCGCGTCCAATTTTCGTCAAAATCTATATTTTAGGCAAATCATTGAGAATAATTTACATTATCTTTTAAATTTTGGGCGTCCAAAGTCGTTCACTTTTTAATTCTAGGGCATCCCAGGACGCTCTTCTGGTCAAAAGCCTGATAAGTGGAAAGGGGGGTGTTATCACACTAGCACACTGCCCAGATGAATCTGGTTGTGTGATTTGCTGCACACACAAAGTTCGAATTTTAAGGATATACAGTACAACATGATACAGTACTGTACATGGAAAAAGAATGACACTTATAGATAAACGTGTCTTTCTTTCTTAGGTTTTAATTGACTTGGCAATGGTAGTAAAGGTCCACCAAGAATCTAGTGAAACCAACATGGCCGTTTTGTTGGTGTGTTTGTTCCACATTTTATATGTTAGTGATACACTCTGGTTTGAGGTATGTACCAGTACTGTAATTATATTTTCAAGTTTAACCCATTGCTGCCTGAGCTAGCCAAAAACTGCCTCTTTGATATAAAGGAGGAGGACTGGGGGGCTAATCATCCTTACTTGCAGCCAGCGGCTGAATTGCGAAGGACGCAGATCAACGTGGTCGTGTCGATGCATATCAAAGGCGCTCCAGGCAGCCGCCGTACGACACAGTTCAGACCACGGATCACAGCTAAGATGTTAGATATTTTACTCTGACTGTCTAACACCAGACGATTTTACTCGTCCAAGGGAGAATCCCAGTGAACTCCATATAGGAAGACTGGAACGCTAACTCCATAAGTCAGGCCAAAAATCTTTAAATGTTAGTTTTTCTGAGTTTTGAGCTGAAATACTTAACGCTGAACGTTGGGCTGTATATGAAGTTAAAGCTATTGAGAAATGCTATTTGGTATAGAAACTTCAAGAATTTTGCTAAAAGGGAAATATTTAAAAAAGAGAAAAACAACTGCCATTTTGTTTGCCGAACGTTACAAAATGGCAGTTGTTTTTATAGTTTTTAATTATTTCCCTTTTAGCTAAACTCTTGAAGTTTCTATACCAAATAGCATTTTTCAATAGCTTCAGTTTCATATACAGCCCAACGTTCGGCGTTAAGTATTTCAGCTCAAAACTCAGAGAAACTACAACAAGTTTCTTAGTGTTATTTCCCAACGAAATATGGCCGAACATTTACTACATTTGAAAAAGTTTAACGTAACGAGGAAACTTATGCTATACATCAAATTGAAGGCAATGCTATTTCTAAAAACATACGTACACAATGTATTTCAACTATTCGTTGTTTTGGAGTAATTTGTTATCGTCCCAAACAAAATATATGGCAGGATGAAAATTAAGTAACTTGAAGCACGGGAGCTACCTGCAAAGAGACTGGCACTGGCTTCAAAATCCCTCCTGATTTATCGTTCCAGTCTTTCTAGAGTTCAATGGAGAATCCTCAGACAGCCTAGACAGTAATGGGTTAATCAATTGCATTTGGTACAATTTCTCCTTTCTTTCAAATTAATTGTGAAAAGGCATTAATGACTTTTAAGTAGTTATTAAAATAACCGAGAGCGAGGGCTGTATTGACCGAGCAATAGCGGGGTTAATATGTTCAAGACCGAGGTTTGATATTTCACCGTAAAGACCGAACGGTCGAGGTTATTAAGTAGTTTATTATATGGCACTTTTTATTTCAAAATCAATCTTGTACTTCTTGGTCTTCGCTTCCTTTAACTTCGTCAAAACACCTGACTAGCGTTATTTTCTGTTGTTTCTTTCTCGTCTGGATACTAAAATTTACTTTTCATTTCTAAAATTTAATGTTCATCGTCGTTTACTTCATTTATTTTCGTCGTTTTTCGGCAATAAAAGTTTCTTACCAGGAGTTTTTGTTTGTTTCCAATCGTAGGGCATTAACAATTTTCATAATGCCCACGGGCATTACAGAGAAATCTCGCCACGTCACCAACCAATAACAGCGCGTGATTTTACCGGAAGTAATTCGTGCCATATAATAAAACTTCTTAAGTATATATTTCATTGTAGTATTATGTACTGGAATATTTTGGTTTTTATAAAGCCGCTGTAATTGGATAAAATAACTTGACTTTTCAGAGTGCTTGGGTGAAATCACCTGAAATAGCAAAAGATGGATTTGGTTTTATGCTTGCTTTTTTTGTCATTGTGTGGGTCCCGTTCATCGTCTCAGTGCAAACTCGCTATGTGACTGATCATCCTTACACAATCTCACCGTGGATGATTGCACTGGTTTTAGTTCTTAAAGGTAAGATACTGATTAATCTACAGTACACAAGTACTTCACAATGCAAACTGTTATATTTCATTTTATATATTGCAAGTTGGCAGGTTTAGTATTCTAGTTGCGAAACAAGAATGAATAATATTTCGTCCCTAGAGTACCACTTAGAGCATTTTCACGTCTTCAGAACTACGTCAACTCACCAAAAGATGAGAACTGTTGCTTAAGGTTGACTTCAATACTGACACTACAACCATTTTAGCAGTATTGGGGCGTTTTATTTATTTATTTATTTATTTATTAACTTTACAACCATGAAAGAATGCAAATATACAGGAAATAAAGAGTGCAATACTTGAACATGATTGAAGGAATGATCAACAGGACACGAGTCCCATGTGAAGACCAACCCAACAAAAAAATTACATAATAAACGATAAGTAAACACACGATAAAAAAGCCCAACAAACTAATACACAAATTACATAAGAATAAAGATTTAAGAGCAACAACTTGGATTGAAAGAACGACATTTAGAACAGAAACTTTTCCAGGAATATAAAGTTCATGTTTAAAAATGGAAACAGAAGTACTATTACGAACTATCGGAGAGAGATAAAAAAAGTAAAAAAGTCCTTAAACTAGCTTCAAATATCTAATATAATAGTGAGTTAGTCGTGACCTTTTTTAATACAAAAATTTAGCCGGGTTGTTTTTTCAACCGGTGTCGTCGTTCTAGTATCGTAAAGTCCCCCTATAGCGCTCCGCACAGATGACATCAGTGTTGTCAATTTCATCATGTTTGTCCCACTGATCTCGAAATAAAACTGGTTAAGCATCTATTGTTTACAAAATGAAGCCGGAAGTCACCCATAACTAAGGGACCAAGTGATGGTCTTTCTAGCGTATTCTGGCACCGATATAAACATTTTGTTGAATGAGATGCTGAATCTTTGAAAGAAAATATAGTTCAATAGTCTTTTTTGGTACAGAAGACGTTTTAAGAAGACATAAAGACATTTTTCAGCATGTTTGGTCCCTTAGTAATTACGGATTTCTTTTGTTTAGCTGGCTTCATTTTATGAACCAGTGGACAATAGGTTGCACTATCCAGTTTTATTTCGAGATCAGTGGTTTGTCCGCATTTTTCATTAATTTTGAGTTGCCAACAATAGAAATAGAAAAACGTTCATTTTGAATCCCTTGAGAGAGTCTATTTCGGTTTGTTTGTCCGCATTTTAGGTTTATAAATAGCAAATGTGCGCTTTGCTATTGTCACTGAGGTGTAGTACCCAGTACACACCCAGTACACCGTGAGATCCAGTGAACTCGATGTAAGTTAAAATGTGATAACTGGAACGCTAACGTCCAGTCATTCGTGGGGCAAAAAGTGAGGTAGATTTCAGTCTCCCACAAAATGTTTTTTTTTACACGGCCACCGGTCTTGAGCGAACCGCGAAGGCTCGAAAAGGTTTGAAAAATTATTTATTGAATCATTTTATCACGCTTTGCTAAACGTGCATTTTAAATTTTGATTAGTGAATGTGCTATGCTGCCGAACTAATTATGCAGTAATTGTTTAATTGTTGCTATAGTAAAAGTCATTGTCTTTACAAAACGTGCACGAAGTTTGTCAGTCAATAATTTAAATGAAACTTTTCGTTATAATACAAACCATATATTAGAGTTTCGTTACTCCGAACATACAAAAAATCAACACAAACTTAGTATAGAATATGCCGTACTAACCAGTTTCATGTGTCGTTTTGTTTAAAAAGCATTCCGCATTCGTACTAGTTACATTCGTACCGAAAACAACAACTAGCCATGAGTGAACGTGAAAAATGAACAATCTAGTTGTCAGTTATTTCTTAAAATATCATTAGTTACAAAAGGCCGTTTAACACATTCAAACAAAAAATTAAAGGAGCAGAAATAAGAAAATGACATTAGATGTATATTATGAAATATCAAGTATCAGTGCGTCTTCAAACTCGCACAAGAATAGCTTTCTCACTCTTGTTCTCACCTTTTCAGCTAGCTGTTTCATCCCTAGCTTAATTTACTGTATAGTTTTGGACTGCTATACAGTAAATAAAACAACAGCAGCACTGCACAACAATAGGAAACCATTAAATGCACGTTTAGTCTGACAAAATAATTTTATAAATTTTTTGAAACCTTTTTTCGAGTCCTCGCAGTTCGCTCAAGACGGGCGGCCGTGTAAAAACATTTTTGTGGGAGACTGAAACCTACCTGCAAACCGCGTAGGGGCCTGGAACTTTTTGCCTCACCTTTTGGTTTACGCGTTAGTGTTCCAGTTATCACATTTTAACTTACATCGAGTTTACTGGTGAGCTGTAATGCAGGACATATAGTTTCAGTCCTTTGCGCAGTCTGATCTGGTCAAGACTGCATGCACAGGAGACTGAAACTAGATGTACTTCAGGCCTACATGTTTGGCTTCAATCTTTGCCTGGGCCATAACTAGCACTGGATGTTCTTTTGCCTTTTCCGCTCACGCTGGGAGTTCCATTTTGGGGCCTGCTGTGTTACATGTAGCCTGCGTGCAGACGTCCCCCCGTTTCACGGGGGAACGGAAACGGGGGAAGTCTGCACGCAGGCTATGTTACATGCAAATGCTTGCTTCCTGAGTTATGTGTCGGGTTTTGTTGGATTTCTTTTTCGGCTTGCAGCTCATGTGCCTTCTGCCACAGTCCATGTTGTGTTTATTGTTGTCTGGCCACGCAGTGGATCTTTTTGTAATGATGTTTTGCTGTTTTTCTTAGTAATTGGTTTTATTATCTACCGAGTTGCGAATTTACAGAAAAGTCTCTTCCGTGAAGACCCAGATCATCCTGCAGTTCAGCGTAAGATGCAAATTGTTACTATGTAGTCCACTGCGTTTAGAGTAGACTTTTAATAAAGTAAAACTTTACTGTATGTGAAAGCAACTGTGATCCTTTTGTTCCTGTTGTAGATCTTGAATCCATGGCAACTGGAGTCCCAGGTAAACGTCTATTGGTTTCTGGTTGGTGGGGATACGTGCGTCGTCCAAATTACCTTGGAGATATCATCATGTCAATTGCATGGTCATTGACTTGCGGTAAGTTTGTCGTTAACCGTGTTTACGCAGCACTCTAATTTTTTACACTCGTTAACACTAGATTGACTTTAGTTTGGACTTTACATGGTATGGGTGGCTTGCATACATTGCTGACCACTCATGGCATGTGGATGAGTATCTCACCATGGAGAGCAGTCCATTTCCAGTCCATTTGCGGCCCAATTGCGTTCATACTTCATTGTCGAGTTCAATCCAAGCCCATTCTTACAGTAGTCCACTTCTAAAATCCAGTCCAAAAACGGTGGCTGCCTATATGGTAAATTTAAGAAGGCACTGGTAACGAGTATGGTGTCGGCACATGCAAATATGATGTTGATATTAATTTTCTGTCACATCAGCAGCCGTCCCAGCGATACAAATGCTCGAATATCACACATTGCTTCGGTAAAATTCTTTAAAATTTTGTGAATAATTCACTTATGAAATTCGAACGACAAAATCCCTTTATTTTCTCGTTTTGTACACAGAAGGCAATCAGAATTTGAGGTCTGGGTTGAGTGATGCCATTAGTTGTGCAACTACTGTATGCCAACTATTTTAATGATGTTTCAATTTTTAGGGGGAAAAGCACGGTCTTCAAACGCTAAATAAACATATATACTTCCATTCAATTGTTCGTCCTAAAACTTTCACAGTCAAAAGAAGCGATATTAAACATTACTTTAATGCTATTATCTCCAACTTAGAAATTTCGTTGCATAGGCACTTTAAAGGGGATTGGCATTAAAAATTAAGTTTATCTAATTTGAAAGAACTCGTAAAATTGTAATAGAAGATCCTTTACAACTTTTTCGTATCTCTCTTCGTTTTCAAGATATTTCAATTTGTTTGATATGTAAATGAGATGGTCTCTGACGTCAGGAGTGGGGTAAAATATTTTCATACAGAGCAAAATCACTTACATATCTAACATGAAATGTTCAGCGTCGCAAGGAGTTTTTATGTGCACAGTTTCAAATGATTTCGCTGAACAAACTTAGAGATATAACTGGTCTTGCTACATGTGAAAATATTTTACCCCACAGCTGACGTCAGAGACCATCTCATTTACATATCAAACAAATTGAAATATCTTGAAAACGAAGAGAGATACGAAAAAGTTGTAAAGGATGTTCTATTACAATTTTATGAGTTCTTTCAAATTAGACAAACTTAATTTTTAGTGCTATTGCCCTTTTAGTTTAAAGTTTAACGTTTAACCGCCTTTTTTTGAAAAGAACTGTACTTAATACGGTATTCTTTACGGAGATTATCGTGGTAGAAGAAGTTTTGTATTAGATGGCCGCTATATAGTCATACCCAGAGTGCATTCTGACCACCCTGAAATTCTACTGAAAACATATCTACAGTACTTATTAATTTTAATTTTTAATTTTTTTAATTTTACAAGATTTGCCAGATAATACACACATACAAACAATCAACAAATATAAAGGAAATAAATAGTGATATAAAGTAAATACAAAGGCAGGGACTGACCACAGAGATAAATCTCCAATAACGGGGTCCTTTGACATTTAGTCTGTCCATATTGACAGAGACGATTTAAAATATAAAACGTTATATAACATATTTAGGAAGTTATCAACTCGACAAAAACAGGAGTAAACTTTATTAGTAGAAACTTACTAGTATACTATTGCAAATGCTGCAGTCTGATTGGCTAGTCTGAATAAGCGTATTCTCATAAAATATAGCTAACGTGATACCGTATGTTTGAAATCGTTATTTACATTCTCAGCGAGTTACTCGCGTTGAGTAGGATAATCGAAAGAGGACTAGCGGGAAATGATGCAAAATCATCCCTCGTGCTCTTGAAGGGAGCACTGTAGGGGACTACTGTAACTTGCTGGCCAAAATCTGTGTATAAAACATAAGCAAACGGCATATAGCTTGCCACGAAGGGCAGGGCCCGGATCGTGCTGTCACACAAACCTAGCCGCTATAGTGTAAATGGGGCCGAAAACGAGCTTCGTGCGTTGTATTTTATAAAAGTTGACTTCTATACTGAACAGCATGTGTTGGTGGCACCACTGGCCTACAGTTTCTCTCCATTTCATGTAAAATTATTAACTAGATCTTAGCTTTGCTCCATCATCTGATATGTGTCACATGGCGGCTACCCTTTGATATGCCTTTAACCTGGCCACGTTTATCTGCGTCCTTCGCAATTCAGTCACCAGCTGCAAGTAAGGATGACTAGCCCCTCGGTCCTCTCCTTTCCATGCAATGATTCTTGATCGACCATTGTCATTCAACTGGCTTTCACTTTGTTGCAGGTTTCACTCACGTCATTCCATACTTCTATCCGGTATACGTAACAATGCTTCTCATCGACCGTTGTTACCGCGACGAAGCCGATTGCCGCCAGAAATATGGCCGAAGTTGGGACGAGTATTGCAAGAGAGTTCCCTACCGCATATTCCCAAACATCTTTTAACACATCATTTCCGAACGTTTTCACAGGGTTTTTGTTTCCATCATTTTTTTGTTTCCACGTGACGTCATGCCGTGTGACATCATAACGTATGACGTCATACCGCGTGACGTCATAATATGACGTCATCATGTACACCATTGTAGCACGTGACGTCATCCTGTGTAACATTGTAGCACGTGACGTTATGACGTGTGATGTCATAGTGCGTGACGTCATGGTATGTGACGTCACGGTTTTTGGCATTGGTGCTTGACTCTCGGAGATGGTCCGGCGTTGTTTTAAACATTTTTTTAATTAGGAACTCTTTTAATATGCATTAATATTAACATCGCTACAAATCATTGACACAAATATTCCAAGCTACGTTCGCGACAAATGCGCGCGCATTTCATCGTCCCAAAGCCGCTTTAGATCAAGGGTTTTTCAGAAAATAGGCAGCCGCGGCAAAAACGGGGACGGAAAATGGTCCAATCGTTTCTCGTTTCTCCATCATTGCTGGCTCTGAGTGGAACGGTGGAGCTAGCCAAAACAACATGTGCGCAACTCGGTAATGGGAACTGCATAGACCTTATTCAAAAATGGCCGCCGAATTAGAATTGTTTTATGTCCATATAAATTAGCCCTTGTGACCTTGTTTCAAAGTAAAAATTATTTTGAATTTCCCACATGAAAACGAGTTCATAAGGGCTAATTTATATGTATATAAAATAATTTTAATTCGGCGGCCATTTTTGAATAAGGTCTATGTAATTTCGTTTTACCATTTAACTCGTTTTTACAATTTTATGCACTTCTTATATTAAGTGAGAGTTTGAATAGTCCTAAAATTATAAAGTTTTACGTTTACACCTTATCATCATCTCATTTGTGTGACATGTCATTCTGTTTGATGTCACATTGCATAATGATTTATTGAAAAGCCGGTGGATCTTTACCATTTTTAATGAAATAAAACGTACATGTTGAGAGTTCAAGATATCTCTTATAAAGAGTTGCAAAAATACATCGGCTTTCAGTGGCAATTTACATATCAAACAAATCTTACAGAGGATTTCACATAACTTTTGACGTTTGCTTTGTCAGGTCTTTATCTCCCATATAGCTACAAACCGAATTCGATTCAATTGCATGATTGTCATTATAAATGCACGAAATATCCCTCGGGTTTCGCCCCCGAGCAAAGGATCTATCAATGATATATTATACCGAAACATAATCTTTCCAGAAAAACTGTCGGAAAGTTTTCAGAAAGTTTTGAAATTCCAAAGATTTTTTAATCCTTCCTGTCATGTGTTATCAAAGCAAAATCGATCTTCTTTATTATGCTTCCCTCGCAAAGATAACCTTCATTCAGTTTATTCAATTTCAAGTTCTTAATACTGACAGAAAGTTTTAGAAACTTTGGTTTCAGAAGTAGCTTCTCAGTTTCTGAGCGTACGGCGTACGTTATAAGATAAAGTAAAGCGTGTTTTTGAGAGGGGGGGACAAATTTCCTAGGAAATTTGGTCCGGGGGGGGGACAACGGCAATACAGCTTCTTTATTTATTTATTTATTCATTACATGTAAATAATATACCTAGCTATAGATATCCAAAAATAATTCAAGCTTCACGTGGGGGATCTTCTCTTCGATTCGATCAGTGGCGGAAAGTGGTGTCCCCTCGGCCACACTTCGCCCACGGTGAAGCACACACACCGGCGAGGGAGAGCAAGGTCCATAACGGTGAGGACCCTTACCTTCACCCTGATCTTCGCTTCTCTTGGTAACTTCACCACGGGGAAGCCCGGCTGGGACATGAGAGCAAGGTCCATAAAGGCCTGGCCAAACGCTTTCAACATTTCATTCAACATCGTTCAACATTGTTGAATTCAACCGTGATTCAACATGTTGAAAGCATTTGGCCACCCCTGTTAAATGATATTGAACGTACTTGTTGAATGGTGTTGAAATGATGTTGAACGAAATTTGAACATGTTCAAATCTTCGTTCAACAATGTTGAACGATGTTGAATGAAATATTGAAAGCGTTTGGCCAGGCCTTAACAGTGAGGGCCTCATTACTCTCACTCTGACTTTCGCTTCTCCAGCTTTTTCTGGGGCCCTTACCTCCAGAAAACCGCACTTTCCGTCACCCAAAAATTATCCACAAAGATTTGCGTGACTTCAGTTTTTTAAGATTGTACAGTTTGGAAGAACACCTAAGATAATGAAAAATGGCTTTTGCATGCCTTTCAAATCTTATCCCATGCATTCTTGACTAGTTATTGGCTATGCGATTTGACTGAACAATGACGTCGTCACACGGTGTATGTGGGAGAAAACGGAAAATCAGTCATATCTTTGGATTAACTAAATTGAATTTTCCTTGGGGTATTATCTGACCACATCTGCAATGTGTGGTTTCGTCATGTAGTTAAACCAATCCAAAGATATGACTGATTTTCCGTTTTCTCCCACATACAACGTGTGGCGTCATTGCTCGAATTGCATAGACAATTTGAAAGGCGTGTAAAAGCCATTTTTCATCATCTTAGGTGTTATCTGAAGTGAAATCGTCTGGCGTTAGCCAGCTTAGGAGTCAAAGGGTTAATCCCTTGTTGAGGCCATTACTGCCGGGCACTCAGGTTGTCCGTGCGACGAATAAAATCCTCTGGCGTTAGACGGAGTCAAAACAACAAAGAGGTCGTTTTTGGCCTTTACAGACAGAAATAGGTGAATGCTATTTGCATTTACACTGATATTTTTCTCGAGAAAACCTCACTACTCCGTAGCTTTCAGCTTGTCACGTGTCTTTCTTTATCCAATGAGGCCGAGTTACTGTAAGTTCGTATCCAATGGCGAACAAGCAGAAAAGTTTGAAAATCTCTAGCCTCCTCCGCAGGCAACCGGCTGTGCTTCCCAATCCCACTTTGCGAGCAATCTGTGCTTCCCACTTTGCGAGCAATCTGTGCTTCCCACTTTGCGAGCAAAGTCTGTGCTTCCCACGTTGCGGCCAATACCAGAGAAAGATCGGACAATGCTCTTATGATCTTTCTCTGGTATTGCTCACAATTTAAGTGGGAAGCACAGAGTTCCTGCGGAGGAGGATAGAAAATCTCATGTCAGTCTCGCCGGTATTCTCTCCCGCGGTCCCATACTCCCACCTGAAATTTAAGACAAGTCAATTACAGTTGTAATAGAAATATTAATGTCCAGGCATAAACTGATAAACTGACGTGATGTTCCGCAAAGCGACGAAACGTCAATTCTTTCCTCTTGTTTAATATTCTTATTTTTGGCTTTATTTCGTGTTTTATGCTAGGCATTAATATTTTTAATAGACGTTTAGTGAACCAGAGTTGGAAAAAAGCTGCAGGTATGCGGATACCACCCGGAGGAAGGTTTACTTTAGTGAGGAAGGTTTAAAGTGAAAACACGTGAAACAACACATTCTGTAATCTGAGAAAGTTACAATTAATCAAGCAAGGTGTCGAGAAGAAATGTGATTTGCAGCAAAACATTGGCAAACCAACAATTATGCAGCACTGGCAGTGGCAGCAGTTACATGTGTGAGACATGTACGCTGATGTCTGCTGTGATGTCTGTATCTTCGCAGCAGTCGAGGGTAGTTGGCAGGCTAACAGTCAGCAGCGGTCAGTTATTAGTAGCTATTGTAGTATGCCAAAGCTTACCTATAGGAAAACCTAGAAAACCAAGGTACTGTAAAAGTCGCGCAGTATTTATGAACGTTGCAAAACACAAAATTCTCGCTATATATTTTGAGGAAGGTTACCTAAACTTAAAAACCCATCCGGAGGAAGGTTGAATACTTTTTCCAACTCTGTGGTGAACGTTCGTCAAGCTCAATTACTCAGAAAAGATTTCGGAGCCCCAGACAGGATTCAAACCTGCAACCTTCTAATGACCAGTTAATCATTGGCTCACTGAGGCTCAGATGGAGAGCTAAGGTTGCAAAGTGAGGCCTGCGCTAAACGTCGCACAATAGACGAATTTAATTCAGACGAATTTAATTGTTTGAATTTTATTCGACGAAACTGCGACGAATATAACTCGATTAAATTCGACACAGGAATTAAATTCGTCTCGGCAATTAAAATTCGTCCGAGTCAGACGGATTGTGCGCCGATAATGTGTGTTCGAGTTACACGACCAATTATCGTCGCGTCGAATTAAATGTTTCGCTTCTGTCTGTGACAATTCGGTGCCATGTTTTCAAGAAGTCGTTTTCAGGATCCACGAGTCCAAGTAAAAACAATTAAATTCGACTGAAATTCGACGTTTAACTCGACGTCGCATTTACGTCGAATTACCGACGAAGTTAATTCGAATTAAAGTCGTCTGAATTAAATCCGTCTATATCGTGCGACGTTTAGTGCAGGCCTCATAGTCCTGTGATAATGTGCTCCTAAGTGGTAGCGTTTGCGTATGAAATATAGTTAAAGTTAAAGTGACACACTTTAACTACTTAGGAGCCATATGACTATGAATTTGCAACCTTAGCTCTCCATCTGAGCCTGAGTGACTCAATGGTTAGAGCGTCTAACCGGTCATTATAACGTTGCATGTTCACACCCTGCCTGGGGCTCAGAAATCTTTTCTGAGTAATTGAGCTTGACGAACGTACACCAAACGTCTGTTACATTACACCAAGCTCACAAACGTATACCACATGCACTACGACATGCATATACGTATAGAACTTATCGTGTCACATTAACATTTTTTTATATGATTACGTTTCCCGCCTGGTTCTTCACTCTATAGTTACGATATGGAATTACAGTTGATATTTGGCTTTGAGAGACCAATACCCCATGTAGCACACATTTTATCCAAACGTGTCTTTCTTTATCAAACTCATTTTATACTAACACATTTTATACTATTTTGTGCTAACACATTTTTACTATTATTATTATTATGCTTTTTCACTTGATTTTGCCAGCGTGGTCACCGCGGTTGCAACAAAAAACGCAACCAGACACTCGTTCATGCAGGCACGTGTCTTTCTTTATCCAATGGGACCGAGGTATGTTAGTATCCAATAAGAAACGAGCGCATAAGTTCGAAAATCTCTCTGCAAAGCGAATTCTCGGCAGTTGACTTCACTTGCTTTTGGATTGAACACAGAGAATTGAACGCGCTTGGTTAAAAGGTATTGTCTGTAGTATCATGCTGACACCATTCATTATTACCGTGTTGCTCAGCCTTCTTGCTGATAGCGAAGGAATCTCTGTCTGCGGGGTCTGGGGGAAGAAACGCAATCAACTGGTGAGTTTCGTAATGAATTTCCTATGTCGTCAGTTTTGTGTGCGTTCGCGGTAGGAAATTTCAAATACGAATAGCAGTTGCTATTTCGATTTGAAAAGCCAGGTTTAAATGGCCAGCGGGCGCGAACTGATATTTTCAATTCGTAATGCGTGCTAACATTTATCTACTAATTATTTTATGGCGTACTATTGTTCCCAGTAGACCGCGAACACCCTGTTTTCAAATAGCCACCGGAAGAAGGCAGTTGGTTAATTTGAAGCTTTCAGAAAACCGTCACGTGATCACACTGTTGTGTCTTCTCATGTGAAAACACAACGGTTGTGGCTAAGCGGCTCAACAGTCAAGGACAGTCAAAATGAGTCGCTTCAGGTATTTAAACGAAGAACAACTTCGATTACAGTATCTGGATGAAGAAAATACTTTTGTTCGTCTTTTGGAAGACGCATGAGCTTTCGTTGAGATGTTTCGATGTTCTGTTCGTGTCGAGACGGTTGAGAGTACACGAATAACAATCAAGGTGCGACCACTTCATCTCAAATTTCAAGCATGAGAAAATCGTATCACGTGATCAATTTAAGAAATGGTTGTTTCGCGGTTTACTGGGAACAATAGTCCACACCTTTTAATTTGATTAAGACCTGATTTGTATCCGTCAAGATCAAGAACTTGGCAACTCATTATTTAGTGTATCATTATAAGAATAAACGAATTCGTTATTCATATAGCTAATTGGACATTATCGTGAAGAATAAAGATCACTAATTAAATGAGATTACACGTTTCTTTGAGCAGCCGTTGGTATACATTGGCAAGTGGCAACGGTCGTTGTCGGCCAAACAAAAGCTTTTAATACTACATAACGGAAGCGTCGCTTTCGCGCAAAGTTTTACCTTGGCTTTGCACTTAGATCGTCTCAGATATTGGATACTGATGTATATGCATGGGGATTATGAGCTTGTATGTGCAAGCCCAATACAAACTTGAATATTGAATACGAGCTTGAATGTTCTGTTTCGGGGCTGCGCGCGTGCCACAGTTAGGAACGGTTAATCCTTCCTGTCATGTGTTATCAAAGCAAAATCGATCTTCTTTATTATGCTTCCCTGGCAAAGATAACCTTCATTCAGTTTATTCAATTTCAAGTTCTTAATACTGACAGAAAGTTTTAGAAACTTTGGTTTCAGAAGTGGCTTCTCAGTTTCTGAGCGTACGGCGTACGTTATAAGATAAAGTAAAGCGTGTTTTTGAGAGGGGGGGGGGGACAAATTTCCTAGGAAATTTGGTCCGGGGGGGACAACGGCAATACAGCTTCTTTCTTTATTTCTTTCTTTATTTATTTATTCATTACATGTAAATAATATACCTAGCTATAGATATCCAAAAATAATTCAAGCTTCACGTGGGGGATCTTCTCTTCGATTCGATCAGTGACGGAAAGTGGTGTCCCCTCGGCCACACTTCGCCCACGGTGAAGCACACACACCGGCGACGGAGAGCAAGGTCCATAACGGTGAGGACCCTTATACCTTCACCCTGATCTTCGCTTCTCTTGGTAACTTCACCACGGGGAAGCCCGGCTGGGACATGAGAGCAAGGTCCATAAAGGCCGGGCCAAACGCTTTCAACATTTCATTCAACATCGTTCAACATTGTTGAATTCAACCGTGATTCAACATGTTGAAAGCGTTTGGCCACCCCTGTTGAATGATGTTGAACGTTGTTGAATGGTGTTGAAATGATGTTGAACGAAATTTGAACATGTTCAAATCTTCGTTCAACACGCGTTCAACAATGTTGAACGATGTTGAATGAAATTTTGAAAGCGTTTGGCCAGGCCATAACAGTGAGGGCCTCATTACTCTCACTCTGACTTTCGCTTCTCCAGCTTTTTCTGGGGCCCTTACCTCCAGAAAACCGCACTTTCCGTCACCCAAAAATTATCCACAAAGATTTGCGCGACTTCAGTTTTTGTATCTGCGCAGCAGATATATTGCTATCGTGTTGTGTGTATGTGTGTGTGTGTGTGTGTGTGTGTGTTAACTTTTTTGTGTAGCTGTAAACATAGTCCCTGGAATTAAAGTGTCTGGAAACGCGGCGTACTTCAAAGGAAAAACACGGCAAGCTTTGCCCATATTGAGGTAAGCGTATCACGTGACATGAAGGGGCACGGTCAAGGCTATCAATATGGCGACAGAACAAGGCGCGAGCGCTTTCCAAGTGAAATATTGACGATGATGAGTTTGATTTTGGAGATGATACCTTAGCGATAAATTTAAATTTACTGGAGATGGATGCGGCGGAGATTGAAGCTCAAATGGAGACTATTGTCAGCGCTGTAAGTGTTTTATCGATGTTTATAATACGATAAGTGCTGCTCTCAGGACATTAGGAACACCGAAGGCTGAAATGGTTCTTTGTATTTTCAGATGCAGGAACCCCCAAGTGTTTTTTGTGTGTTATGTGCATCAAAACATGAAATCGAAAGATGGTTTGACCTTACATGTTCGAAGGAACCACAGTTAGCTTAGTAAAAGGCTGTGAAACGGGAGAAGACAACCACAAGCTGGCATCCTTACATGTGCGGTGTTGTCAAACCATCAAACATTGTCGAAGGGGCTAAACAAAATTTTCTGCAGTTGGGTGTTTATTCGCAATAACTAACCGCTTTCTGGCTTGTCGAAATCAGAAACATATACAGGCACTGAAAAGGGGAATCGAGCGATTAGCAATTCTATGGCTATTTATTTTGCGCTCAGCCAAGTTGTTGGAAAATTCTAATTAAACTTCTGTTGTCTACTGTGACCTGCTGAGATTTAAATTATTAGTTTTGTCAAAGCATATTGTCTTTTGGTAATTAGTAACTATCTTGTGTTTTTAAACTTGTTATCATTATTTTCTGTACATATTAAAATGAGTGGTCTTAACTTTTTCATCAATTAAATGCTATTTAAAGATTGTTATTATTTTACTGGTAATACATAATAAATTATCCTGTGCAGTGATCACAGACTTCTCTACAGTATGCTTTCTGGCTTTTAATGGCAGATTAGTGATATCAGTGCTTTTCCTTTTTATGACATCCTGAAACATTTCCTTGTATCACTGGCAAACATTTTTTCTTTGAATAGAAATGGCATTAGCATTTATAATGTACTTGAACTCATACAGATCAAGTTTGGCCGGTTGCCTGAGCGTTTCCCTGCAATCCTCATTTGATGGACTCTAACCATCAAATTACTCTTTGACCATGCACATCGTGACAGATTTCAGCCATCAGGATGTATTTTAATCCTTGAAGAAGGAATTGAAAAGAAGTAGGTTGTAATTTTATTAGAGACTGTGTTTGTGTTGAGATAAACATTCTACATTGTGAGAAACATTGGGGTCTTTCCAACACTTGATAAAAGGTAAAAATTCTGTTGTCAACTACTGCACGCGTACGTGCATCATTCAGAATTTTCACTCTGTGCTTAACTTGACTCATGCATGGGGTTTTTATGGCAAATTTTGTGATGCTCCAGCTCCGGTTTCTCTGAGTTGTCTAAAATTTGTATTGAAATGCAGCATGTTAAGTAAACAAACTCACCCGACCCGCGGATTATTTTGTCGCGAAACCCATATATATGGAAGTTTCAGTTATTAATGCAATCTGAGCGGATTCGACCACTTGTTTTAACGATTCTCTCCGCTTCACAAAACTGGTATATTGCCTTTAACCACTTGGAATGGTAGCGGTATTTTCGACTTTCGTCAGTTTACCAAGGCCATGCCCACTGACCGAAGCTTTGCGCGGTGCATGACATAACAGACTTATTTCCCGCTCTAGCACCCGTTTTGGCAAACGTGATGCGCAACTGCTTGTTGCATTTAGGGCAGGCTAGTTCTGAGTCACAATCTGTGTTTTTTTAACGATTTAAAGTAAGAAATAATCGAGAAATATTAAATAAAGTGAGACCAAACAAATGCGATCGAGGCCTACTATTATTAACCAGCTGTCAAGTCATTCTATCATCGGATAAAGTATAATAACTTTCTCTGGAAATCATTAAATTCAGATAACCAAATTATATAATGTAGCGTGTATATACATTACTTATATACTAACTTCAATGTCACTTGGTTGGAAATGTCTATTACAAATGCGTACGTTGCCTTCGTCTATTTATGCGAATATCTTTTATATCAACAACGACGTGTCGTCGTGTTCCTTTGTAATACCGTAATATTTATTATTTCTCTTCGCCAAGACGCCTTTGCAACATCTGAAGCAGATGGAATGCTTAATAGACTTATCCTTTCGTGTTTTTTCTCCGCGATTATTACTCTACATCCAAATGTTGAACAATTTGCGCCCGGCAGTACTTTTGCTGAGCGTGGCTAAACAGATAACATCTGAAACGTGCCCCTTCTTCCCACGTGATCAGAATTGAGAGGGAACAAAAAGTGTGCGCTTTGAAGTACGCCGCGTTTCCAGACACTTTAATTCCAGGGACTATGCTGTAAACAATGCGCGACAAGTGAATCGGGCATGATCGGGGACAATCGAAGCTCAGAATTTTTTGGCGTCAACTTACGAGCTGTCAGTTTGAACGATGGAAACAAGTATTTTTAATCCGATCGTGTTTACAATATTTCGTTCGCCATATCACGAAGTCCTCCGAAGCGACAAAGTTTTGGATTAAAATACTACGATTTTCAGGGTTCTATTCTATACGATTTTTTCAAATTCACATATCTTGTACATAATTTAACGTTCTATCTAACTGTACGAGTTTCGTTAATGGCACAAGCCCACAGACGATTCAGGGATACTTTAAAATGATTGCGTTTGACCGTACGCCAAGTGATAGCATAATAATGCAATTTGATATTTGCGCTCATCTCAGTTCAAATAGATTTTTCTCCGTTGCTATTTTATACGATTTGTTCTAATTCACATACGTTGTACAGAATTTAACGCTCTATCTAACCGTGCAAGCTTCCCAAATGGCACAAACCTACAGACGATTCAGGGATTTACTTTAAATATGACCGCGTTTGACCTTACGCCAAGTAAACAGCGTAATAATGCAATTCGATATTTGCGCTCATGACAGTTCAAATAGCCTTTTCTCCATTTCTATTCCATACCATGTTTTCTAATTCACATATGTCGTACAGAATTTAACGCTCTATCTAACTGTAGAAGTTTCGTGTATGACACAAACCTACAGACGATTCAGGCCGGTATACTTTAAACACGAGGTATCCGGTGGCTCAACTGCAATGAAGATATATCCAGCTAATACTGCTGTTAGCCGTTAAATTCTATATTTCCGACAAAGTTTTTGACTAAAACACTATGATTTTTCAGGGTTCTATTTTATACGATTTTTTCTAATTCACATATGTTGTAGAGTGTTTAACGCTCTATCTAACTGTACAAGTTTCGTGAATGGCACAAACCTACAGACGATTCAGAGATGAGAGATACTTTAAATATGACTGATTGCGTTTGACCCGATAATTGCCATTTGATATTTGACGCACATCTCAGTTCAAATATATTTTTCTCCGTTGCTATTCTATTTTTTCTAATTCATATTTGTTGTCCAGAATTAACGCTCTATCTAACGGTATAAGTTTCCAAAATGGCACAAACCTACAGACGATTCAGGGGTATACTTTAGACCCGCGGTGTCCGGCTCAACAGCCGTATTGGCATATCACCTTCATGCAGTTAGCCGTTAAATTCTATATTTCCGACAAAGCTTTGCAGTAAAACATTTCGAAGACAGGGGATATGCTGATAAAACTGGTAAGTATTTTTAACGTGACTTATAAAACTTGTGAGTGTGATCTACCACAGTTTTGTGAGTCATGATAAAAAATTATTTTGGTCAGAGAACGTGTACTTTCTCTTTAATTATCTTATAAGATCATCTCGCTAAAATCTTATAAGATCTACGTGTAGAAATCTTATAAGATTTTTCTTAAGATCTTACAAGATTTTCGAAGATCACACAAGATCTTGACAAGATTCTCACAGTGGTGGGTTTGGCGCAGATACATGTACGCATAGCGGACCTTTTGTTTAAGATTGTATTTGGAAGAACACCTAAGATAATGAAAAATGGCTTTTGCATGCCTTTAAAATCTTATCCCATGCATTCTTGACTAGTTATTGGCTATGCAATTTGACTGAACAATGACGTCGTCACACGGTGTATGTGGGGGAAAACGGAAAATCAGTCATATCTTTGGATTAACAAAATTGAATTTTCCTTGGGGTATTATCTGACCACATCTGCAATGTGTGGTTTCGTCATGTAGTTAAACCAATCCAAATATATGACTGATTTTCCGTTTTCTCCCACATACAACGTGTGGCGTCATTGCTCGAATTGCATAGCCAATTTGAAAGGCGTGTAAAAGCCATTTTTCATCATCTTAGGTGTTATCTGAAGTGAAATCGTCTGGCGTTAGCCAGCTTAGGAGTCAAAGGGTTAATCCCTTGTTGAGGCCATTACTGCGGGGCACTCAGGTTGTCCGTGCGACGAATAAAATCCTCTGGCGTTAGACGGAGTCAAAACAACAAAGAGGTCGTTTTTGGCCTTTACAGACAGAAATAGGTGAATGCTATTTGCATTTACACTGATATTTTTCTCGAGAAAACCTCACTACTCCGTAGCTTTCAGCTTGTCACGTGTCTTTCTTTATCCAATGAGGCCGAGTTACTGTAAGTTCGTATCCAATGGCGAACAAGCAGAAAAGTTTGAAAATCTCTAGCCTCCTCCGCAGGCAACCGGCTGTGCTTCCCAATCCCACTTTGCGAGCAATCTGTGCTTCCCACGTTGCGAGCAATCTGTGCTTCCCACGTTGCGGCCAATACCAGAGAAAGATCGGACAATGCTCTTATGATCTTTCTCTGGTATTGCTCACAATTTAAGTGGGAAGCACAGAGTTCCTGCGGAGGAGGATAGAAAATCTCATGTCAGTCTCGCCGGTATTCTCTCCCGCGGTCCCAACTCCCACCTGAAATTTAAGACAAGTCAATTACAGTTGTAATAGAAATATTAATGTCCAGGCATAAACTGATAAACTGACGTGATGTTCCGCAAAGCGACGAAACGTCAATTCTTTCTTCTTGTTTAATATTCTTATTTTTGGCTTTATTTCGTGTTTTATGCTAGGCATTAATATTTGTAATAGACGTTTGGTGAACCAGAGTTGGAAAAAAGCTGCGGGTATGCGGGTACCACCTGGAGGAAGGTTTACTTTAGTGAGGAAGGTTTAAAGTGAAAACACGTGAAACAACACATTCGGTAATCTGAGAAAGTTACAATTGATCAAGCAAGGTGTCGAGAAGAAATGTGATTTGCAGCAAAACATTGGCAAACCAACAATTATGCAGCACTGGCAGTGGCAGCAGTTACATGTGTGAGACATGTACGCTGATGTCTGCTGTGATGTCTGTATCTTCGCAGCAGTCGAGGGTAGTTGGCAGGCTATCAGTCAGCAGCGGTCAGTTATTAGTAGCTATTGTAGTATGCCAAAGCTTACCTATAGGAAAACCTAGAAAACCAAGGTCACGCAGTATTTATGAACGTTGCAAAACACAAAATTCTCGCTATATATTTTGAGGAAGGTTATCTAAACTTAAAAACCCATCCGGAGGAAGTTTGAATACTTTTTCCAACTCTGTGGTGAACGTTCGTCAAGTTCAATTACTCAGAAAGACAGGATTCAAACCTGCAACCTTCTAATGACCTGTTAACCATTGGCTCACTGAGGCTCAGATGGAGAGCTAAGGTTGCAAATTGAGGCCTGCGCTAAACGTCGCACAATAGACGAATTTAATTCAGACGAATTTAATTGTTTGAATTTTATTCGACGAAACTGCGACGAATATAACTCGATTAAATTATTAAATTCGACTGAAATTCGACGTTTAACTCGACGTCGCATTTACGTCGCATTACCGACGAAGTTAATTCGGATTAAATTCGTCTGAATTAAATTCGTGCTCCTAAGTGGTAGCGTTTGCATATGAAATATAGTTAAAGTTAAAGTGACACACTTTAACTACTTAGGAGCCATATGACTATGAATTTGCAACCTTAGCTCTCCATCTGAGCCTGAGTGACTCAATGGTTAGAGCGTCTAACCGGTCATTATAACGTTGCAGGTTCACACCCTGTCTGGGGCTCAGAAATCTTTTCTGAGTAATTGAGCTTGACGAACGTCCACCAAACGTCTGTTACATTACACCACGCTCACAAACGTATACCACATGCACTACGACATGCATATACGTATAGAACTTATCGTGTCACATTAACATTTTTTTATACGATTACGTTTCCCGCCTGGTTCTTCACAATATGGAATTACAGCTGAGTATTTGGCTTTGAGAGACCAATACCACATGTAGCACACATTTTATCCAAACGTGTCTTTCCTTATCCAACACATTTTATACTAACACATTTTATTCTATTTTGTGCTAACACATTTTTACTATTATTACTATTATGCATTTTCACTCGATTTTGCCAGCGTGGTCACGGTTGCAACAAAAAACGCAACCAGATACTCGTTCATGCAGGCACGTGTCTTTCTTTATCCAATGGGACCGAGGTACGTCAGTATCCAATAAGAAACGAGCGCAAAAGTTCGAAAATCTCTCTCCAAAGCGAATTCTCGGCAGTTGACTTCACTTGCTTTTGGATTGAACACAGAGAATTGAACGCGCTTGGTTAAAAGGTATTGTCTGTAGTATCATGCTGACACCATTCATTATTACCGTGTTGCTCAGCCTTCTTGCTGATAGCGAAGGAATCTCTTCGAGTGGCGGGGTCTGGGGGAAGAAACGCAATCAACTGGTGAGTTTCGTAATGAATTTCCTATGTCGTCAGTTTTGTGTGCGCTCGCGGTAGGAAATTTCAAATACGAATAGCAGTTGTTATTTCGATTTGAAAAGCCAGGTTTAAATGGCCAGCGGGCGCCAACTGATATTTTCAATTCGTAACGCGTGCTAACATTTATCTACTAATTATTTTATGGCGTGCACACCTTTTAATTTGATTAAGACCTGATTTGTATCCGTCAAGATCAAGAACTTGGTGACTCATTAGTCTATCATTATAAGAATAAACGAATTCGTTATTCATATAGCTAGTTATTGGACATTATCGTGAAGAATAAAGATCACTAATTAAATGAGATTACACGTTTCGTTGAGCAGCCGTTGGCATACATTGGCAAGTGGCAACGGTCGTTGTCGGCCAAACAAAAGCTTTTAATACTGCATAACGGAAGCGTCGCTTTCGCGCAAAGTTTTACCTTGGCTTTGCACTTAGATCGTCTCAGATATTGGATACTGGTGTACATGTATATGCATGGGGATTATGAGCTTGTATGTGCAAGCCCAATACAAGCTTGAATATTGAATACGAGCTTGAATATTCTATATTCAAAGCTGCGCGCGTGCCACAGTTAGGAACGGTTATCGGTTTATACTCACGAGATCTAGAATTAATTGAATTCGATACCGCACGTGACCATGCATAGAGATAACCGTGAAAAAAACAACCCGTTGAGCCGTTGAGTTGAGATTTATCTGCAATTCCAATTTCTTCCTTGTTTGCTTAAGCAGAGTGTTGGGTAACTTGGCAGTGCTTTGTTGTTGAATTAAGTGAATCAGTAAGTCTTCTGGCTAACGTCAGTGCTAATGTCTACTACTTGATAATGAAGCTGCCGATAGACAGTTTCTAGCCTTTCTTCTGCCTGAGCCAGGAAAAAACGGCCCCTCCGTTGTTTTACTCGTCAACGGGAGAACTTTCGGACATTCTAGGCAACAATGAGTTAGGTATCGACAAGTAAGTTAATCGCGCTAATGTTACTTGTCATTTATCATGTAACTCCATCCCACTCCCTGACTCCACACTCAGGAGTCAGGAATGCAAGAGCATCCTTGGTCGTCGTTAAAATTTCAAAATGTCGAAACGTAGATTAAAATTTTCAACCGAACAAAAAATAAATTCAGTAACAATCGAAATATAGTAAGGTTAGATATACTGCCGAAACAGAGAACGTATAGGAGTCTAACGTTTCAAGCGAATGTCCTTCATCACGTTTCTCTCTGACGAAGGGCCTTCGCTCGAAACGTTATTAGGCCTGACCAAACGCTTTCAACATTTCATTCAACATTGTTGAATTCAACCGTGATTCAACATGTTGAAAGCGTTTGGCCACCCTGTTGAATGGTGTTGAATGATGTTGAATGGTGTTGAATGATGTTGAACGAAATTTGAACATGTTCAAATTTTCGTTCAACATGCGTTCAACAATGTTGAACGATGTTGCATGAAATGTTGAAAGCGTTTGGCCAGGCCTTACTCCTACGTTCTCTGTTTCGGCAGTATATCAAACCTTACTATATTTCGATTATTGTTTCAACACTGCCTACGCAGCACGCTACTTTTATTTCACTAAATTCAATAGCTACTTAATATTTTATCTCATATTACTTGTATATCACTTTGTCCGTTAAAATTTGGTTGTTTTTTTTACCCGTTTTGTAATATAACACTAATTTACCGCATATCTTAGATTTTTGCGTTTAATATACAAACATTCATATGATCTATATGTTTTTACAAGTTTTAAATGTGGAAGTTGTGTCCACATAGAGTGGGTTTGGGCACGCCTACAAAAATCTTGTCTTCTACCTGTATGGCGTTACTGTCGTGGGCATAGAAGTGGGGTTTTTTACTCGGTTATGTCTAGGTTTCGGCTCGGTTGCTTTTCCTTTTTTGGGTGTCACGATTTTGATTTTGCACTTTTTACTTCCGCTGCTATTCATGCTTCCGGTGAGTTGTTAACCGTGTGACTATATAGTGAGGCTGTGAGGCATGTTGTAAGCAATTTGCTCCTTTCGCTTGTGGAGTTGGACAAAAAATTGAACAGCTTTGCCTTTTGATCAAGGTGTTCTTGCACGTTGTTGGTAGATTTCGAAAGTGACCAATTGCCTTTGTATAGTTTAATTATTAATAAATATTAATAGCACTAGAAGTTACTATCGCAAGGGAAGTGCTGCCTCAAAAGCCATGGGAAGCCTAATTTTTTATAAAATTTCAAAAATGAACCCTGGTATTGATTATATAAATTGTAAAAGACATACTGTAGTAGTATGTACACATTTTTTCAATTATTTTAATTATATTTAAATACAGCAGACTTAAATTACAAATAACTATCACTTAATGTATCTGAATATAATTGGCAAGGCTTTTGACTGCATACACAGTATACTACAAACAATATGACTATGTGTTGATGTTTGGTAAACACATTTATGATAAATCACTGTCACTATATATAAATCAAGCTTCTTACTGTGACAAAGCTGTCAGTGGAATCCGGAGTGTCTGATATGTTATGGCAAAGCAAGCACCAAACAAATAGGCACCGACTAAGGCCCCGTTCACACTATACCGGATAGGTTTTCGTGCCGGCACGAAAACCTATCCGGTATAGTGTGAACAGACGGCATAATTATGTGCCGTTTCGTGCCGAATACGATATAACCCCGTGATCCAACCAATCACCACGCTCTATTCTATTAATATACTTCCGAAACGATTTCGATCTCCGTTCACACTGGAGCTGAAACGGCACAAAAAGCTATCCGATACAAGATGTACCTCTTTCGAGATCGGAGCGGCGCAACGGCGTGCCGGCACAGAAATTGTGCTGGAACAGGCGTTTTGTGTGTGAACAGAAGGCCTATCCGGTATGGTTTTCGTGCCGGCACAAAAGCTATCCGGTATAGTGTGAACGGGGCCTAAATAAATACCAGAAATGGTATGTAACAGGTGTTTAACAAGTACCAACATTCCGTAGCTTGAAGACCTTGGGCGACAGGTCTTTCTGTGTTGCAGCACCAACGTTATGGAATAGTCTTCCACAACATATCCGCAGAGCTGAATCAGTGACAACGTTTAAGACGTTCTTAAAAACATATCTTTTTAAAAAAGCTTTTTGTTGATTACTTAGTATTTATATAATCTTTACCTATATTATCTTTAGGTTAAATTTTACATTTTGTTGATAGTATATTGTTAGATTCTTAAATTCATACTATTATAGTTTTAGATTTTGTCATCTAAATTTAACTTAGATTATATATTTTACATTGTGTAAATAAGTCTTAAGGGCGCATGTGAACAAGAATTAAATCAAATAAGAATGAAATATTATTATTATTATTAATAGTGATGTGGCTGACAATACTCTCGAGTATCGACGGTGCATTTAATAGACGATTGCTGTATCTTCTTCGGGACGTCGGGGTTTCTTTACCTTTCGGATTCGGTATGATCTTTGACAACGTACACCACAGAAGAAAGCACGGGTTTTGTTTTAAACACTGAGTACGTTTGTTTTTTGTTGGTTTCATTTTAACAGATATTTTGCGATCAGACAGCCTGATCAGACGCCAGTCTGACGACGCCAGACGTAATATATTTGTATAAACAAGGTGAAAACTTGTAATTGTGCCTTTGTCACTCCTCCCTAAGTATTTTTGAAATCATTAATTAAACACCCCCCCCCCCCCACCAATTTTTAGGGGGCACGTGACCAGCCACAACCAAGGGTCTTTTCGCAGCGGTGGGCGAGGGCGGGGGAGCGGAGATAAGACCCTGGGTACGAGGTTGCGTATACGTAGCCTGAGTGAATGAATGCCTGACCCAAACGTCTTGTTTTAGAATGGAATACACCAAATCGTAGTTTCATTTAGGCCCACATGCAAATTAGTTTCCTATTCAATTTGTGCCCCTATGCAAATTACATGGTGTCTATTAAAGCAAAACGGGAAGATACCATAGGCTGGGACTGTTTTTTCATGTTTTGAGTTCATTATTTTTAGACACTACGTTTAGGATTATTGTCAAGGATAATCGATAAGCAAATTTTATCCTTATAGAATACTTAAACATTAAAAAGTTTCCGAAATCAGAAATGTTATCTTTACTACGGCTGCTTCAGCCTCATGTTATAACGTTTTATCCCGACCCAGATTGTATGCGCAGTCGAAACTCCGATTTCGTCTATAGAATGGGATGGAATGGGATCGATGGGATGGGATGGGATGGGTGGGATGGAATTAAATGGAATAGAATAGAAATATATAGAATGGAATTCAATGGCATTAGAGTTAAAGTAGATTTCAAATGAGGTTGGATCACTGCTGTAGAGAGAAGTTGTCTTACTGTTCCAGTAGAGAATCGAACCCAAGGTCTTTGGCTTAACGTACCAGTGTTTTAAGAACTGGGCTATTGGGACTCCCGGCCAAATGTTTCTGACTGTTTACTCTGTAACGATTATAAAACCAGTTTGTGTCTTGTAGAAAGTGTGGGCCGTCGTCCCGCATTCCATGTGAATTATCTGGTAAAGCTTAGCGTAGGTTGTTCTCCGCATTCCTTGTAACCGTTAATCTGTGGTGTAGACTAGTATTCTCCGCATTCTTTGTAAGTGGGTTTAAGCTTTCCATGTACGAAAAGACAGAGCGAGTTTTGGCTTCGAATCAAGATCTTTCTGAAATCTGAATAGCCTTTTAACTAATGTTTCAAGTCAGTACTGTTGACATGTAAGCTAATAGTTTATACGCGGAAATCAACTGTACTTGACACTGTTTGAGTTATATGTAGGCGTATAAATACTTATTCCAAAAGCGCGTTGATCATTGTTCAGGCAAATGAATGAATGTGTTACCAGAGTCTAACATATAGTAAAGATTAACTCATTCCTGTCCGAGGGCAGGGGCGGATCCGGATTTTTTCAAAGAGGGGTTGACACGTCTAGGGGTCCGGGGGTATGCTCCCCCGGAAAATCTCTGATTTCTGATACCCTGAAATGCTTTTTCCTGCATTTTGGGGACAATATTAGGATCAGAAATAGTGATTTTTATACGCTATATTATACACTAAACACAATTTATATATTATATATAATATAATATACCGTTCAAAGAATACATATATAATAGGCCAGGGGGGTTACAACCCCCATAACCCCCCTTGGATCCGCCACTAGAGGGCTTCCCCAGAGGTGAATAAAATCGTCTGTCGTTAGCCAGAATAAAATACTACAGACCGATTTGGACAGGAAAGATTTCAACAACTTGTTAACAAGCTTGTTACAAGAAGTTGTCACGAATACATCTTTTTAAAAAGCTGGGAGATCTTTACGCGTGTACTATAGTATATTTATTGTTTTTTTCTAACTTACCAAACAGCCTTTACCTTATAGCTAATTACAGTACTAGTCTGATCAGTGAACGGATTTACCGCCTAGTTCATATACACTAAGGCGATCAAGATCAACTAAGACCCGTTTTTGGATTCGTGACGAATCCGGAACGTTTTAGTACCAGATTCGTTTTGCCCATATTGCCGCGTTTACACACACAAGAATGAATCCGGAAAAACAATTTCCGGTTTGATCACGTATTCGGAGATTTCGAATCCGGAAAAAATGTAGAAACTTCGTATCCGAATGCTTTTGAATCTGAGACAATACGTAGTGTGAACGGTTATTCAGATGAATTCGGATGCTCTTCCGCTCGTAGTCATGTGAGGTTGTGATGGAACCAACATGGTCAACATATTAACTGAATTAAAGGAATTCCGAGTTTAGTGGAAAGGGCCGAATCTGCGAATACTGTTGTAGTGTAAACGCCTAACGAATCCGAATACTCGGTATGAAATGATTCCGGAAACATTTACCGCGAATCCGGAAACTTTTGCTCTATAGTGTAAACGTACACTGCAAAACCTCCAATTCTTGTCAAGATAATTTTTCTTGTTTTGAGATTTTATTTCTTGTTTTAAGATATTTAATCTTGTTTTAAGACAAAATATCTTGTCAAGAAACTGCAGTAAGATTATTATCCTGGAAACGGGACAAGAAAATCGTAAAACAAGTATTTTTTTCTTAAAACAAGTTTTTGGGAGTTTGCAGTGTAGTTTTCTGTGAAAAAATTGACTATAAATCGTGATTTCGAGGAACTGTTTTTCGATGAGATCTTCCACTGATGAAAAGATATTTCGTAGACTGAAAGCCAGCCGCCGATCTCATCTCGTAGAGATCGGCGGCTGGCTTTCAGTCTAGATATTTCGGTGAAGCAAAATTTTCGAGTAAAACAATATTTTGATGAAAATATCCTAGGCCGGATTTAGCAACGAAGCTGTCTTTTTCTCAAACTCATTAATAATTCATGGCTTATAGCTCATGGATTCGCTACGTATACGGTACCACATCACATGCATGAGTTGAGAAACCCAATGAAAACCTGTAGGAAACAGTGAACTGGATCACATTTCTTAATCTGCATATTGAAACACCGCAAATCGTGATGCGAATACCCGTTTTAGAAGCAAGATCAAACACTTGTTTATCATTTTTACCAGGGGACTCCAAACACTCGAAAACAATAAACGCCTTGGAGCTATGCCCTCGGTTTTCAGTTTCTCGTGTTTAGAACCCCTGGTGAAACACTCAAACTCGTGTTTGATCCTATTACTTCGCTGAACGTTACAGAATCGGTACTAACGTACGCTGATTTTTCGTTTAGGCTAAAGAACGACCACCACATAGGTTTTTCTGTCCTGGATGTGGCGACAAAAGAAAAAAGGTAATTATACTATATGTTTAATTGTTTGAAAGTTTTCATGGCGATAATGTAATATAAATAAGTTTTGTGGAAACACCGCGTAAAATATTTATTTGCTAAGCTTTCGGCCTTTCGGACTCAGGCCTTCATCAGAGCACATTGCTCTGATCAAGACCTGAGTCAACATGCCGAAAGCTTAGCAAATAAATATTTTACTGACCGGTTGGACGCTCTAACCATCCTGAAACTAGGATGACTTGGTCGTTTGAAGGTGGTGCCCTGCTTGCTCAAAAACATCTTCTGAGTATATTTGAACTTGACCAACGTCTATTTATACAACATGTAATATACAACGTATATTACACCAAGCAGGTCTGGTCAAGCTTGCACATGCACCACATGTATATATATATATACGTATACAACTCTTGGTGAAAAATCATTATACCGTTTCGTGAAACTATTTTCTCTCATATTTTTTTTGTTATTATAAGCTAGTTTGGGAAAACAGTTTCATGGTTAGATTAGGTTAAACTGACTCTCTATATGGCTTTTATATTTTAATTTAATATATTGATACATATAAATACTAAATGTTCCAATCAGCCAATGTCCATAAACGTTCATAATTTGTAGTCACGACGTTAGTATAGTGTTTTCAGCTTGAAGTTGGTAAAGTTTCAGTTGTTTTTGCTGCACAAGTTGTCGTAAGTAGTTAAACTCAGAAAACTATATACTGGAACTATACGACATTGCCCGCCACAAAGATATCACTCCAGTTCTCATATAGAGCGCTAGCTCACCGAGACTAAGCCCTGTTTCAGCCTGGTTCCCAGGCCTCTCTTTTTAACGTCGAGCGGCAGACCGAATTGTGAGAGGCCTGGAATAAAATGTTTTGCCTGGCCCCAAATCTGGCCCCAAAACTGGCCCCAACTTATACAGGCACCAAACAGCCGTTTGGTGAAAAACCAAGGCAGATAACACTCACGTCGGTCTGCACAATTCTTTATAACATCATATAGCAAGGTTGGTCTACTGCCGAAACGTTAAAAAGCATATTTCGATTTGTATAAATGTGTTTCAACACAATCACTTCCTACGCCGAACACTACTTTATAAAGCTTCGTATGTAACAACCTTTTAACGTAATGTAAAACAAAGAAACCTACTCGTTTGCTGTCTGCTAGTCAAGAAGAAGTTTGTTTAAGTGCCCTCGTTCATAAAGATTAAAGAATCCGAGCTCCATCAGGATTCATGATAGATAAAGATGAACATTTTCCGCTAGTCCTCTTGTCCCTATTCTGTGACGTCACCAAAATACGTTCGAGAGAAAAGAGGACTAGGAACTAGTCTGGCCCTGTTTACACGGCCAAAATTTAAGCGGGATCTGAGCCACATCTGACTTTAAGCGGGCTTAAAATGTCCGTGTAAACAGATCAGCGTAAATTAATCGCGATTAGTTTGCACCACCTCAAGGAAGTGGATTAAACTGAGCGCGATCACTGAGTTAATCGCGCTTAAATTGGCCGTATAAACGCAAAACTTGAAAAACGCTTGAAAAAAACGCTTGAAAAACGCTTGCTATTAATACGGTGTTATTAATACGATAAAATGCATTTTTTTGCCCTGCTGTAGAAGCTTCCATCTCGCCATTCTTTGTTCCTTTGTTTGTTTGTTTGTTTGTTTGTTTCTTTTAGCTATTACTCTTTCTCGTGTACCGATGTCTTCCGTTGTTCTTTGACGCACGCTACCCATACGAAGCTTCCAAAACCAAAAATATAGCTCGTCCGCCATGTTGAATAATGGTGTACGTGTTTTAGTAAGGGATTATTAAATGACAGTGTAAACGCACCAACGTGGCGCATTTTAAGCACGCTTAACTTACGCGTGCTTAAATTTTGGCCGTGTAAACAGGGCTTAAGTATAAGACACGACTATTCATTTCGGTATTTTAAAAAAGGGGCATGAAAATTACGAAGGGGTCATTTCAGAATATGTTACAATATTGACAAAGAAGCCATGTACAAATTACCTACCTTATCTTTTTGGTGGTATATGCTTATAATTTTAACTTTTGTGTGGGCCTCTCGAACCAGTCTAAATATTTCAGTGTTTTCCCGCTCGTTTTTTTGAGGTACGTGCACGAGCTCGGATGTCGCGCAGGCCCAAAACGTTTGACAGCGGTGTTACTTGTGACACACGTTGACACACGTACGGTTTCACTAGTTCCCAGGTATAAATATCAAACAACCTCGGTCTACCATCTGAGTTCCAGTGGCTCAATGGTGAGAGCGTCCGGCTGGCATTCGGAAGGTTGTGAGTTTGAGTCCCGTCTGGAGCTCAGAGTTCTTCTCGTTTAATGACGTACGACAGCTTGTACAGTAAAATCAACTAAGGATATTAATTTGTAATCAGTTTGTCCTCGTATAAATAACCGTACGAGCCACCTTAACCACCTTGTTTCTTTGTAATCCCAATTATAGGAATTGAGAGTAATAGAAAGTGGTGTAGAAACCGCACTAGATGGCTTGCCACGTGACAATGTTATGGACGACAAAACTGAAAAAAGATCCTCTGTGACCCATTGCATGAAGGGAGACAAAGGAGAGCGGGGAGATCACGGACAAGACGGGGTACAAGGACCCCCTGGTGAAAAGGGGGAATCAGGGGGACAACGTCAGGTTAGTACCCAGGTACGGGGGTTTCTCCAAAACAAGAGGGCACTCAGAGATCGCATACTTCCCCCAGCAGGTTATTATTAGAGATGTTTAAAGGGAAACGGGCTATCCCGCTAACTATAAGTAATATTGGGCATTTCACTCGATTACATAGCATGTTCTAAGGATTTTAGGTGAAAGAAAATTCGAGTGTAGAATATATACATTTTAAGACCAAACCGGGACCAGTTGCGAAAAATGCAACTACACAGGCCTTCCGGCAGGAATTGAACCCACGACCTTGCGATTCTATAGTGCAATGCTCTGACCACTGAGCCACGGAGGGCGTTGCACGAATAAAATGCTTAATTGCACCCGCAAGCTCGTACCCATTTTGCCTCCACCAAACATCGCAGGCTTCCTCCGGGTACTCCGGTTTCTTACTGTAGTAACACTGGACCAATAAGGGATGGCCCTTACTGGACCTCTAGCGAGAACAGTTAGCTGTAACTGATAGAGCTATATCCAATATAAATAAGATTAGTTTAGTTAGGCAGAATAATGAGCGCAATCAAGAATTTTTCAATTATTTCTTCTACATGGAGAAACTCCAATCTTCAACCAAATTCAACCAAAATTTAATAGCTTGGTCCTTGATCTATGATCAATATTTTCACAAACTTTGATGAAAACCTGTCCAGTACTTTTGTGAGATATCTTTTTTCAGACAGATGAATTATTTGATCGATATCTTCTCCTGACAGACGTGCAATATAAAATTATAGTCATATTTATGGATTAGTTGGCCTTAAACTTATGTATAAACTTACTTTATATAGGCCCTTGACTTAGTGAGTTGATTCAGTCAAACTATAGTCAGAAGATATGGCTGTTACGAAACCAGGCTTGACACGCCCCCATTCAATGAATATATATATCTTGTTTTCTCAATAGATTGATGCTGTCTTGAAACCACTGGAAGCTAAAGTTGACGCCTTATTTTCTTCATACACCGCAGAGGTATGAAAGGATCTATGTTGCGCGATTTTTAACCAAAGCTGTCTTATACTCAAATTTTGAGCTGCATTAAATTTCAAAAATTAAAGTTGCACATTGATTCAATTGTGATATACGACTGACTGTACGAATCACAAATCAAAATGTCACATTAGTAATTTTGTTTACTTTGGACCATTCGTATTTCTGTGCAGGTTTATAGTATATCTTTTTGTGTCTTTTAAAAATTGTTATGCAATTTTAAGGGCCTATTTACAAGGAAGTAGGGTTACCCTCACACGTAAAAATCTCACAGCCTGTCAACAGGATGTGTTCGCAACAGACTTGTAGCAAGGCTGTTAACAGGTTGTAACAATGCTGTTCGTTAAAAAAGCTGCTACAACCTTGTTCGCATCAACCTGTTAACAACGTGTCGAATGCAGAGCGGTAACAGGTTGTTGGAACAATTTGTCATCAATCTGTTGAAGTTATCAACCAGGGGCGCAACTAGAAAATTTCGAGGGCAGGAGGGGTTGAACGCAAAAAAAGGCAAGTCGTTCAGTATTCTAAACAATTTGGGACTAGAAGCCAGTGGCGTGGGAACCTCCCCCCCCCCCCCCCCCCCCCCCCGCGGAAAATTTAGGAATTTTGGGTCTCTGAAACGGCATTTCCTGCATTTTGAGGACGTTTTTCTCGTATTTTCGTGTGCGGAAATTTTTATTTTGGTCTCGCATTATTTAAAATGTATCATAATTATATTCAGCCTAGCTGACGCTCGGGCCCACTGCTAGAAGGCTCTGAGTCTCGCCAGATTTGCGGAGAATTGTATTGCGTACTACAACAGACGATTAATTATTGTTTATCTAATGTCATTGAACTCTAAAAAGACTGGAACGATAGGGGTTAAAAAAGGCAGGGGTTGCAACCCCCCAACCCCCTCCCCCCCCGTAGTTGCGCGCCTGTCAACCTTGTTAGACGTTGTCAACAACTTGTTACAAACATGTTAACAGACTGGGAACAAGCAGTGCGAATACAACTTGATATCGGCTTGTTGGAACAATTTTGTAACAAGTCTGCAGGCTTGTTACAACTTGTGCGTTTTTACGCGTGTACCCTAGCACCCGGGTTACCCTAGCACCTGGGTCAAAGTTAGCCTGGGTTTACAAGCAACATTTCACAGGTAGGGTCACCCTGCTGCCCGGGACAACTTTATTAGACGTGGTTACCAAGCGGCACTAATAACATGTAAGCGAGTTATCCCTATCAAACGCGTTTACAATGACAAAACGTAAGCCGGCTACTTAGTTTCAGGGGTTCCCTAACGTCTTTGTAAACACGACAAAAAAAAACCAAGAAATGTACGAGAGCTAGGGTAACCTCATCCCCTTGTAAACAGTCCCTAAGAGAATCTCCACTAAAAAGAGTGATATCTCTTTGCACTGATCGAAGCCCTCGCTTGACATCTTTTTCTTGTTTCAGATTGCTCGACTCAGAAATGAACTACATGATCTTAAATCTAGTAAGTCGTACTACTTTACGAAATTTTTACTTTATAAACATTTTGAAGTTTTTAAAAGTTTTAATACGTAAAAATACATTATATACATGATTTTTTTTACATATGAAAAGAAAACGTGATTCATATGTTTTAAACATACTCCATTTGCAAGAGATGGTTTTTATATCATATTAAATCAAAAACAACTCCCCTTCTTTTTCCAGAGTTTGTTCGTACTCTTGGATCAGAAGCGAATCCAGCGAAATCGTGCAAGCAAATTTATGAACAAGAAAGGTACTACATCTTAAGAATTAGGTTAGCGGGAGGAAGATAATGGAAGGAAGGAAGGAAGTAAGTAAGGAAGGAAGGGAGGGAGGGATGGAGGGAGGGATGGAGGGAGGGAGGGAGGGAGGGAAGGAGGGAGGAGGGAGGGAGGGAGGGAGGGAGGGAGGGAGGGAGGGAGGGAGGGAGGGAGGGAGGGAGGGAGGGAGGGAGGGAGGGAGGGAAGGAGGGAAGGAAAGGAAAGGAAGGAAGAAAGGAGGGAGGGAGGGAGGGAAGGGAAGGAAAGGAAAGGAAGGAAGGAAGGAAGGGAGGAAGGAAGGGAGGAAGGAAGGAAGGGAGGAGGGAGGGAGGGAGGGAGGGAGGAAGGAAGGAAGGAAGGAAGGAAGGAAGGAAGGAAGGAAGGAAGGAAGGAAGGAAGGAAGGAAGGAAGGAAGGAAGGAAGGAAGGAAGGAAGAAAAGAAGAAAGGAAAGAGCGAGGGAGGGATGCAGGGAGGAAGTAAGAAAGAAAGAAAGTGAAGAAGGGAGGAAGAAAATGAGGAAGGGGGGGAGTGATAGAAAAAGAACGACTGGATGAGAGGAAAGAAAATCAAGGATGGCATCATGGCAGGGAGGAACAACGAGAGGGGGCAAGAAAGAAAGCAAATAAAAATTATTTCCATACTACTGTGTAGAAATCTATCATCGATAAAATATTCCTTTTTTGTTTTTCCAGGTTTTCACCGAGTGGAGCTTATTACCTAAATGTGACAGGGGTACGAGGTGGGGTCACGAGAACTTATTGTTACATGGAAGAGGATCTTGGGTGTCCAGCGGGATCTACTTTAGTCATGAAGATAGATGGTACAAAGGTAGGTAACCAGTTTCACTATGATAATAATTTGAATCAAGTTTCCGATTCTGTATGCTTTAGTTTGTTAAAAACAACATCAGCCAATAATTTGAAAAAATACAAAACAAAGCATAAACCGAAAATAAACATCTTGAAACTCAAAATATGAGCTAAAAACAAGACAACAAATGAAACGGTGATATTTCGATTTTATTACAAAATCATCATCAGACCAAGTGACTAGAATCAAATATCTACGTTCTATATATACAAGGATGATGAAAAGGATTAAAATAACTAGTATATATTACAAGTAATATTGGGCATTTCACTCGATTACATAGCATGTTCTAGGGATTTTTGGTGAAGGAAAATTCGAGTGTAGAATATATACATTTTAAGACCAAACTTGGACCAGTTGCGAAAAATACAACTACACAGGCCTTCCGGCAGGAATCATTGCGATTCTAGTGCAATGCTCTGACCACTGAGCCACGGAGGCCGTTGCCCAGAGCTTGATCGCGAGTTCTGTATACATTAAGGTGGTAATGCCAGGAGAGAATTGGGTTTATTAGAAGTAATATTGGGCATTTCACTCAAATGTATATATTCTACACTCGAATTTTCCTTAATTCACCAAAAATCCCTAGAACATGCTATGTAATCGAGTGAAATGCCCAATATCACTTATAATATATCCAATTCTCTCCTGGCATTACCACCTTATTATATATACAGAACTCGCGATCAAGCTCTCGGCAACGGCCTCCGTGGCTCAGTGGTCAGAGCATTGCACTAGAATCGCAAGGTCGTGGGTTCAATTCCTGCCGGAAGGCCTGTGTAGTTGTATTTTTCGCAACTGGTCCCGGTTTGGTCTTAAAATGTATATATTCTACACTCGAATTTTCCTTCACCAAAAATCCCTAGAACATAGTATATATTACAACGGTCAACGGTGAGATTAGAAAATTCAAAATTTGAGAATTCAAAATTACAAACGGAAAATAAGCTAAGTATATACAAGGTCAGCAAGAATTAAAAGAATTAAAGGAATCTATTACAAGTCAAAGTGACAAAGTGCATGCTACAAGAAAAGCGTCAGTTCTTTACTGGCTTTGTTCCGACTGTAAGACTTACAGTAGTGAAGGATTCTAGAGTTGTTAAATACAAGAGGACTCGGGTTTAATATTGTGAGATGATTCAAGAGATGAATTATTATTTAATCGATCGTATAAGTTGTTTAAATCAGCGATGTGTTGAGCATGTTGGCAATTGCGAAAATGTTGAGCCACCGCGCTAGTTTATTGTTTATTTTCGATAAAGCGACCGTTTTTCCCGGCTCATGCAAGAATGAGTTAAATTTACCGCATTGTTTTTCTACACTAAGCAATCACCTTTTAAAGTGAACTTGTTATCCTGGGATAGACCATAATGCATTGCGAATTCAAGATGGCGCCCCTATTCGTGTTTAGGTCCGTTATAAATTGGAAGAGGTTAGATGGGATGACTTTCTACGTCCTTTTTGAAGATCTTATCTTTTTGAAGTATGGAAATTAATGAAACCTAACCCCAAAATAAACTTCTAACCTTAATCTCACGCGGGAGTCTCCGTGGGATTTCTCCATTCTCGAACCCTAACTCCTCTCTCCTCTGCAGAGGTTCTTTCGGAGATCGGAGATTTCGGGGATGTGTCGGAACTGTCGGAAATGTGTCGGAATCGTCAGCTGGACACAAGGAGTGCGCTATACTTACTACGGTTGAGCTTAGACACACGTAATTTGACGACACACGTTTCACGCGGGAAACTAACATGTTGCTAAACGGAAACTGTAACGTTACTAAGGCCAAACGGTATTGTTTCAATATGAAACGAGCACCAAATTTTCAAAGCAAATGTGGGCATGTTTATAACTCATCCTTATACACAATTAAATCTTCGCCAAGTGAAACTAAGAACTCCACAGTGCTTTTCCGATCGGCCATTACGCTGACAAACCCCACAACGCGACGTTTGCACGAAGAAACAATGCCGTTTGGCCTTAGTAACTTCGCAGTTTCCGCTTAGCAACAGCTTAGTTTCCCGTGTCCACGCTCAAACCGGAACCGTAGTATTTCCAGCTGACGATTCCGACACATCTCCGACGATCGTCGAGAGAACCTCTGTGGAGGGGAGAGTTCTGACTTCTGACCCCGACCAATAACTTTATGGACCCCAGTCACTTGAGAAGCTTGTGGGATGCGCAGTAAAGTTCAATTGGTCACTTGGCGCAATGTTCGGGAAAGGTCCAACAAAATCAACCCATCTAACTTCTACCTTATATAAATGAGCATGGCAATTTATAATCGATATTTACCAAACAGGCAACGTTCCAGTACTCGTCGCCTTTATGGTCAAACAAAGAAACTCATAACCAAGATGGCGGAAGCACATTTTACGACTCAAAAGAGACCAAACTGGCCACGTACTGGAGCACCCGCGTCTCAAAGGTATGTGTCGGCATGCGCACAGACGACTCCTGGAATATGGAATCGTTGATCATCAAACGGACGTCCACCTCACTTTACGACCTTCTCGCCGATGGGAATTACCGGCCTACAAAAGGAGGCAGGGAGGTGTGGGAGTCCATTCTCCCCGGATCGACGTTACAAAAAGGTTGTCTCCGAGAAGGCTTTAACGTTCATGGCCAAAAGCCTGATTCCGCTGGCTCGCGAATTGGAGTAATCGCGGACGATAAATCCGACTGTTCTTCGCCAGATTCCTTTATCGGTTTTGGAACCGGAGGAGGGACATGCGGGTCAGAGAGGGTCACGTCATGTGGAAATGAGCCCGGATGCAAGACCAACGGCAACACGTCTATTCCAGCTTTCGGTTATATTTTTGTCTATTGAAGAGTAAGTCACAACTGTTTCAGCAAGAGTGTAGGACTTAGATAATAGTATAAATGTATTATGTATGTAGACTTTGAAATATTGCAAAAGAAGAAGAATGCTTAACAAAAGATGATATATATGTAACGAGTTTTAATAGTTGTAAATTGTATGGTCGCTTGGCTAATTCAGGGTCACGCCGCTTTAATAGCATGAGCCTGACACAACCTTAGTATAGCCTGATGTTTTTTACCATTGTCTGATATATTATCGGTCTATAAAATTAAATAACAAATGAGAATTATAGTAATAGTTGAAAATTATTTTACGTGATAAAGATCGAAAAAGTAGACTTTTATGAATTTTAGACTTGAAGCTTTAATTAATGTAATTAATTGAAATATAATAATACAACAGAATGATAGAGTACAAATAAAGTGTATTTTGCTTACTTTTCCAATATTATTGTGTTTTAAGAGCTTTTTATTGTTCAGCAGGCTCAGACCTTTATTTAATATTTCTATCTGTTGGTTCGTTTGTCTCAAGTTCCTGTATGTTTGACTGGCACTTATAAAGATCGATTTTTCATTATGCCTTTTCAACGTTAAAGAATGAATTTATTTAATTAATGTCTTAACTCTGTCTGTCTGTCTGTCTGTCTGTCTGTCTGTCTGTCTGTCTGTCTGTCTGTCTGTCTGTCTGTCTGTCTGTCTGTCTGTCTGTCTGTCTGTCTGTCTGTCTGTCTGTCCGTCCGTCCGTCCGTCCGTCCGTCCGTCCGTCCGTCCGTCCGTCTGTTTTTTTTTCTCACTCACTCTCACATACATATATATATATATACATGTATTTTTGGCCTTTCTAGCGAGTGTTTGATACAAGAGGAGTTAGGCTGGGTATACTGTTGATACTGCCGGAGGAAAAAATACTTTTTCTGTTTTTCAATCATACACAGGTATATAACAGGATAATTTATTAAAAGGCTCCAAATAAGGTCCCCATGAAGCAAACTGAGGGACAAAAATAAGTCGGCTTCTTGAAAAATGTATCCAGCTTTGAAGTTGGAGCAAGCTGTAGGAATTTACGCCTGAATTACTGGTGAAAATGAAATTGTCAATGATCGAATAAAATATTCACTAACTTGTGTTGTGTTTGTTGTCGGTTGCGTTTCGTCGTGTCGTGTCGTGTTGTGTTGTGTTGTGTTGTGTTGTGTTGTGTTGTGTTGTGTTGTGTTGTGTTGTGTTGTGTTGTGTTGTGTTGTGTTGTGTTGTGTTGTGTTGTGTTGTGTTGTGTTGTGTTGTGTTGTGTTGTGTTGTGTTGTGTTGTGTTGTGTTGTGTTGTGTTGTGTTGTGTTGTGTTGTTGTGTTGTGTTGTGCTGTATTGTGCTAGCTCTGTTTGTTGCGTTTCAACAAACGTCTCGGTGTTTGGATATCCTGATGAAACACTCCTCCGAGTGTATGATATAGCATCTCAAACAAATCAGTATTTTAAGAGAAAATCAAGATGAAAGTTTGCTTAATTTATGTAATTTCTTCCTCAGATATCCAAACCACCGACACGGTACTGATTTCCTTTGTGTTTTCTTCATGAATTATTAATGAGTTTGAGATGTTACGTTATTATATACTGTAGATTGAAAGTGGAGTAAACGGTTGGCTGTAGGGGAGAACGGATGATACTTTTCTCATTATTAAACATAAGTACGCACAGCGTATGCTGCGTATTACACGATGGCTCTCAGAACAAGTTTACTGGTCGCTTGTCATATCACGCGCTTAACAGTAATAGAAACATCCGTGCATGCCGCTGACGAGAACGAAACTAAATTGTATTTTGTGGTAATGTCAAGCGAAATTTATCACAGTTTATTCCTACTAGTTATTCCGACTTTCCCTAAACTGTCTCAGTAGTCCTACTTTTCATTAACGACTGTCGGAAAGACTGTTTCCCCCTCGTTTTTCATTGTTTTGTTTCAGTTGATCTTCGTAAACCTTGTGTTTGCCTGTGGAAGTTGTACATGGGTCTACAAGTGTGGGCGAGCGTATACACATCGCGGCAATATGTTAATTAATACATTCCCACAACCCGGCGCTATTATACGAATTAAAAGATTAAAATTATGAGACAATCATGCATATCCACGGTATTGTAAAAATGGATCACTGTGATGAAGATAACACATAACTTAATTTTCATTTCATATAGGGATTTCTTCTTTAATATATACAACTGCAAAGTGCGTTGCTTAAGTCTTGTTTATACAGCAAAAGTTATTTGATATAATATTTTTCTAGCTTGACAACCCTGCTTGTTAAAGTAGTTCTCTTATGAAAATATTGTTGGTATTGTTTCTGCATAATCCTAAAGATATTATGGTAGTTGCATGGTAATTGTTCAACAAAGTTGTATTTTACGTGCGAAGTTTGTATTTTGGAGCGCCGCCATTAAATTGGCCGTGTTTGAGAAGAATGAGTTGAGGAGAACTTATGACATCATAGACCCAACAAAAACAAAAGATCATTGTTGTTGTCACTTTAATGGCGGCGCTCCAAAATGCAAACTTTACACGTAAAATATCACCTTTTCTTCAACGAATTTTGAAATGAAATTTTGCACGATTACCAACTACTAAAACATATTTGGGATTATGCATAAACATTGCCAACAATATTTTCATCAGAGAACCACTTTAAAATGTTGGCCGAAATCAGGTTTTCGACAAAACACGGAGAGATTATTTTTTCGTACCCATGCACGCTTATACCCACGCGCCAATAGCTTAAAACGGGTAAATTACTAAATTTAAAACCATTTAAATTAAATTTTTAAATTAAATTAAAATGCAACACCATAACGAAAGGAAACCATTTATAACAAAATATATTTATTGACGTTTCGTTACTTAACCAGTAACAGAATGAATTAAAGATTACATTTAGTATATTTGTATAATATAGTTTCATAGTACAAGAGGAAAAAACGGTAAAAAATATATTTAAAAAATTTAAAAAAATTAAAATTACAAACGATCAATTAAATTTAATCTCTTTTTGATCGTTTGTAATTTAAATTTTTTGAATTGTTTGATAAATATATTTTTTACTTTTTTTTCTTGTATTAAATATGAAACTATATTAATGTTATATATAAGTATACTTAATGTTTTATAAATGGTTTCCTTTCGTTATGCCATGGTATAATTGCATCAGTTTAAAATTTTGAACTGGGCTCTTATATTCATTTTGCGATTACGGTTTCCGCCCGGTAAATCACTTGCTAAAATTAAAACGTGTTCAAACTTTACACCATTTTACTAGACAAATTGCAAACAAACTTTTAGTGTATATTTGCTTATAATTACGAGGTGGTTTGTTCAGACAGGAAATCCTCAAGTCTCGAAATATAGTAACTTAGGTTAGATATACTGCCGAAACGTAGGAATCTAACGTTTCGAGCGAAGGGCCTTCGCTCGAAACGTTAGATTCCTACGTTCTCTGTTTCGGCAGTATATCTAACCTAAGTTACTATATTTCGATTGTTGTTTCAACACTGCCTACGCAGCACGCTACTTTTAATCTTCAAGTCTCCCTGGTACACGACTACATAAACAGGAACACAGTTTTTCATATCACAGTTTCAGTATATATTCAGTTGCTGTGAGTGTTTATGCTATAGACTGAATTATATCGACTTTTGGTGGCCAAAATGGCTTCGTGTGTTCTGAGTCTTCTCGCACTTTTTTGCATCTGGATTCCCGGAAATCATGCTGTCGTTACAAAAGTAAGTATCCAATAATCTATACAGATTACGTGAATGTTTTAGACAATTTTGACATCAGTCCCTGCATATATAAGTCGAGCAAGCGTGAGACTTAACTTTTATTGCATCGGATTAGTAATTAACCCCAAGAAACCCGTTTATACAAACTCTGAATTTTCGTTACAGCTCACATGCATGCATTATTGTATTGTCTTCGATACGCCGAGCATTCTGTTGTATGTGCTGTGATTTCTGTACATTTGCTACTCATTTAATTAAGGTTCTTTAAGCTCTAAGTTTTAACCCGTCTAAGTTTTAAGTTTTAACATTTACGAAATCAGGTTGTTATGTACAAGACGGCGTGAGAAACGATCAATCACCTGAAGAAAACCGGTTTTCTACAACCGTCAGAAAAGTGGATAGTGACCAACATACATCAACGTGAAAAAGTGCCGAGAATAGTTTTAATAACAAAATATTGACGCTTCGACTTTCGAACTGTCAAGGACAGGGGGGCCAGAACCCGCTAGGGGGGTCCGGGGGCATGCCCCCCCCCCGGGAAAATTCTGAAATACTATTTCCTGCGTTTTGAGACGATACTGATTAAAGAATTCTGAAGGTTATGAAACGTCATTTTAAACAGTCAAAAGACAACATAATTATTTCAAATATTTGAATACATCCAATGTTTTTATTTCATGGTAAGTAAGACACTGTAAGCTAACAGTCCAGTAACCATCGTGATGTTTTAGGTAAAACATCGTAAACCATCGTGATAGTTTAGGTAAGCAACGAGACCATGAGGGGAGTGACTAGCAACGAGTGAAAGAATTTTAATTAAACATTTCATAGATCAAGTAATTAATAAATTGTCGAATATCGGCTGAAATTTTCTCTCTGTTCCTTATCATACTATTTCTGAGCAAATTTCAGGGGGGGGGCATTGCCCCCTGCCCCACCTCAAATACGGGTCTGAGAGCCCTTTATTAGAGTAAAGGGTGGTAAAGGCCGGTAAACTGCCGAGAATAGTTTTGATAACGAATATAAAAATAGCGAAAAGTTTTGCCGTTTTTTTACACTCGGATATACTGTGTACAGACACTGAGACACGTAAGGGGGCAATACACCTGAATTATGTTTATTTACGGTGTTGATAGTTTGGTGTGCTTTATCTCATGAAGTATTGAACCAAAGTATGGAGAACCATATATTTTCTGAAACTACAGGAATTAAGCAATATATTCTCAAAATTTCACCTCCTCGAAAACGCATCACCAAGTTGCATATCGAAAACAATTTTTGTATCTACTGCGCATGCGCGAGTAAATACATTGCTTGTCATAAGGTAAGTTAACAAAAGAATGCCTTCGGAGCCAATCAAAAAATAGAATAAAACGATTGACTCACGACAGACCACCGAAGCCAAAATAACTACTGTACACCAAGTATTTCATAAGTCATTCGCATGGAGCGAGGTTACGAGGTTTTTGACAAGAGCGGGACTGCGGGATATTCAACAAGAGGAAGTTTTTACAAATTTAGTAAGTATTTTAAGTATGAATCGTAGTCAATTCTTAATTGTGATGTACTAGACGTTGTTGGAATAATGATAAAAGTTTTTGAAAGCAAGTTAATCGAGTCGTTGCGTGGACGATTTCATATTCAGACGAGCCAATTTATATGGCCAACATGTCTGGTCGAGCTTGCTACACTTGCGGCTAGAGAAAGGAATCCAGTCCGGACTGTGATTGGTCAAATTTAGCTTCGGGTATGATCGGAAATAGTAACATCGGAAGAAAATCGTGTAGTATCGTATTTCTATCGAGAACATGAACTGTGCTTGAACTAGTACCACTGGTATGGAGTCTTTAATATTTAATACTCAATATAACGCAATACGACTATAGTATGGAGTCACAAACCATGAGAATGAGCGTTAAAGTCGCTATTGCAAAGTCCCCATGATGGCGTAGGCAAAGGTTTATAATTTAGGGTTAGGATTCAGGACATTTTCTCTTCCTAAAATTTCATAACTATTATTTTTAATTCACAAAACCTGTCATTATAATATATAAATTATAACGTATTATAAGATTTTTAACTCTTAGGTAACCCTTGCTGGACTTTGGACTCTGTTCCAGCACGGTTCCAAGGCCCTTCTCTGTCGTATATTTTTCGCGGTAAATGAAAGCAACAAGTGTTTTGCTGTGATGTTTATACCGTTTGGCGTTTGTAAAGATCGGTGCTTTAGATAAACCGCCCATGAAAACTATGATCTCTGGCCATGACTGATGACTCCATACTATATATAGTTCTAGTTCTTGACAGTCACCAACGTATTAATATTATACCGAAAGAACTACGATACTATACGATTTCCTTCCGATGTTATTTTTTCCCGATCATTACCCGAAGCTAATCTTGACCAATCACAGTCCGGACTGGATTCCTTTCTCTAGCCGCAAGTGCTTGCTACAAGTTTCTCCATGGATTTAAACTTTTCACGAGAACGGTTTGAAGACCATTGGGGGACGACCACCCCCCCCGGCTATGCCACTGTTTAAATACTGTATTAAATTAGTCATTAAGTCAAATTTTGTGATTTGTTATATAGTTATGTTAATTTGTTTTGACCTACCGTACTTAAATTAAAGCTTTACTACCATACTTTATGACTATAGCTTTTAGTACCATAGCTTTAATAGTCAAGCTATTAGTGCACTGCCTCTCACCGCTGAGGACCGGAGTAAAGCCCATTTGGATTGAGTTAGTATTTGAATGGGTGACCATGTACCTGTCCGGGCTTGGAACTCATGCCAGATATGAGTAGAGTTGTAAGCACTTAGCCTTCTGTGCTTTGCTGGCTTTACTCTGAGAGTCTGAGTTGACTGAGTTCTTTATCAAAGTTAAAACACAGCATGGCCTGTGAGCATACAGTAGATAATTTTGTCAAGAATCTTGTTCAGCTCTAGATCTGAATACAAGGTATTATATCACTCGAAACGTTAGACATCTACATTCCCCGACTGTTTCGGCAGTATATTCAACCTTATAACAATATTTCGATTTTTGTTTCAACACTGCCTACGCAGCACACTACTATTTTTTCATTGTTAGTGTTAGGATATTGACTTGTGTCTTGTTGATGATATTTTTTACTCAAACTTTCGAGATCCTTTTACAGCTCTCAGTCAATTTGCTTTTGTCTTACTTTTTTATTTATAGTCATCGATTGAACCTCCTCCAAAAAAGTTTCCATGTCCGGGTGTTATTCCAGCAGTGAAGGTACAAATAGAACAAATTTGACTTACTATACTTATTACACATGTAATTACTCACAACTACAGAGAGATAGACTTTAGGTGTCTCACTGGGACTTCAACCAATGTTTTCCTGCAAATCAATATACCATATTTATTTACACCCACCTGGTCAATTATAAACAGGACGTCTGTTCAGGTTTACTAACTATAAAATTATAGGCCTAACAAATCACAACAAATCACAACAAATTACCAGCGCTTTAGAATATTCATAGTTTTAAAAGCGGTTTATAAATATTAAATATGTTATGTTAAATCGCAACAAATCACAACAAATCGCAACAAATTTAAATCGCAACAAATCAGATTTGTTGCGATTTGTTGCGATTTGTTGCGATTTGTTGCGTTTTGTTGCGATTTGTTGCGATTTGTTGCGATTTGTTGTGATTTGTTGCGATTTGCAAATCGCAACAAATCACAACAAATCGCAACAAATCGCAAAAAATCAGATTTGTTGTGATTTGCAAATCGCAACAAATTTAAATCGCAACAAATGACAACAAATCAGATTTGTTGCGATTTGTTGTGATTTGTTGCGATTTGTTGTGATTTGTTGCGTTTTGTTGCGATTTGTTGCGATTTGTTGTGATTTGTTGCGATTTGTTGCGATTTGTTGCGATTTGTTGCGATTTGTTGCGATTTGTTGCGATTTGTTGCGATTGGTTGCGATTGGTTGCGATTGGTTGCGATTTGTTGTGATTTGTTGCGATTTGTTGCGATTTGCAAATCGCAACAAATCGCAACAATTCACAGCAAATCGCAATAAATCACAACAAATCGCAACAAATCGCAACAAATCACGCTCTCTAAATTGTTTTATGTCGTGTTAACGTTTTTTTTAACCTTCCTAACTAAACCTTTCTCCTGACTATTAAACTAAATTGTCTTCTAATAGATCACGCGGGCAACAACTAATGAAAATGCACATAGAAGTCGACAGGTTGTTGTATAATTTACGTTTGTTTGCCAGGGAGAAAAGGGATCTACCGGACCACCAGGACAACGAGGACAACCTGGACCCCCGGGAATGAATGGAGCAATGGGGAAACAAGGTTCCAAAGGAGATCAAGGGCAAGATGGAAAGAATGGACAGCCGGGAATAAAAGGACAGAAAGGGGAGGAAGGAAAATGTGATGCTCAGGTATGTCCATGTCGTCCTATTTTATGCTCGAAAATCTAGAGTTGCTCTCTACCACCGAGCATCTCTTACACTTTTTTGTGCTCACCCAGCTTCCCGCGTACATTCATAACTCGATGGAGCGCTCCAAACCACGTGCAATTTTTCTATAACTTATTAATTAGTTCATCCCCAACATTTTTTGTTTTTTAGTGTTTGAACATAAAGAAGTTAGAAACCAGGCTGCAGGCACTTGAAACTAACTATACAGGAGAAGTGAGTACATGGTAACCACTGATCTCTATATAAACTGGATAGGCCATTCCCTATGGCCAGCAGTCAAACATTTCGTGCCAGTCGCCGCCATCTTACGTAGTGGAACATATGACGCGTTGCGGGCTTAGAACTTGTTCCCAATCCCAAAGTTGACTAGCATAAGCAATCTTGACGTCAGCACGGTCAGATTATCCGGGGGAAGGAATATTAAGTACTCTGTGCCGGGGGAGTCGGAAAAGCCGTAAAGCAAACAACAGATGCCGGTTCTTTAGTTTTCACTGTTTAACAACAAATACAGTTCAAAGATGGCAAGTACACAACACGAGATATTGTTAAGGCATTAAGATTACCATTAAAGGTACAATTTAAGACTTGGAATTGAATTCTTCGTATATTTTATAGTCTGTTTTTCAGTTTATATTATCGTGAAATTTCTTCGTTGTCGGCACTGAAGAAAAACAACGAAATTCAAAGGTTTTATAGCTAAATAACAGAAACAAATGCAAGAAATTAGCGTCTTAAACCTTATTAAGTACTTCTTGTGTGTCCTTACATTCGTTTAAATTTTCTTAAAATAATTCTTTTTGTCTGTTTTCAATCTACGAAAGCTTATGAACTTTAGTGGGTGCCATCTTGGGTAGTGGTCACGTCATCATACAACTGGCACGCTAAATCCGGCCTCATGCCCCATCCAGTTTTATTGAGATCAGTGATGGTAATACAGTCATTGCAACATACTTTTCCACATACAAGTTCGTTTGAAGTCTGAAGTTACAAGTACTAGTTCGTCTGAAGTCTGCATGAAGTTTGCAAGTTTGTTACGCAGTTCGCAAGTTCCTTTTGATCGGACGACGCATTTGATTGGTTGCTTATTCGTTTTGAACTACATATTTGATTGGCTGCTTATTTGTTTTGAACTACGTATTTCATTGGCTGCTTAGTTGTTTTGATCTACGTAATTTATTGGTTGCTTGGTTCCTAGCAACCAATCAAATGTGTAGTTAAAAATGAACTTGCGAACTTCGGAACGAACTTCCAAACATTCATAGTCGGTGAAAAGTATGTTGCAAGTGACTGTGATTCTTATATTCTTTATATCACTGCGGGTTCGATTCCTAGCCGTAAGGCCTAGATGTCACATTTTCGTCACTAGTCCAGCTGCTAACGACCAAAATTGTTCGTTTTATGATACAAGCATCAAACTTGGCATGTAGATAGAGTTACTACTACTGATGATTTTCTGATATAGGACCAATGCAGATTTGTTCCTAGTTGCCACAAAATCGAGTTTTTTTTCCAAAGTACTATCTTCAAAAGAAGTGAAATTTCACGTTCACTTTTAGCAAATATCAACTATATCGTTAGAAAGTTCACAAAAAAACTATATGAAGGACATTTAAGGGGGTAGTACGATTTTCCAAGCCTATATTGAGTTATTAACCCTCAAAAATGTGGGAAATGTCGCAAAATGCTACAAAATGCTGTTTTTAAGTGGGTTTAACCTTCTGTAACTCAAAATAGGCTTGGAGAATTGTACTACCCGCTTAAATCTTCTTCATATAGTTTTTTGCAAACTTTCTAACGATATAGGTTATATTTGCCAAAAGTGAACTTTGAATTTTCACTTTTTTATAAGTCTGTACTTTAATAGGTAAATTGGAAGAAAAACTCGATTTTGTGGCAACCAGGTACAAATCTGCGTTGGCCCTATATCAGAAAATCATCAGCGGTAGTAACTCTATCTACATGCCAAGTTTCATGTTTGTATCATAAAACGAACAATTCGACTAAGTTTTGGTCGTTAGCAGCTGGACTATAAAATGTATATATTCTTACACTCAAGATTTTCCTTCCTTCACCCAAAATCCCTACTCAACAATAAATAGTACATAGTATTCGCTAAGAAGTAAACTATAGTATAGAATTGTCTTAGATTCTTGATACTTCCCCAATTTTTCTTCTCTGTTGTAGCTTAAGCATTTGAAACAAAAAATTGTATTGCTAGAGAGAGGTAAGAGTTATGAAAACGTTTTAAAATTTGATGCGTTGTGCTACCATTTTGCAATGGGACGCTGTTTTGATAACAGGAAACCATTATTCGCAAGATCTTTTCTAGTTTTGATGTCGAGTTTTCGAACTTGCTGGAACCTTAACCGTCTATAGAGTGTGAGGTAAACGAAGAACTTTCATTGAGGTCATAAGCAAACTGGTCTAATTGATTTGGTCTTTGGAGTTCCATCAACATCAGAATTGGGAGAAAATGTTTTTTCTGAATTCAAGGACTTTGTTAAAAATGTGACCAAATCGTATATGGTATCCAATAATATATACCCAATTCTCTCCTGGCATTAACCACCTTATTATATACAGAACTCACGATCAAGCTCTCGGCAACGCCCTCCGTGGCTCAGTGGTCAGAGCATTGCACTAGAATCGCACGGTCGTGTGTTCAATTCCCGCCGGAAGGCCTGTGTAGTTGCATTTTTCGCAACTGGTCCCGATTTGGTCTTAAAATGTATATATATTCTACACTCGAGTTTTCCTTCACCCAAAATCCTTAGAACATGCTATGTAATCGAGTGAAATGCCCAATATTACTTATAAAATAACCCAAGATCAGTCTGTTACACTGTGTAACGCATTTCATGTGACATGCCATAATTTAGTCACTTAAAATCACTTGTCTGTCTGTCTGTCTGTCTGTCTGTCTGTCTGTCTGTCTGTCTGTCTGTCTGTCTGTCTGTCTGTCTGTCTGTCTGTCTGTCTGTCTGTCTGTCTGTCTGTCTGTCTGTCTGTCTGTCTGTCTGTCTGTCTGTCGCCAGGATATCTCACAAAATACTGCACAGGTTTTTATTAAAGTTTGTCGAAAGATTGATCATAGACTAGATTGATCATAGACCAAGGACCAAGCCATTAAATTGTGGTTCAATTTTGTTGAGAATTGGATGAGAATTTTATGAAAAACTGACCACAAGATTCTCCGTGTGGAAGAAATGAATGAAGACGATTGCTTGTTTGCGCTTATTTTCCATGTTTAATTTTATGCAAACATAAACATTTTCAATCACAGGTATGGCATGGTATGCAGTCTCATGGAGTGCCTTCTTGTTTGTGTTTCAATGCGATTATCTGATTGGTAATTTCAAGCGTTGTATATTGAATATGTTTTTACAGATGTCAATCATGCCTTGGGGTCAGAACATAACCCAGCAGTTTCATGCAAAGCAATTTTGCAAAGAGACCGGTAAGCACGTATTGCGTTTTCGTTTATGAACACCACAAATAACAAATTCCCAGAACATGCAGTGAAATTGTAAATCATATTTTGATTATATACAGGGTGTCCCAAAAAAAATGCCCCCCATCCGTTTTTGTACTGCATCTTCTTTAATTTGGGTACAAGAAGTAAGGGGGAGCACGAGTGGCGTGTGCTATTAGGGCGCTGCCTCTCACCAATAGTTAAGCCCGGTTAGACGGGGTTAGTACTTGGATGGGTGACCGTCTGGGAATAGCCCAGTTCTCGGGGTGGGGACTCATGTGAGTAGAGTTTAGTTGGTCTCTCCTGTGCTTCGAGGGTTTTTCGCCGGGTTCTCCGGTTTTCCTCCCTCCGTAAAATCAACACCTATAGGTCTTAGCTGTAAACGGAGGACCCCACCAGCTCTGCTGAAAAACTTATCCTCCTTAAATAAAGAATAATAATAATAATAATAATAATATCACGCCGAAAGCCCATCACTCCTTCTTTGTTGTCTGACATTTTCAGAGCTAAATAGTTATCTACTCGCTTCCTGGAGTCATTCAAAGAGGCAACATCAAAATTATTGCAAATTCTTGTCCAAATTATGCAAATTATCTATGCTACCTACAGATTTGGAAAAATACAGGGTGTCCCAAACGAATGTCGCCCATCCCGTTTTTGACCACAGCTTTGTTTGAGTGCGGAATACAAGTTTGAATACATATGCATGTAAAACTGACCACAGGGGTATAAAGCTTGATTCCAAATGAAGCAATGCGGCATCAAATCATGTGGGGTTCCTTGGGGTAATAACAATGCTCATGAGAGTTCCATGCACATGTTTGCCATGTAGGCAGAAGTGCACTTTACTTCATCCGTCTTAAGATGGTTGGACAACAATTCACTCACGAGGAAAGTGCATTCATGGTACTTTCCTATCATGAAACAAGAAGCCCAACAAGGACAAGGGAAGCCTTTAGGAGAAGATTTCCAAATCTTGACGTAGCATACATAATTTGGACAAGTTCAAATTTTGATGTTACCTCTTTAAATGACAACAGGAAGCGAGTAGATAACTACTTAGCTCTGAAAATTTCAGACAACAAAGGAGGAGGGATGGGCTTTCTGCGTGATATAAAAATTTACTTCTTGTACCATAATTAAAAAAGGTGCACCTCATAAATGGATGGGGGACATTTTTTTGGACACCCTGTATAGCAGTCACAGATCGTAAATAATATACCTTATTCCAAAATGGCCGCCGAATTAAAATTCTTTTATATACATATAAATTAGCCCTTATGAACTCGTTTTTATGTGGGAAATTCAAAAGACTTTTTACTTTAAAACGAGGTCATAAGGGCTAATTTATATGCACATGAAAGAATTCTGATTCGGCGGCCATTTTGGAATAAGGTCTATACTAAGACAATGATTTGCTGAGACTTTTTTTATGTCAAGGTTGAAGTCTGGATTATCTGTTGGATTTGAAGGCTCAGCCTGATGGATAATCCAGACTAAAACCGGATATCAGCCTGATGGATAATCCAGACTAAAACCGGTTATCTGACGAAGGGCCTTCGCTCGAAACGTTAGATTCCTACGTTCTCTGTTTCGGCAGTATATCTAACCTAAGTTACTATATTTCGATTGTTGTTTCAACACTGCCTACGCAGCACGCTACTTTTATATCTACTAGGCAATTGTTTTCGCGCGAATCGACTTTCTATTGTTACAATTGAATAGATTTCTAATTTGTTCCGGACCAGAGCTTGTAAGAGAAAGGAAAAAGTCGCTTTGCGCGAAAGTAACCTAGTTAAGATTCCATTTTGCCATTGTCTGTTCAGTTATAGATGCACAGATGACGTCACAACGTGGTAAGAACAAAAAAGTGGCCCACGAGACGCAGTCGCACTGAAGTTCTTACCACGTTGTGACGTCTTCTGTGCAGCTGTAACTGAACAGACAAATGGAATCTTATTTGTTTTATACAACACAAAAATTTAAAAGGTTTCTATCAAAACTCTTGTCGGATTTTGGAGCATGAAGAAGGGAAAAAGCAAATCGGCTTACGTGATCTGACGTGATCCATGTATCTGTTCTCTAATAGATAATTAATAGATAAAACACGCGCATATTAACTGAGTATTGTATATAATAGGGAAATAGCCTGCTTCAGTGCCAACCTTCAAAAGAGAGAATGACTGCCTTTAGACCTTGAAAATTTAATTCTGGATATAAAATCAAATTCAATAATTGTTTGATTTTATATTTTCAGTCAAAACTGGGAATGAAGAGGAAAAAAGGTTTTTTTAGAACAAAAAAAATAGGCACGCTTGGGCGTACATGCATATACTGCGTCAGACTGCTCGGACTGACTCGGGATGTGAGTGGAAAAGCCTTCCAAAATTTGATTGGTCCCGAAGAATATTGTATTGTTACTTAACTAACATCGGAAAACTTTGCATGCCGCATGCCGAGATAGTATCTATTCACATGCGCAGTAGATACAAAAATGCAATTCAAAGACACTTGTTTGTTCCCGCGTTTTTCTTTGGTCTGCCTAGTTGGACAGATCGTCAGTGGCCTTACATCAGCGCATGCGTGATCTTGTCATTTTCCCAGATACATTTAGAAACTACAGATAATAGTATTGTAGGCTCGTAATTATGCAGCGGCAACTGGTAATGTAGAGATCTAGAATTCTCATTATGTTTGTAACCAATCATATTACCAAAACCGATGATGCGCTAGCCTGCGTGCAGACTTCACGCAGGCTAATGATGCGTGGCATGCCCCCCCAAAAAAAACACCCAAACCATGTCACTCGCAGTCCTGTTTTCCGCCAAAACATTAACGAATCCGACTGTATTCCTTAGCCTTTGAAATTGACACCGTGAGGTCACTGCAATATATGATTGGTCCATTTGCTACTTTTGAATTATCTAGCCAAAAAGGTTTAGGAATGCAGACGGATTCGTCAATGTTTTCGACAGAAATCATGACGTGTTTTTTTGGGGCCATGCCGCGCATCATCGGTTTTGGTAATATAATGTAATCAAGCGTTTGAAAAAGGACACATATACAGTAATGATAATTTCGTTTCGATCATTACAGCGGTGCGAGAAATGGACCTCACTATATTAAAGTGACTGGTGTCCCTGGAGACAAAATTTTAGTTTACTGTATCATGAATGAATACAACCGTTACTGCCCGAAAGGACTGACTCAAGTCATGAAAATAGATGGCTCAAAGGTTGGTTATATATTGAATTTGACTTTATTCTTATTTTAAATATAATTAATCCGATCTAATTCTAAATCTAGTCTAGTCTAGTCTAGTCTAGTCTGGTCTGGTCTGGTCTGGTCTGGTCTGGTCTGGTCTGGTCTAGTCTAGTCTAGTCTATTTCTAGTCTATTTCTAGTCTATTTCTAGTCTAGTCTAGTCTAGTCTAGTCTAGTCTAGTCTATTTCTAGTCTATTTCTAGTCTAGTCTAGTCTAGTCTAGTCTAGTCTAGGCGGAAATCTAATTCTGGTAAGAAATATTATTGCCCAGCATACTGCTTTAAACAAAACCAAAAAAAAAAATTATTTTGTGTTATGGTTTTGTTTAAAGCAGTATGCTGGGCAATAGTATTTCTTACCAGAATTAGTTTATGTCTATGTCTATGTCTATGTCTATGTCTATGTCTATGTCTATGTCTATGTCTATGTCTATGCAGTCCTTCAGATTTAGGCCGGCGAACGGCGAATTTCGCTGGTGGTTGAGCGGATTTTGTAGCAAATTCGCCGTGTCTCCATCGTATTTCGCCGTCGCTGGATAAATAAATAATCCATGAATGATTTTAAATTCTCCAACGCGTGTTTTGAAACCCGTTTTGTGCCGAAAAAACTTGCTCTTCCCGCCATATTGAATTCTACTGCGCTGGAGTCTGGGATCTACCATTACTTTACCTATATTATATCATATCCGACTCAGTTGTATGGCATTTTTTACCTCTGAAATGGCATTTGAGAGCTTCAAAATTTCCCGGGGGGCATGCCCCAGGAACCCCTAACAGGATGGTCCTACGGACCATGCAGGGCCTTCGGCCCTGATTCTCCGGGTCATCTATTTCATTCTCCAGACCCTTTCACAAAAACCTGAAACGCTGGTCTAGTCTAGTCTAGTCTAGTCTAGTCTATAGTCTACCTGTATTTTGGCCGTGCGTGCAGCGCTACCTATAAGCCATGGTTACGAGTTTGATACAGTAGTACTGAAATGTTTTCATTTCCTCTCTTGATCTTGCTTGGCCGCTTTTTAACTTTCTTTTCCTTGACGTGACTTTAGGGAACATTTAAGTTTTCCTCTCCTTATTGGACAAACAAGAAGTCATACAAACCAGCCGCTGGAATGGTTGGGTGTGATTATCAAGAGACAAAACTACCAACTTATTGGAGCACGCCATTCACCAAGATTTGCATACGCATGCGTGTCCGAGGAAATTGGATTGTGTCTCGGAGCCTCAATGTGCAAGGTATATCACATACTGTTGTAGTATTCACTGATATCAAGGACCCCATACCAACAATCACTTGCACCTAAATATATGAATTGCACATCCCCTAACGCTGTCCCTAACCCAATTGACGTCATGGACAAAAAGCCCCAAGTTTCTCTCCAAGACATACACATGACACATCCCCTAATTAAATTGATTTTACGGAGGGAGGAAAACCGGACAACTCGGCGAAAAACCCTCGAAGCACAGGACCAACTAAACTCTACTCACATGGGTCCCCACCCCGAGAACGGGGCTATTCCCAGACGGTCACCCATCCAAGTACTAACCCCGTCTAACCGGGCTTAACTATTGGTGAGAGGCAGCGCCCTAATAGCACACGCCACCCATGCTCCGTTAGGGTAACGGTTAGAGTTGTGTATGGGATTATAAGTTGAAATCTTAAGAAAAACAACTTTCAATGGAGCTGTGACGTCGTCTGTGTCTATTGTCTCCTCTACCCAGAAAAGACCATAGAGATCATAAATAAAACTAGGGAGCTGAGGGCATTGGGGGGAAATTCCAGTCAAACGCGGGTAACCAATTGAAGGCTGCCATCTTGGATCAGTTGGGGGGCAACATAGCAAACCCGGTGTAAAACTACTCAACTATTTTAAAATTACCGCTTAAGTTTGGTATTTCCACGTGGTGTCAACATAACGGTCCCAGACTTTTCTTCGACCTCGAGGAGCTCTCGGATAGTAGGAAAAGTCTGGGACCGAGTAGTTTTACATCCGGGTTTGCAATTTTGCCCCCCTCCCCCAACTGATCCAAGATGGCAGCCTTCAAATGGTTACCTGATTTTGGCCCCAATGCCCCCTCTAGTTTTATTTATGATCTCTATAGAAAATACATCGAACTTGAGCCGTCATTCAAACTCAAAATGGCAGCGTTCAACAGTATGGAAACACGAGAATGATAACGTCTGGCGGGAGGGGTGAACTCGTAATAATATCTTAGCCAATCAGCTTAATTGTCCTATCCTACGGACCCTCGTGACGCCACTCGCAGCATTTTCTCCAAGGTTAAATGGGCAAATGAAAACAACTAATCTTTAATGGCAATTTATGGTTTTAATTTAAAGTGCCAATGCAGCGAAATTTCACTCCAGTTTTTTATGATTGCATTTGAAAGAACACTTAAAACGACAACGTACTTCATTATTGAGATATTCAGGTTTGTTTGATATGCAAATGTAATACTTATGACATCACACTGCATAATGGACTTTTTAGAATATGATTTTCTTTGAGAGTGCTTATCGAAAGTACTTAATAAAAATTTGCACTTGCATGTATGTAGCCATGACTGGTCACTAAACGTGTGTAGCTGGGTGTAAAATATTTGGACTATCCTAAAATTGATGCTATTTCAAAAAGTCATTATGCAGTGTGATGTCATAAGTATGACATTTGCGTATCAAACAAACTTGAATATCTCAAGAATGAAGCAAGGAAACGAAATTCTACGAAAGATGTTACGTTGTCATTTTAAGTGTTCTTTCAAATGCAATCATAAAAAACTGGGGTGAAATTTCGCTGCATTGGCACTTTAATGGTAATTAGATTTAGCTAAAAGTTAAGTTAATTTGCATTTGTAAATTTGGAGATAAACGTAAAGATGAAGAAAAACAAGACGCCTGGATCAGGCGTTCACTCGGGCCACCGGTTACGTACTGGCAAGTCACATTTACCTGTGTGAAGTATTGTACACCATATTCACGCTTCGTTCAGGCTCGGTGCACATGGTTAATGTGTGAATGTGGTGCATACTTCACACAGGTAAACATATTTACGATCAAAACAGTTGTCAGCCAGTTGTCAGTTAAATAAACTACAAAGTCAGTCAGTCAATTTCGAAATCTGCCAACAACGTGCAAGAACACCTTGATCAAAAGGCAAAAGGCAAAGCTGTTGAAATTTTTGTCCAACTTCAAAAGCAAAAGGGGCAAACAGCTTAGAACATGCCTCACGGCCTCACCCCGTCACACGGCTAACAACTCACCGGAAGTATGAATATTAGCGGAAGTAAAAAGTGCAAAAATGCAAGATCGTGACACCCAAGGGGAAAAAAAACGAGCCGAAATCTAGACCGGTCCACCACAGGCAGCCCGAGTAATAAGGTATCGGGCCAGTCGTGACGTCACGATGGTGCTGAGGATAGGCCATGGCAATTGATAGGTTTACCCTTTCTTCTTGAATAACGTTTTATCTTCAGTACGGCATCAGATAGCGCCACGTGTTATTTTCATTAAATTTTCATTTTAGGAAATTCCCTTTACGATCTGATCGCAGATGGGAAATTTCGCCCGACTAAACTTGGACGGTCGGGGTGGAAAGCCTTACTGCGCGGCTCGTCGTTGCAATCGGTTTGTGCCAGAGAAGGTTTTAATGTGCAAGCAAGCACACTAGCGTTAGCTGCAGCGAGAATTGGTATTATCGCAGACGAGAAGGCCAAATGTGCTGATCCTGACTCGTATATTGGGTTTGGAACAGCAGGAAGTTCGTGCAACAAGAATCCGAACACAAGTTGTGGAAATGAAGCCGGATGTGGCGGTGATAATGGTGATCAACATATCCAAGCCCATGGTTACATCTATGTCTATTAAAAGGCTCGTCGAAATTTCCGAGAATTAACAAGGCTGAAAATTGTAAAAGTAAAACGACAAAAAAAAAAGCATATGAAAAATTTCTGTAAGTCGGTACTTGGTGTAAGCCAAATAGTCTGTTTGAAAAATACATCTCATGATTCAGAATAAAAATTAAGAATGTTGCATGAAAAGAATAGATAGTTTGAATAAAAAGCAACTCGTATATACAAAAAGAATGTGATATTTGTATTTTAGTAAACCAGGGCTTTGTTTCTCTGGGAAACATTTCTACAAACATTTTTGTTTGTGTTCGACCACTACTAGTAGCTAAAGATGTCAATTTTCAAATGTAAAACAACAGCAGAAAACCGGCGTTTTGTCGAAATTTCAGTTTGTTTCTTTTGAATAAATTATATTTTATTCGACTACATAGTTGGTTGTGCTAAAACCGATCAGACTTTGTCCCGTTGGATAGCCTATCTACTCGTAGACAGATAACTCAGGCTTGTCTAACTATTTAGCCTTTTCACGTATGGCTTTCCGAGAGTCGAGGCGTCTCCCCTTGACGAGCTGGCACATCACATTCAACATCATTCAACATTGCTGAACGATGTTGAATAATGTTGAAAGCAGGAGTGGCCAAATGAATTCAACATCGTTCAACATTCATGAATGACAATTAATTGAACGCGGGCTACCATAAAAGCTGGAATGGAGCCTAGGCGGCGAAACTAGTTTGAATGAACATGGAAAATGTATTTATATCAAAGACGACGCTGTGTCGCAGTGCTTGCCATCTAGGATTCCTTTGATTCTCTTTTTTTCTTTTTTTTTCTACTTTATTTCCATCTCCTTGGCGATTGTGTGATTTATCAACGTCTTCTACGGCGTTAGAGAAGAGTTTTCTTTATGTCACTTTTATTTCGTGAAAAGCGTTCAAAACTTGGTAACCTCTCAAATTCGGTTTACGCTGACGTCAGCTAAAAAGAGGCGGGAAAAACAACAGGACCAGTCAAACAAAGCAGTCGAAATACTCAAACTTCACAGAAAGACGTCACCTTGGTTACCCATTTCAAATCAGTATATTATTCAAGTAATTGAGTATACAAAACGAAATGGTGTCCAGTTTTGCTTTCTTTCAGTGGACGAGGACATTTCAGTTCATATAAAACAAGGCTGATAATGTAGAATGACAAAATCGTATTAAAAAGCGACAAATCCTAGTAGAGTTCAATGAACATAACTTTCTAGAAAATAAACTATACTTCACAGCCAGAAAATATCATTGGTTTTCGTCAAGAAGACGCAATTGGGTGGAAATGTGTCCACAGGTAAGTTTTCTAGTTATATATCAATATATTGATATCTCCAGAAATTAAAAAAAACCCTGTTTTGTCGACAAAAGTACAGTTGAGCTGTACTCTCTCTCTCTCTCTCTCGCTCTCTCGCTCTCTCTCTCTCTCTCTCTCTCTCTCTCTCTCTCTCTCTCGCTCTCTCTCTCTCTCGCTCGCTCTCTCTCTCTCTCTCTCTCTCTCTCTCTCTCTCTCGCTCTCTCTCTCTCTCTCTCTCGCTCTCTCTCTCTCTCTCTCTCTCTCTCGCTCTCTCTCTCTCTCTCTCTCGCTCTCTCTCTCTCTCTCTCGCTCTCTCGCTCTCACGCTCTCTCGCTCTCTCGCTCTCTCTCGCTCTCTCTCTAGCTCTCTCTAGCTCTAGCTCTAGCTCTCTCTCTCTCTCTCTCTCTCTCTCTAGCGCTCTCTCTCTAGCTCTCTACTGGTTCTCTATAGCTCTCTCTCGGACCTTCTCAACATAAAATCACAGCTCATTATAGGCGCTTTGAAGTTTGTCGAGGTTCCACATAATTTCTCGATTGACTATGTTTATTTATTTGGTATATGCTAAAACATTTATTTTCTCTACAGTTTAGGTTTGGTAGAATATAAAATCTTGCATATATAATTAATTATCAGTTACGATTCACCTGTCAAATGTGAAAATATAATATTATATACATACATGAATATCTTCTGGGTTTTTTTGACAATTGTCCTTTAATTCCCAGGTGATATTAAGAATATGTTAATGAGGATATTCCAGAAGCATTCTGTGTTCTTGGTTGAAGCTGCTCGTGGTCTTTCTTCGTATTTATCCCGAAATGGACGTTTATGGAGAGCACCGAGATTCTTCGACGTGTATAAGTGGAAGGTCTACTATCTGAATAAGAAGATATTCGACACTAGAATTGAGAACTAAGAAGGACAGGAAGACTGACAGAATGCAAAGAAAGTTAATAACACAAAGCAAGGTAAGGCTTCTTGGCACGTGCATGTTCTCATATTTAGAAAGTATTAGTTTTTAAGAAACTATAGAATCTATAGTGTCGTATATATAAGAACGTACTGTTTCTCTGCCGCACTCTTTTAATATAGAACAAGCTGTTTGTTCATAGCCTTAATTTCGGTAACGCGAGGAGACAGTTACTCAGTTGACGAATTTTGCTCTAGTGTAAACGACTAGAGCAAAATTCGTAAATGTTTCCGGATTCACTTCGTACCGAGTATTCGGATTCGTTAGGCGTTTACACTACAACAGTATTCGCAGATTCGGCCCTTTACACTAATCTCGGAATTCCTTTAATTCAGTTAATATGTTGACCATGTTGGTTCCACCGCAACCTCTCATGACTACGAGCGGAAGAGCATCCGAATTCATCGGAATAACCGTCCACACTACGTATTGTCTCGGATTTCAAAAGTATTCGACCGGATACGAAGTTTCTACATTTTTTCCCGGATTCGAAATCTCCGGATACGTGATCAAACCGGAAAGTTTTTATTCCGGATTCATTCTTTTGTGTGTAAACGGCAAAACGAATCCGGTACTAAAACGTTCCGGATTCGTCATTCTACTTTTTTTTCGGATTCGAAATCTCCGGCTACGTGCGAAATTCTTAGCAATGAAATACAGTGATGGTTTGAGCAAATCCTGGTAAGGCAAGTTGGCCTTGTATAAATATATATCAAGCCACATATATACCAAGCCACATATATACCACATATTGATAAATGCGCCGGTTGGCTATAGCGGGATACATGTATAATGAACGGGTAGCGTTTTTAGCTGCTAATTCAATACAAGTACAAGACTCATGAGTGAGCGACTCTCAGATGTTGTTGAAATAACATACCATGAAATATTATATTGGGTAATGTTCTTCTGTAGTCTGTATAGTCTAGATCTACACCTGAAAATAATTTTTGGCTGAAAATATCGTGATTTTTTGAAAATTCCATAATTTTTTCATGATTTTCTAAAAATTTCATTATTTTTTTGATTTTCAGAAAATTTTATGATTTTATAAAAATTTTGTAATTTTATAAAAATTTGATGATTTTCACGATTTCACAAGTCCACGATTTTCTTAAAATTCCACAATTTTCTCAACATTTCATGATTTTCTGAAAAGTTTATGATTTTCTGAAAATTCCGCAATTTACTGTGTGAGTAGAGTTGTAGTTGGTCTCCTGTGCTTCGAGGTGTTTTCGCCGGGTTCTCTGGTTTTCCTTCCTCCCCTCCCCCCTCTCTCCTCTCTCCCCCCGTATTTTTGTTTTTGGAGCAAGTCTAAATCAACACCTACATCATGGTAGTCATGTTCAATTAGGTGATTTCGCCTTGTCTGAGTGACCACCAGTTGCTATAGGCAATAAAGTTATTAAGAAACACAGTACACAGTTTAAGTGCCATTTATTGTTAAATATTAATGAAAACTTATGAAAGAGTATGTTAGTCTACACTCTGCTCTCTGTTGATACGGAGTACTTTTCAAACGCTTCCAATGGTGGTCGAACTCTAACAACAGATGTGTTCCTGATAAAATTTACCTCAACAATACGCAAGGGCTTTGCTAGGTGGATGATAAGAGCTCTTGGTCAATTCTTTCTCTTCAACAGTGTGACCTTAATTGTGTAACGTTCTTATCGTGAAATATTTCATTCTTTTCGGTATCCTGACTAAGATCCACTTCCTGTGCACTGATCTTTCTGGATTTCTGTTCCTTGTCCACTATTTGTTCTTATAACGATTGGGAATCATTCTTTTTGGTTTCAACATGGTGACATGACATGCTATACTATTGTCTCAGGTCGCAGCTTGTAAACTCAGACCGAACCCACATGTCAAGCGCTCTGATTGGTCAAGAGGTATGTAGTATTGCAGATATTACCAGATTACAATCAAAATAGCTTTCGGAGTTTCAGTGCGGTTCCATACATTGCGTCTGAGAATTTTGTTCCTTTTAAAAAACGCTTAATATGCATGTGCACCCTGTTTCGTGCATAGGCTATGCCAAGCTGCATTGCTATCAGTAGCCCGAGTGAACGCCGAAGCAGGCGTCTTGTTTAAGGTTAGGGTCAATATGGGTAGGATAGGGGTTAGTATTTGGTTTTTGGTTGGGGTTTATAGAAGCCAAAATCTCAAAGAAAACAATGTTCAATGTAGCTGTGACGTAGTCTGTATATATTGTTTCTCCTCTATACCCAAGGAATCACCCAGAAAAGTCATCAAACTTGAGCTATCATTTGAACTCAAAATAACATGCAGTGTTCAACAGTATAAAACACGAGAATGATAACTAGCTTCAGGAGGGAGGGGTGAACTCGTGATATCTTAGCAAATCAGCTTGTTCTACGGACCATCGTGACGTCACGCGCGGCGTACGTTTCAGGCCCGTAGCGAACTGGTAAGGACAGGGGGGCCGAGCGCCGTAGGCGCGAGAACCCGCTAAGGAGTCCGGGGGCATGCCCCCGGGAAAATTTTGAAATACAGAGTCTCTGAAATGCTATTTCCTACGTTTTGAGACGATATATTAAAGAATTCTGAAGGTTATGAAACGTCATTTTAAACAGTCAAAAGACAACATAATTATTTCAAATATTTGAATAGCTACATCCCATGTTTCTATTTCATGGTATTTAAGTAAGACACTGTAAACTAACAGTCCACTAACCATCGTGATGTTTTAGGTAAAACATCGTAAACCATCGTGATAGTTTAGGTAAGCAACGAGACCATGAGGGGAGTGACTGGCAACGAGTGAAAGAATTTTAATTAAATAGTCATAGATCAAGTAATTAATAAACAAAATCAAAAGGATTAAAGTACAGTATACAATTCGTCGAATATCGGCTGAAATTTTCTCTCTGTTCCTTACCATACTATTTCTGAGCAAATCCCACCTTAAATACGGCTTAAATACGGGCCTGCGTTTCCCGCAAGGTTTAAAACAACAACAGATCATTTGCACGATGACGTGAGATAACGTTGGGTGACTATAACTACCAGAATGCTTTGCCAGTATTCTAGAGTTCACTGGGTTCAACTGGATAGGACATGGGACCGAATTTAGCGTACCAGCTGTATGATGACGTGACCACTACCTAAGATGGTCGCCTCTAAAGTTCATAAGCTTTCGTAGATTGAAAACAGACAAAGAGTTATTTTAAGAAAATTTAAACGAATGTAAGGACACAAGAAGTACTCAATAAGGTTTAAGACGCTAATTTCTTGTATTTAAAACCTTTAAATTTCGTTGTTTTTCTTCAGTGCCGACAACGAAGAAACTTCGCAATAAGATAAACTGAAAAACGGACTATAAAATCTACGAAGAATTCAATTCCAAGTCTTAAATTGTACCTTTTATGGTAATCTTAATGCCTTAACAATATCTCGTGTTATGTACTTGCCATCTTTTGACTGTATTTGTTGTTAAAGTTAAACAGTGAAAACTAAACGAACCGGCATCTGTTATTTGCTTTACGACTTTCCCGACTCCCCCGGCAGAGTACTTAATATTCCTCCCCGGGATAATCTGACCATGCAGACGTCAAAATTGCTTATGCCAGTCAATTTGGGGATTGGGAACAAGATCTAAGGCCGCAATGCGTCATATGTTCCAACTCAGTAGTTCCACTACGTAAGATGGCGGCGACTGGCACGAAATGCTTGACTGCTGGCCATAGGGAATGCCCTATCCAGTTTATATAGAGATCAGTGAAAGGCACCCGTCCAGTCCTTTCGCGGCTTTTTCGTCAAATATGTTTTTCCAAAAAGTTAGGTAAACCAGATTTTCAAAAAATTCCACAATTTTCATAATTTTAGAAAATCATGTAATTTTATCATGTTCCTCTGAAAACGATTCTGAACTTGCTTGACTTAACCTAAATGTCGCGAGGTTTCAACCACAGCCTACAGTCCATCCATCGAGTCGAACTCCGAGGAGAAATCAAAATTGTACCAACTTGGAGTTTTTACCTCCAAGTTTTTGAGCTCAACCAACAACCTGCCTTCTCAAAACCATGTATGCCATATTTTTTTTTTGTATTTACAAAAGATGAAAGAAAATCATAGAAGTTGTGTGTAACGTACACAGTTTAAGTGCTATTTATTGTACCATTAAATATTAATGAACATGAATGAAAACCGAATTTGGTGCATAAATAATGAATATTACAAAGAGTATGTGTTCTACACTCCGCTCTCTGTTGATACGGAGTACTTTTCAAACGCTCCCGATGGTGGTCGAACTCTAACAACAGATGTGTGGTGTGGTTTGTCAATGTCTGTGACAACAAATTCTCGACCTCCTTTCTTGGGGTTGGGCTTGGGCTTTACCTCTGGTTCAGAGGGTGATTCTTCAAACAAAGTTTCTACGTGACGTTGACGGACTCCAGTTTTATTATGCGTTGTGTATTGGTTATGAACAGTCCAGAGATGAAACAAGGCCATTGCTTCCTCGTCTACATCAGCTTTCGGCTCTTCTTCCACGGAAATTTGTTCCTTAAGTTCATTTGAGTATTGCTGCAAAAAAAAGGTTATCGCAATGTTATTTTCTTTTGCAGTTAGTTACAGTGACTATTATATTAGTCCAGAGGCTGGAGGGGGAGTATTGTCACCGGAGCGGAGAATTTACGATACCAACTTTTTTTAGTGTAATTTGGGGTGTAGATTACGATTTTGCATGTTGATCAAGTGTTTGAGGGGGCGTTTCCGAGAAACGGGGGGTTTTACCTTAAAGGACATTGGAAGTATAATTTAAGTTTGTCTCATTTGAAAGAACTCGTGAAATGGTATAGTAAGACTCTTTACAATTTTCCCATATCAGTCTTAGTTTTCGAAATATTTTGGCCAAAATCAGCGTGCAGTCCGCCATTTCGTAGATCGTGAAATATATGACAAAGAGTGAGTAATTGTTTGTACGTACCTTATTGATCTGTTTACATTCTTTCAACCCATTTCAGCTCAAAAATACAGTAGATGAAGAACTGGATGAACACGTTTCGTGAATCTAAATTATTCAATGTCTATTGATACGAATTTTCCCTTTTTTTATATATTTAATTTATTCATATAAATAGACATTGAATCATTTAGATTCACGAAACGTGTTCATCCAATTCTTTATCTACTGTATTTTTTAGCTGAAATGGGTTGAAAGAATGTAAACAGATCAATAAGGTACGTACAAACAGTTACTCACTCTTTGCCATATATTTCACGATCTACAAAGTGGCGGACTGTACGCTGATTTTGGCCAAAATATTTCGAAAACTAAGACAGATATGGGAAAATTGTAAAGAGTCTTACTATACCATTTCACGAGTTCTTTCAAATGAGACAAACTTAAATTATACTTCCAATGTCCTTTAAGGTAAAACTGATAAGGTAAAGACCCTTTCACCCCCCGTTTCTCGGAAACGCCCCCTCAAACACTTGATCAACATGCAACATCGTAATCTACACTAAAAAAAGTTGGTATCATAAATTCTCCGCTCGGGTGACAATACTCCCCCTCCAGCCTTTGGACTATATACAATTATTGACGTTAGGCATTAACATGATGAAATCCGTTAAATAGATTATTTTGGAATTTAGATTATATTGGAATTTCTTTTGGATAATCATATGCGACATCAAGTTGAATCTATTTAAGGACATCAAGTCTACCTAAAATGTAATGTTCCAAAAAAATTAAAACAACAGGAAACACAGGTTTTTTTACTGGTTAACACTGCATGCTATGGACGATTTATATTTTTTCATTCTCGAATTTTAAAATATAACATAAAGTATATAGTCCATTTACATGTAAGTACTGCCCTCCTTGTGGTGTCCTTGCTACTACAGTTTGAAATTCTTGGTCTTCTTCTACCTCCTACAGAACAAATAAAATGTACAGATATGAAAGTGTAAGAATATAAACACGTCGAGGAGAGGAATGAAACTCATGTTTCATGCAGATACGTTGCATTTACATGCATTCGCCACCAAACAAACCTGTATTATATCCAAAAATTGAGCCTGGTTTTGAATTGAACTTTGCGGTTCCTGATCAGAGTTACTGCAAACTTTCTGGAGAAAAAACGTAAAGTACATGACAGTAAAATTTTCAAATACCAAGTAGGAAGGCTTAAAATACGACGGCTATGTTTGAAGAAAGTACATGTCAAACACAATAGAAGCTTGAAAAACAAGGTAATGTTTCTCTCTTCCTTGGTCTTTTTATGAAATGTTCTCTTTGATAATTCCAGGGTTGATTCTGAATGAGGATAAAGCCTCGCACAGACGACCACGTTTTCCTTAACAAGTTCCTTGGTACGTCTGTACGATGAACAAGTTTTTCCCGACAATTTTCCTGGACAAGTTATAATAGCTCGTGTTTACGGTTGGACAAGTTTTCCTGGACGGCAATGACCGCGTATAAGCTTCGGAGATGACTGCTCATTGACGTACTACGCAATATCTTGTCAGATTTTCCTTGACCAGGGCTGTCGAGAGCCAGAACGGGCCCCGGGTCATAATTTGCGTGCGGGCCCCCTCCGATATTTTTACCAAGGTTTTACTGGGCCCCAGCGCTAAGTTTTTGATAATTATTATAATATATGATATATCTTCATAGACTGAATTTTTAGCGGGCCCCTTCTGGGGGCTAATTACCCCACTTGGTCGTCCGTGCGGGGCTTAAGTATACTTACTTTCCATTCTTTTAAGAATGTGGTTTTCAAATTCGTTGCCTCGTTGCCATGTAATGTTTGGTATGCTTCTCTCGCCACCTGTGAATTAATTAATCATAATTATTCCACATTTATTATTCCAGCTGTAAACTAGCTGGGTGACCAAGACTTTAAATAGAATTGCACTGTACTGTACTGTACTATACTGCGCTGTACTGTACTGCGCTGTACTGTACTGCGCTGTACTGCACTGCGCTGTAATGTACTGTACTGCGCTGTACTGTACTGTACTGCGCTGTACTGCGCTGTAATGTACTGTACTGCGCTGTACTGTACTGTAATGTACTGCACTGCACTGTACTGTACTGTACTGCGTTGCACTGAACCGCACCCTACAACTGCACTACCTAGCCTATGCAACGTCGGCGTTATAAGGGTCATCTACAATCCCACTTGATAGTTTGTAAGAAATGTTGGGTACACACTCTAAGGCATCTGCCACATTGGAAGTAAGAACTTTTGTTGCAAGGTTAACTTTAATTTTCTGTTGGTGCTAGTTGATGTTGTCAGATCTCACCCATGTAGTTAACCCTTTGCTGCATGGCTTTCTGAAACATCTCCCCTTGACAAGTGAAATCGTCTGGCGTTAGACAGAGTAATGTTATTCTTGAAGTGAGGATTGTGTCGCAAGGTTAATTTTCTGTTGATGCCAGTTGAGGTGATCAGATCTCGACCAGTTATTGTGGGTAGAATCTTGAAGCTTATGAAGTTCTTCCAGAGACTGTCACCCGATCATATTGCCAGTTTGATAGAAATATGATCAAGTGACAGTGTCTGAAAAACTACGAAGGACCATGGATTCAATGCATCTTGAGATAGTACAACCCTAAGGGAGTTCCACATACACAAGTTGATTTCCGAGGACAGATGAATATTTAATGCAAGTAGTTGACGTGGTTGTGTCGTTCTTCCAGAAGCTGCCACCTGATCATACGACGAGTTTTTGCGGACAAAACAAAATGGCGGCCAGTTTTGCTTTGCGTTTACCGAAGCAGGAGATTTTGTTGATAAACAAGGCTGATGTAGTAGAATAACGAGAAAAGTCAACAAAATTAAGTAGAAGAGTATCCACAGGTATGTTTCTTTACAAGTATGGTCAAGTGATAGGACCATATGGATTCAATGCACCTTGAGATAGCACAACCCCAAGGGAGTTCACATAGACAAATAGGCTGCTGGACATGTCGATGTCACTGATCTCAGTGCTGGATATTCAGTGTTCTAAATGGCATCTGCCACATTAGAACTGATGACTGTGTTGCAAAGGTTAGCTTCTTTCATTTTCTGCTAGTGCCAGTTGATGTGGTCCGATCTCTAGGAGGCACAATGCTATCTAGGAGGCACATGGGTGGCACAAGCTGTTAGCGCGGTGCCTTACCGTTGAAGTAAAGCCCGGTCAAACGGGGTTAGCACTCGGATGGGTGACCACCTTGGTTTCAAATTAATATAGTTGTCGGTTCTTTTCTGTGCCTCGAGGATTTTTCACCAGGTTCTCCGGTTTTCCCTCCGCAAAGTCAACAACCTAGTTCCCTCAGTTAATTCAACTAACTAATTCTATCAAAGGGTGAGGGCCATTGGGTTATAAGAAAATAAATAATGTCATATGTTACCCTAAATAAGTAAAGTCTCTTTACTTAACAAATAAAACATAAAGCTCCGTGCATATGTACAAGAATAAAGGCACGTTCGACGTCATTTGAACACGAAAGAAGTTGAACTTCTTTCGTTTTCAAATCACGTAAAATGTACCTTTATAACAGTACACATGCACAGGAGCGATATGTTTTATAAAATATGAACAAAAAAACCCCAACAAACTAAAAGTGGGATAGTTTTGAAAGTTCGCTAGCTTTTCCCGCCAGGTGACTCAACGCTATACGCCACTCCACGTCATTCATGATCTTCATACTCTTATAAATGCACGGGGTCCAGCTAATCAGAGCGTGCGTAGAGGACACCTTATTTTATATAACCAGTTAACCCTTTTATGCATGGCTTTCCGAGATGTCTGCCCTTGACGAGTAAAATCGTCTGGAGTTAGACAGAGTAAAAAGATAAAGTTGTTCCACAACAATGCGCATGAAAGGGTTAATGTGGGTAGAATCCCGAAGATTATGCAGTTTTTCCAGAGGCTGCCACCTGATCATACTGCCAGTTTAATAGAGGTATGATCAAGTGACAGTGTCTGAAAAACCACGAAGGACCATGGATTCAATGTATCTTGAGATAGTATAAGTCCAAGGGAGATTAAGGGTGAATGGATGGATGAGTGGATGAGTAAGTGGGTGGATGGCTGGATAGATGAATGGATGGATGGTTGAGTGGGTATGCAGGTAGGTGGGTGAATGGATGGAGGAGTGAATAAATGAATGAGTGAATGAATGAATGAGTGGATGAATGAGTGGGTGGATGACTGGATAGACGAATGGATGAGTTGGTAGGTAGGTAGGTGGGTGGGTGGATGGATGGTGGGTGAATGGACGGAGGAGTGGATGAATGAGTGGGTGGATCGCTGGATAGATAAATGATTGAGTAGGTAGGTAGGTAGGTAGGTAGGTAGGTGGATGAATTGTTTTTGGTAGGTGATGGATACTTTTAAGTATGTCAACAGTGATGTCCAGCTCAATATAAGTTGGTTTAAATGACGTCCTTATAAATGTGATTTGTTATACCAACCTTTACGTCCTTGGTCCAAAATGTTTGCGTTGCATTTGAACTGGATGCTCTTGGTACGACCTCTTTGAACTGGAATGGTTACATTTTACAAGTACTTTAGTAATTTCTCCTAACAATTTACAGCAATGAACAAAAATAACAAGGTTCTGTTATTGACGACTCTGTGCATAGTAGAAAATTTACCTTCAAAACCAAAGTGGCAGTTATTAGGATGCAAATGATGTTCACAATAGTTAGCACTAAACTGATGATAGCCATAATTGCGGCTTCCTCTGCCATGTTGCATTTGTATATCGGTGTATAACTGTTTCCTTTTAGAGCTGGACAACCCAAATGACCAACAGCCTAAATACACAGAAAACTATCAGTTGCACTGTTATAATTTAGAGAGTGATCAGGATGAAATAATGGCAAGCGGAGCAAGAAAGATAACAGAGAAACTTATTGTTTTCAACACAGCACGGAGTTCTCACATTGAGCCACACTCACGGCAATGCCTAACCTAGTCATAGAGGATCTACACTTGTAAATGTAAGTTACGTTTGTTGTTGTGTGTTTGTAGCGGTTATATAGGTGACCCACTTTGCATTAAACCGTCTCATAGGTCAAGTTAGTGTATAAGTTACTCTACGCTCCAAATCTCTCTCAAAGTCATTAATAATTCATGAGTTAATTAGCCAATCAGGGGAACATATTTGGTCATGTGTATGAGTTTTGAAACCCGGTAAAGGTCGCGCAAACTGAATTTATAATTAAGAAATCAGATAATAAACGGCACAAACAAAGAACAGTTTAATACCACATTTCTTATTATAAATTCAACGTGAAACCATTGTCTATAAATCTAATATGCACCAATTGACGATTAAGAAGCTATTTCAATAGGGGTTACAAACAATCGAGAACAACAAAAATCACTCGGCCTATTACATCGTAATTTTCAATGTTCTCTCGTGTTTATAAAACATTCGAAACAATAAAAATCACTCGGCCTGCAGCCTCGTGATTTTCATTAGCCTATTCTCTCATGTTTTACAAACACTCGAGAACAATGAAAATTACTCGGTTAACGGCCTCGTGATTTTCATTGTCCTCTCGTGTTTGTAACCCCTTGTAAAACACTCCCACTTGTTTATGAAATATTACTTAATAAACCCGTATACTGATTAATAGAGTCATAAGTTCGGTTGCCTACTCAGTTACATTTTTTGCAAGTCATCCTGATTGTACCCCTAGTACATTAATATACACTTGTTGACTGGCGCCGAGGGAAACATCGAGTTTTACGGACCCGAAGGCTTCAATGCGAGCTTCAATGTCACCCGAGGGCTTTAGCCCGAGGGTGACATTGAAGCCTGAGGGACCGTAAAACTCGTTGTTTCTCGATGTTTCTCGAGGCAAAAGTCAACAAGCGTTTTGTTATATACCAAAGACTTTTAAAATACAAAACTGCCTTGAAACTTGCAAACGGCAAAAAGACGTACCAAAACACTTTGACTTTGTCTTCGTAATTTCAATTCAAGTCATTAAACTAAACAAATACACCAGACTCGACACTAAGAACAGCTTTAAATTTATCCAGGTGTTTTTTAGACCTTCTTTGAAGATATGTATAGAATTCTTTCTTTCGGAAAATGGACTATTTCGTACCAAACAAGCTAGAAACAAGCTCTTGTTTTCAAAATGCCCGAAGAGTCGAAAGTTCTTGATCTGATGCAATTCACGCGAACAACGCATGATTAAAGCGACGTCAGAGGGAAACATTGCACCGTTTCCCGCTTCCTTGTTGACGTCAGAGAAACATGTGTTGAACAACACGTGACCATGATTTGACCAATAGGATTTCATTATTGGCAAACGAAAGTCTTTGGTATATAACAACATAGTTTGCACTCAAATACCTTCTGTAACTTATAATTACATCTGAAATGTTGTCTTACTTGTGATGCATTGGTTTCCAGCGGTAGTTCTAATAATGTGGGGTGCTTTATTGCACAGATGATAGAGTAAGCCCATAACATTCCCTGAGAAGAAGAAACAACCTAATTTTAGTTGTAGAAGGAAATGGTGAAACAAATACAGTAAAACAGATAATAATTTTGCAGGGAAAGGTTATATAATATGTATACCTTTCATTAAAAGATTTTAAAATGTTAATGTGATGTGATGTAATGTAATGTATAATGTAATGTATAATGTGTAGTGTGTAATGTAATGTGTAATGTAATGTGTAATGTAATGTGTAATGTAATGTGTAATGTAATGTGTAATGTAATGTAATGTAATGTAATGTGTAATGTAATGTAATGTGTAATGTAATGTAATGTGTAATGTAATGTGTAATGTAATGTAATGTGTAATGTAATGTGTAATGTAATGTGTAATGTAATGTGTAATGTAATGTAATGTGTAATGTAATGTGTAATGTAATGTGTAATGTAATGTGTAATGTAATGTGTAATGTAATGTGTAATGTAATGTAATGTGTAATTAGTAATGTGTAATTAATAATGTGTAATCAGTAATGTGTAATCAGTAATGTGTAATCAGTAATGTGTAATCAGTAATGTGTAATCAGTAATGTAATGTGTAATGTAATGTATAATGTAATGTATAATGTAATGTATAATGTAATGTATAATGTAATGTATAATGTAATGTGTAATGTATAATGTAATGTATAATGCAATGCAATGTAATGCAGTAATGCGATGCGGTGCAATGCGAGATGAGGTAAGGTAACGTAATGTAACGTAAGATAAGGAAGCTAACGTACCGCAATGTAAGGTAACGTAGGTATTGTCATGCAATGTAATGTAAATAAACAAATCAAAGCTTACAGAATTCACAGCTGGAGGCAGCAATGAAGCTGATATTGCAACCCCAACCAGTGAGCCAGCGTTTCCTCCTAAGACAGACAACGCAACACCAGCACCTGATGGTAATGCAATCAGTGCTCCTACCCACAGACCTCGCCACATACCCCTTTGAGAAATAACATAACGCTCAGATTAGTGTAGACAAAAAAAAAGGTCATTTAAAAATATTGTGTTGTCTGGAAGCAGCGCGCGAATTACAAATAACAAATACAAACGGGGAATACAAACGACAAATGGGAAAATGTTTTCCGCAAAGTTAAGATATGGTTAGGAAAATCGGCAAATTTAAAAGCGCCTATAATGAGCTGTGATTTTATGTTGAGACAGACCAGACCATCCACAAACCTTTTGTTTTTCGCTTATTAGTATTTAAATAACACGGTTGAATCAAAACGCTGCCGTTAATTGGATGATTGCTTCATTAATACCGAAAATACATTGTCTTTCAGCCGCGCACAAGTTTGCATGAATGTGAACAAAAATATTTTTGCTGAGTTTCCAGACTGTGATAGATTAATATACTTATACAGTATTACAGTCTGTACTGTATATTGTGAGATGTTACTGTATATTGGGTATATAATATACAGGGCCGGACTAAGACTGTGGGGGGCCAGGGGCCACATTTTTGTGGGGGCCCTTTTCCAATTCCAATCGGTCTTACAAATTACAATATAATAAAATAAAGACCTGAATCACTGGTGTTCACCAAAGAACCCTTTATATATTACGGCTCAGAAATACGTTTTACAAAACACTGAGATACGTCGTGCAAAAAATAACTTTGAACAAACAGAAACGTTAGTAACTTAGTATTAATTGGGTTGTTAAATAAAATACTCCAAAATGTGGGGGCCCCCAAATGTGGGGGGCCCGGGGCCCAGGCCCCGGTGGCCCCGCCCTTAATCCGCCGCTGATAATATATACTGTATATGGTACAGAATATATTACTGGTTTGTAACATTGTAAAATGTATATAATTATATGGTGCAATTGGAAAACAAGTCTAGAGTCATCTGAACAACCTGTTTTATTTAGCAAACTGATTACCTGCTAGTCATTTCCTTGGTAGGCCAAGAATCTTGATTGGTGTCCCAAGAAGTACCGTCCAAGCCAAATGGACCACAAACAAAACCAAATAGAAATCCTTAAAAAATTCGTTGAACATGAACAAAGCTGTCATTTATAGAACACAGTTCAATATTTAGGTAATTTTATTCTGCAAAAAATACAGTAAATACCAACAAATACAGAAATAGTTAAACCACAAATTTCTGTTTTTAATCCAGTATTTCTAAGTTCTCTGTTCTTTATAACAGTTCCAAAAGTTCCCCCAAGTATTGGTCCCTACAAAAAATAATATTAAATATTAATTTGTCTTATTATCTTATATACACTGTAATTGTCATGTAAAAACACACAGTATACACAGTAGATACTGTTAAATCTGCATGCAGTTATATACAGTTACACATACATGTACACAACACACTGTAGTACACACTACATACCATAAGAGGAGATACGAGCATACTAGCAACAAGTACAACAGAGTTGTTTTCCACAAGACCAACAGCTGCTATCAAACTATACCAACAAAAAAATCACATTTATTAGGTAAACTAAATGCACCGCATAATAACACAGATATTTGGTAGATGATTGTTACAGAACATTACTTAGAACATATACTTAGAACATTTATCTGAATCAAACCTGCAACTATCCCAGTCTGCGACTTTACAGTCTATGGAAATTCTGTCACATAATATCAAGCCTGCACATGCATCACATGTACAGTACTTTCAATGGTGTACTGTTAATGGTGAGAAACAAATAGGCATCCCTACCTAGCTAAGATGGTAAACATGACAAAATCAAATGTTAAGCGTGCTTGCATTCTTACGCCTTCTACCACCTATAGAAGAAACAACCAAACATGCAAACAAAGTATTGTCCCTAACAAAAAATGTCTATAGGTTGGCCTATATAGTTCTCTACAGGTGGTTTTCACTGTGACGCCACAAAATTCTAAAACCTATAAAGCTGGTTGTTTTATATATTTTGTAGATCGTTATTACGAGTATTTCAGGAAAATTTTGAGTCGATACAAGTATTCCTTTTTGAGTTACAGCATTTTGAATTATATTATTGCTGATGTCAGCATAATTCAAATGTTGTTAAAAGCCACTTTGTACCCACAGTTGGACATACAATGCTTGGTTAAGCTTTAGAAGAGATGTCTAATTATATCTGATGTACAATCTAAAGATTCTGGTTGATTTGTGTACCTCACAGACGCCAATTATGTACACAAACGTGTAGTTTTTGCCAGAGTTTTCAGGTTGTACATCAGATGTAATTAGACATCACTTCTGAAGCTGAACAAAGCTTTATACGTTGAATTGTGTAAACAATGCGGTTTTTAACGGCATTTGAAAATTATGCTGACATCAGCAATAATATAATTCAAAACCCTGTAAGAAGGAAAAGTTGTATCGACTAAAAATTTTCCAGGAAGACTAATTATAATGATCTACAAAATATATAAAACAACCAACCTTTTAGGTTTAATAATAAACATTTTAGAATTTTGTGACGTCACAGTGAAAACCACCTATATAGGCAACATACATGCATGTATAGGATCCTATAGATCGTTCTCATCTGACGTCACGGCGGCCATATTGGTGTACCAAAACAATGAAATGGCGGCCATATTGGTGTACCATGTGGGAATTAGCTCTATTCTTATTCAAATATTTCGTATTGTTTCATCACCCCAATGGGGCCACCGATCACGTGAGTGAAAACGATCTACTGTACAGTGTGTATCAAAAAAATTCGAACCCTTAGAAAATGAATTAGCATTCTTTTCAAACAACCTATTGTAGTAGTTTGAAAGCCCTAAAAGCGCTGAGTTATAAATTAATCAGCACTTAAGTTAAACGAAGCGAAAAAGCTTTTAAATACTTTCACCATGCATACACTTCAAGTTATCTTAATTTCCCAGGTGTATAAGACCATGTGTTTTACACATCTGTGGGTTCAGCGAAGTGCTTAGGGCTTTCAAACTACTACAATAGGTTGTTTGAAAAGAATGCCAATTCATTTTCTAAGGGTTCTAATTTTTTTGATACACACTGTATTGGTTCATTTTCTATAGACAACCTACAGGAATACAATCCTATAGGTAACCAATCTATAGGCACCTATAGGCAATTGGCTCGTTTTCTATAGACTTGTTTCATAAGGGATAAATTTCAATTACATGCATGTATTGAAAAATCATAATATGATAGCAAGTGCAATTAAAAATTAATATACAAACAACCATGATAACCACTCATACAATCACTTGGCGACACTCGCATTGCAATATTATGAGATTATCATACACGTTTTCAATGTTATTCTCCTATATGCTTGGTATTATAGTCCGTTTCAGCTTGCTTTTGAAATCCGATACGTATAATAGAAATGAACATTCCGAACTTACCGCGTTGCAATGTTCCGAACTACGTTGCGAGGTAGATACAAATTTAAGTCGGCAATTTGTTTCTGCTTAACCAAGTATCTATTATTATATTCTATACAACAAATAATCTTCTTCTCCGTGATTTTACCAAAGGAATTCAATTCAAAGCTTATTAAATTCGAACTTCACGACGAACTTCACAACGAACTTCGCGAACTTCCGTACCAAGTTCCCAACCTTCCAACGAATGTTGACATTTCAAAAGCAAGCTGAAACTGACTATAAACATTGCACAGTTTCAGAAAATTGATAATTAACTTACTTGCTCAACAGTCAACCTGGATTTAATAGATTTTATAAATACATCCTTTGACGATTCTTTGGGTCTGTAAGTGCAAAAGTGTTTAACCAATTTTTTTTATACAAACTAAACTGATCAGCAAACATCCCACCAAATTCCCATGCTATGGAAAGTGCAACCCCAAGACAAGAAAAAGTCTGTGATAACATTTAACAAATAGATTCCATTTTGCCGTTGTCTGTTCAGTTATAGATGCACAGATGACGTCACAACGTGGTAAGAACAAAAAAGTGGCCCACGAGACGCAGTCGAGTGGGTCACTGATGTTCTTACCACGTTGTGACGTCCTCTGTGCATCTATAACTGAACAGACAACAAAAAAATGGAATCTATTTGTTTTATACAATACAAATTTAAAAGGTCTTTGTCGAAACTCGTGCCGGATTTTGGGGCATGAAGAAGGAAAAAGGCAAGTCAGCTGACGTGATCTGACGTGACCATGTGTCTGTCCTCTAATAGATCATGGCCAACAACCAATGAAAACACGCGTAGCAACTAGGATATTGTATAATGTATAATAGATAACACGTAAATGTACTTTTGCATAATAGTAAGACATTCATTAAAAGTTACGATTCTGTCCTGGGAATCTGGGATAGAACCCAGATATTTTCTCAGAGCACAAGGTCAATTGTTTTATTTTTACATTTATTGCACTTTCTTGCAGCTTCTACAATCATCGTATTCGTGTATCAGTTAAAAATATAAACTGTTTTGTCTCTGAGACAGGTGAGAGTTGAGCAACACAGACCGAGATGAGAGTGTCAATGTGCGAAAAAGTGGAGTGTTTTTTTTATACAAGTTATTCTTCCTCGGCGCCAGTTTTGGAGTCGGACTGCTGCTATGTGCGATGAAGTATCGTCTGAAATGCAGGTGTTATATTTGGATGAATATCATGCGTAGTGCTTTCGGGATTTGACATCTGCTTACACAGTTTTAACGTGTAGTGACTGTGAGACATCCGCTTGCGCCTTTTTAACGTGTAGTGTGAGCGAGACATCCAATTTTTCCCAAACTGAACGTCTGCAACGATTATAAAAGCAACATTTTCCAAAACAAAAAACTCAATTTCACTCGCATTTTTTTTGAGAAAAAAAAATCTACCGGTCACGCATGACCGGTAAGCAACGATATTCACTGGACAAACTGGATAATTTTACCGGTCAATGACCGGTGACTGGCACTAATTTCGAGGCTTGTGCAGGCTACATATCCCTGGATCCCCATAAAATAAATGACACCCATTCAGGTACCACCCCCCTAATCTAAAATCCTAGATTCACCACTGCTACTGGCATGAACTGTAGTTTGTGTTTTTAGCAGCCAAATCTAACCAATGTAACTTACTCAGTCATTAATGGATCAGTTTCTTTCTCAACGTTTGAATCATTTTCACCCTTTGAAGTAAGTTGTTCATTTGGGATGCCTTGTTTTTGAGATTGAATATGCACTGAGGTTGGAATTACACTAGATAATAAAAAAAATAAAATTTAAATTTTCTGTTATCTACACTAAAATTAGGTTAAAATCTTCCTAATACAGTACCAGGGATGTAGCAAAGTGGTTACTAAATTTTGTCGCAGGTCCTGCCGGTGGTCGAGGAATCTCAAGATTTTGTCGCAGGTCCGGCTGGTGGTCGAGGAATCTCATCAACATTTTACCAAATACATGGCAAGTGTAATAATTTTTCTATGAAGGGCTCCACTCAAAACATCAGTTTTTTATTAGGCCAAATAATTAAGATACAACTGGGTTTCCTATTTCGCTTCAGAAAAGCTTACTAGATAGCTAGGGTAGGTTGGATTTCTTTTTTTTTAACTTTTTTTTTTATTTAGTGCCCTGAGTCATGAGTCATTCTTTCCAAAACCAAATATGAATTATGGTATAGCACATCTATTAATTAAAGCTAATTTTGAGCACATTTACTGGTGTAGCATCCAGCGCTATGGGGACTAATTGTACTTAGTTTGTAGTTACGGTATGTACTGTAGTTGTGATTGTATAGTTGAATTGTTGTTGAGTTGTCATCCAGCAGTGGCATGGTGGCTAATTTCAGGCTGGGGTGGCCAGATTAGTTTTGGCGCCTCCCCCTCCCCACACAATTTTTGTTTTAAAATAACTCAAGTAACAATATATAATATTACAACAAACAACGGGTTCTCTTAAAGGCCACGCCAATGGAAGTGCCGAGGTAGTGCCAAACCTCTAGGGGGGCCTGCCCTGGGAAATTTTGAAATCTAGAGTCTCTGATATGCCATTTCCTGCATTTTGGAGTGAGATTTTACAGAATTTTGAAGGTTATAAATCTATAAAACTTCATAGAAAACACAAAAGATTACAGATTTCAGATCTTTATATCCCCCCCATTGAAGACCTAGCTATACAAAGAAATAGGTTTATTTTGTTTGACACCCCTTCTGCAACCCCAGCTGGGGGAGCCTTGGCCCCCCCTGCCACCACACCACTGTCATCCAGTAAAGAACGTCGTTTTACAATCTGCTGTTGTGTCTTTCCACCTCGGCTTAGGGGGCAATCAACACACTCAGGTTAACAACCTGCCTGAACATCAGCAAAATGTTACACTGGGTTCTGCTGCCATGCTTGCTATCCCAATATGCAAATCATGCTGCAATTCAGGCCCATGCTCTTCAAAAATTCAATTTTTTTTTTATTCGATTAGGGTTGGCATTTTGCTGGGAAAAACTACACTAGATAGGATTGGGAAACTGGAAACCCATATATTTCTTTTTTTTGGTCTTACCAAAAACCTTGACAGTTTACCACATTTTCACTTTTGTTTTAATTTTCTGATATTTTTATATTAAGCTTTAATATTGCACCTCACTGATGACTTAGGTCTGATTCCAATGCCAGCATCAGTTAACATTTTCAAAATGCTTTCAACTCTTTTACCAACCTGCTCCAGAAATATGACCTAGGAAAAGAAAAAGCCATGAAGTATTCTAATAGCCTCCTCCACAGGCAACTGGTGTGTCTTCTTAGTTATGTGGGCAACTGATGTATCTTCTTAGTTTATTATGTGGGCACTTGCACTTTTTTCCAGTCAAAAATAGCTTTCAATTCAGAGCTGCACGAGCAAAGTACGAGATTGCAATGCTGATGCAAATTAGGCCAAAGTACAAGACTGGGGAGAAGCTACAAAATATACTGTGGGGTAGGGTTTCCCCACCTTTTCCCCTCCCCTCACTTTTCCCCCCCACCTTTTCCCCTCCCCTCGCTTTTCACCCCCCACCTTTTCCCCTCCCCTCGCTTTTTTTTTCACCTTGCCTTCTCCCCAGTCTTGTACTCGGCCAAATACACCAGTTGCCTGCAGAGGAGGCTAATTCTAATACTTTTCACAGTTAATTTTTTTCTGCTGCCAGGGGGCAGGCGCGTCGCTTGGGGGGACTTTTTTCCAAGTCAGACCAATTTTGAGATTCTTCCAAATCCAGTGAGAAACATTGGGGGTGGGGTGGGGTGGGGTAATGTAATGATTCCAAGTGCTCAGCTCACACCATGCACTAGCTGATCAAATAGTTTACAAGTGTGTGAATGTGTTTTTTATATCTTTTCTTGCATTAGTTCGCTCTGGAGTGTTAACCCAACACTACCTGAAACAACCAGAAACCATCATATTATTTTAAAATCACAATTATCTATGTGAAAACTATTATGTAGAATTAACATGATGACATCATATAATGATGATGTCATCATTTTGATCAGAGTGTTGATCAGGGAAAATATATGCAAGTGGGAAATTTAGAAGAAGACAAAGGATTTCTTTGTCTTCTAATTTTCCCTCATCAACATCAGGGCTCAAAATAATGGCCGGTCACCGGTCAATGACCGGCCAAATTTTTTATGTGACCGGTCAAATTTGTATAACGCCAGTCATAGTACTGGCAATTAATTGTATATTTGTATTACTTTCCATTTGAAGGAACTTAAAATGATTGTTGTTGTGCTGTTGTAGACCCGTTTCATAATGTCTGATATATATTGAAGTAAACTATGCATGCATTTCCTTTTTATAACAAACGTTTATATCAGTACTATAGCTTATATATATAGCGTAGAATATACTTTACATGTTTTTTGTTGTGTTGTGTTGTGTTGTGTTGTATTGTGTTGTGTTGTGTTGTGTTGTGTTGTGTTGTGGGTTTGTTGTTTGTTTTGTTTTTGGGTTTTTTCAGTGTTTTTTTTTTGTTTTTGTTTTTTGTTGGTTTTTTTTTGGGGGGAGGGGGGGGTGGCGTCGTGAAATTTGACCAGTCAAAAATTGCCTTTGACCAGTCACAATTGGAACTGACCAGTTGCCATGACCGGCGTAACATGAAACATTATTTTGAGCCCTGAACATGCATGGGAAAATTAGAAGACAAAGGAAAAATTTCCCTCTTGCATGAGCAATGAGGGAAACACGAGGTTTACATTCCCGCGGAGAACAAAAGAATCCGAGGCGATCATGGTACTACTTGATGTAACCTTACTACTAATACCTGATGAAACTGTTTGTCTTTTGTAACTTGCCATGTGTGTCCATGAACCTTAAGAAGTTCCAACACGTTCTGCAAGACCTACATAAAAGAAAAATATTGTAGATATTCATTGAGTACTATGCCAAGCAATTGACTTCTTTTGGCTTGTTCAATTTCTCATCTTGTTCCAAAGATATTTTCAAAAAAATGCAAATAGGATACCTTATAAATGACATATCATCTACTCAATTTCATAAAGGAGGAATATCTATGGAAATAATAGGTAGATTGTGTTGAAACTTTGAAGTCGTTCTAATACGTACGAATGGTACATTGCAATATACTGCCCCTTTCATTATTATCACAAACAGCTACATGTAACATATGATATTTTTAAATACAATTGAGTCCAATTACTGTATAAAACATTTAAATATTATTTGTTGACCTAAGAAATATTATAAAATATAAAAGTACAGAATATACTCAAATATGTAATTCTTTATGTGTTATATTAATTTTCTCGAAAAAATACCCCCGTAAATTTTCCTAGGCTGAGTTAACTGAGTATATGTGGTCTTGTGGTATTCTATATTTTAATATTTGTTCATATTTTTATGCTCTTGGTAAAATTTTACCTCAACAATACTCAAGGGCTTTGCAAATTCTATATCATCGTCTTGGGATGGACTAGGTGGATGATCAGAACTCTTGGTCAATTCTTTTTCTTCAACAGTCTGATCTCGTGTAACGTTCTTTAAATCGTGAAATATTTCATTCTTTTCGGTATCCTGACTAAGATCCACTTCCTGTATACTGATCTCGGATTTCTGTTTCTTATCCACTATTTGTTCTTTTAACGATCCGGAGTTTTCGTTTTTGGTTTCAAATGGTACACGTATTATAAACAAAACAGAAGCCATTTATATTTCATTTAAATTATTCCAACCAAAACCATGCAAGCAGCCATACTCATTTAGAAACCTTTGATGTGGCTCTGTTTTCGCTCTGATTGGAGTTAAATTCCTACCAATATGGCCGCCGTGACGTCAGATAAATTCATCAACGCATTTTCATCACTGATTTTCATCACTGATTTTCATCTCAGTCTGTAGCACTGTAGTGTGGCATTCGACGAGAGTCTTGTCAGCGTGGTCTGAGCTTGATTGGTTCTGCGCGCGCTATTTATCATTTAACTTCGCAGGATTAACTGTGCGCGCTATTAGTGCTGTTTGCATGGCCTTTCTACGATCTGCCAAGCAGGTTTTTCTATATTTACAGGTATCAACTCCGATATATAATTTATTAAAATTGCGCGCGCTGATTGGTCGAGCTATAATCACCTACAACTTTTATTCAAAATGGCCGCCAGCCAATTTGTCGATGCGACAGACGAGGCCTAGAAGGCTAGAAATTAACAATTTCAAAGAAAATGTTGTTCCTAAACGGCTAAAAGTACGAAAATGTGTATTTATACTAAAACAATTATTCATCTCAGGCTCAGTGAATATCGGTGAATAATAACCTCGACTTCGTCTCGGTTATTAATATTCACCGATATTCACCTTGCCTTCGGCGAATAATTGTTAATTAAAGCCTTTTTGCAGTTTGACTTTCGTCTGTACCACCAAAACCACAAAGGTAACAAAAGTTTAAACGTAACCGAAACGCACCTAAACGTACCAAAACGTGCCAAAACGTACCAAAAAATGTACCTAAATAACCGAAACGTGGGAAGGGTGGGGAAACCCCGAGCATATATTTTGTGACGTCATTATTATCATTATATTATTATCATGTCTTCCAACTATGTCGTTATGTTGTGTTGTTTCAGACTGCTGACATAAAACATCAACATAACGTGGTTTTTGCCTTTGCGACGTTTGCGTTATTGTCTTTATAAGACAAAAGTTAGATCCGCCCCCCTCATTAAAGATCTATTTATGTGTGACAGATTTACAGAATTATAGTAAAGACTGAAAATGAACGGGCGTGGGAATTTTCACTGAAGTCCCCTGAACATTTTATGAATCTCAAATAATCTGCCCACTTTAAATTAACAGATGTTGAATCGGAGTGTGTGTGATTAGATTTTGCTCAAAAGTGCCCTCAAAGTGCAAGAAATGCCATTTCAGAGACCCTAGATTCAAAAATTTTCCGGGGGAGCATGAAAAACCCTAAATGTGATAAATGTAATGCGGTATTTGCTCTATTCGGTGCTTATTATTATACTTGCATTTTGTGGTTGTCGGACTATAAAGTAGACTTGCTCCAAGTGAGTCCGCACTCTTAGCGCTAGTTTTTGCGGGCGGGTGGAAAGGCGGGAGAGCGGAAAAGCGGGAGGAAAGAGACGGACTTGTTTCGCTTGCAGGTTTTTGAATCTTATTAAATATTCTGGCGTGAAATCGCTGAAATGTACATCGCCCTGTTTGACGTGTTTCCTGTTGTCGTACATGCAATGGAAAGTGGTTCTACCCCTACTAAAACGTTTTCAAGAGTCTGTTTAACTCCAACTTCCAAAGATAGCACTTGCATAGCAATTTAGCCTGAATATAATTATTAGCCCGAATTACGTCACCGGTCGAAAAATTCACTGGTGAATTTTGGCGCGCTGCAGGTGGGAAAAGTCCTTTTCAACGAGGAACCGAAAGGTCAAAAATGTTTGAAAAGGACTTTGAGAAAGTCTAACTATAAAGCAGCAAGGCCAGGGCCAGCCTGTTTTGAAATAGCTCGTCATCTTTTATGTACTAGGTCTCCCGCGAATCCGCGATCGCCGGTGTGTGCAGTTGTAAAACATCCAGCCATACTCTGCAGAGTATGGCAAGTGCACACCCGAGATATTTTTTGTGAAATGACATTGCACACTTGAGTTATTCTAGGGGGGTCCGGGGGTATGACCCCCGGAAATTTTTGAAATTTAGAGTCTCTTATAAGAACACAAATAAACGACACAAATGACAAATCTGAGTGCACACTTGCACACCTGAATTTATTAGACTCATAAATGCACACTTGCACACCTGAATTTTTGTCTTGCACACCCGAGATCTCGTCGAAAACTGCCATACTCTGCAGTTGTCTGGGTAAACATTGTAAAGCCTTTGTAAGCATGTTTATGATGGAGACAATTGTCAGCCGCTTTAACTGATCAACTATAACTCGGTCACTTGCAAAAGGTAAAGCTATTCAGACACGGAGAAAGCCGTTACTAGGACCCTTAGGTAAACAGTACGTATATGTTCTTTGATATACTGTGGCCCTTTCTTGTGTCTCTAGTCCTTCAAGTCAAACTTCCTAGGCTAGGTACTGATGTCAATACGGCATCTTTTCGGGTCTGTAATAAATTCGTCTATTCTGTCTTCATGGACAAACCTAGTCAGCAACATTACTGATCAACTACTCATGAATTCACCAATACCGTCGGAAACAGGGGCGCAACTAGAAAATTTCAAGGGCAGGGGTTGAACGCAAAAAAAGGGCAAAGTCGTTCAGTATTCTAAACAATTTGGGACTAGCAGCTAGTGGCGTGGGAAGCAGAGATTCTAGGAGGGTCCGGGGGCATGTCCCCATTTTGGGTCTCAGAAACGGCATTTCCTGCATCCTCGAGGTATCATCGGTTACAAAATATGAAGCTTAACCATCTAATATAACCATCCCACATGCGGGATGTTAATCTTGAACACATAAAGCTAAAAATCCTAGAGGGGTGTGACATTTTTCCGGAGGGTTGTGGTTAGGTTTAGGGTTTCCGGGGGGCGTGATTACCGGGGGGTGGTATGGGGGTGAGGATTCGTTTTAAAAGGTTGTCCAATCAGATGGTGGTTTTAATGTTGGTTAAGCTTCATAATTTGAAGGTAATGATACCTCCATCCAGAGAAAAGTCTTGAATTTGCCGAACTTTTGCCGAACGTCGAGCGATAACAAAACTCGCCCCATTCTCCCTTTGCTCTCGACGTTCGGCAAAAGTTCGGCAAATTCAAGACGTTTCTCTGGGCTGCCTATGCTTTTCTCGTATTTTCGGTTGCGGAAATTTTTATTTTGGTCTCGCATTATTAATTATCTGTTTATCTAATGTCTAACCTAGTATTATCGCAGCTCTATCTGGCGTGCCCCAAGGCTCGATTCTCGGTCCTTTGTTATTTCTTATATATGTTAATGATCTTCCTAATGTAACCAACACATCGTCCATTGCTTTATTCGGGGCTTTATTTGCTGATGACACTAAATGTTATCGTGCTATAAGAAATTCAGAGGATGGGAAATGTCTCCAGCGTGATCTTGACAAGATATCCGAGTGGTGTGAAATCTGGCGCATGGATCTCAACCAAACCAAGTGTGGTCTGCTGCGAGTAACAAGGAATGCCAGACCTATTCAGACATGCTATCGTCTGACAGATACGCCAGTTAAGACCATCAGCATTCAGAGAGATTTTGGGGTTCTAGTTACTCCTGATCTAATGGAACTCGCATGTATCTGCAGTATTGACTAAAGCAACAAAATGCTGGGTTTTATTCGAAGATCTTCAATTGATATTCATGACCAGCGTGTCCGTACTGCACTATACACAGCTTTAGTTAGGAGTCACTTTGCATATTGTTCCCAAATTTGGACGCCGCAGTCTGTATCGTTAAAGTTTATGCTGTCATTGCCGTTTAGATCCGACGTCACCTATCAGGATAGACTCGTAAAAACAGGACTTCTACCTCTGTCCTACTGGCAAGAGTACCTTGACTTAATAGTATACCTCTTTAAAGTGCCTATGTCATCCTCAGGGACTTTACATATTTATACTAATTGGAACATTCTGAGAAGATTTGTAATATATTTTCTCAGGCGAAAATTTCATCTTCATGGATTTTTTTGCTGTTAAAGTTGACGGAAGTGACGTCAAAAGAGGAATCTGTAAAGTGGTTTTCATATAGACAAATTCCTCTTTCGACGTCACTTCCGTGAACTTTAACGGCAAAAAAATCCATGAAGATGAAATTTTCGCCTGTGAAGATATATTACAAATCTTCTCAGAATGTTCCAATTAGTATAAATATGTAAAGTCCCTGAGGATGACATAGGCACTTTAAACGTTTACGTATTGCAAGTGACCCTTACATTTCTGTTAAGTCCTCTAACCGTGTAACCAGGCGCTCTAACGAAAAAAATGAAATTATTTTAAATATTCCTAAAGTAAACACTCTAACTTTTCAGACCAGCTTTTATTTTAGAGCACCGAGAATTTTCAACTCCTTGCCATCACATTTGCGAAATGTCAACCTCTCTATTAGTCAATTTAAATCTATAAACTGTTAGAATACTACCAGCACGCAACCGAACACGTATACAATGTTGAAACTCCACAAACTTTTAAAACCGTCTGTGTAAAATGTCACTCGTGCCGTCCTCTGTCCGGTCTTCTTGTTAAAATGTGCTGTAATTTATGTATTCACGAGTCTTAGGTTAGAAGTTACTATTTATATTTATGTTTTAATGTTTTTCATATTAATTTTGTATTTTGGGGATCCCGTAATGGAGCCACAAGCTCTGTGGGACTTCCCTGCCATTTTTGGCAAAGCTTGTAAATAAAAAATAAATAAAATAAAAATAAAAATTAGAGGTACAAAAAGGGCAGGGGTCGCGACCCCTAGACTCGCCACCACAGTAGCCCAAGTAATGATGGCGTACCGATGAGAACGACAAATAGTAATGTAAATGGAAAAAGCACCAATTATTTTAATTTTAACTCAAGAAATCAAAACAATGCAGTTATATTAAATTTTTTAAGCCAAAATTTATTGGGGGGGCCGCTCCCCCCCCCAACAAAATTATTGGGGGGCAGTGCCCCCCCGGCCCCCGGTTCCGCCGCCCATGAATACCGACAGCTTGGCCGTCATGCTAGAGCATCGATACTAAACCGCTCATTATGTCATTTTATCAATAACAAGAAACTTTAAGTAATATGCAAATATTAATATAAATTGCTTGTCCGCAGGCAATATATAAGAGATAGCAATCGCGAACGGCAAACACAAAGTAAGTTCCTAGCTCGGAATCTTCATAAATTATTTTAATCAGTAGAAACTGAAAACAACCAATATCCCTGTAACAAATTACACTGTAACAAATTAATATGCGATTCATTCGGTTTCTCTTTTCAAACTAATATGGGACAAAAGTCAAGCGATATTGATTTTGAAACTGGGCAAATTTCCTTTTATGCATGCAGCTATGCCATACTGGCCATACTGATTATTGACCATTTGATTCCTTGAAATATTCACCGCTGGCAGATAATATTTTCGACTTTATTCGCTAGTTGCGCTGTTCCAAAAGAAAAACTTTCTTTTTCGCCTGAGAACCAAGTCAGAAAAGCTAAAACACCCACCAAACGGGGGGTGATAACAGATAAAATCTGATGTTTTCTAAGATGTTGTATTTTATAACTCCAAGGACTCACTGCAGAGTGGATAGACTTCGTTTGTATTTTCCGGTTTGGCACTGAAGCACAGCAAGAAACGCCCCCTCCTGTCATACCAGAAATTCCTCACCATCGGATATCACCCAAGCTGCGTGCTGTGGACTTTTGTTACCTATTTACACCCGACTCGAATACATTTGTTTACACTATAGCTAAAACTCTTCGTTCTAAAGCCGTAATTCAAATCTGGGCCTTTAGAGCTTTTGCTCAAGATCAAACTCACAAGAAATAAATAAAAGAAGCGTGGAATGTAAACAGCGTGAAATCATCTCGAGTTACTGCGCAAACTCAGCTCTTCTCTGGTTAGGCATCGTTTGTGGTTGTGGTTGAAACATTGTGAATTCATAATTGGAGCTTTATCGGGATCTAGTTGTGTTATGACAGAAAGGTAACGTCTCTGGATTTTATACTAAACACTTCTGGCAACGTTTAACTTGTAGAAGAAGCGACGAGGCGAGTATATATGTAAAATCCTAACAACTAAACTCTGGAAAGTTGTCAAGTACGAGTATATTTATTTATGCGCGAACTTACAATGGCTATATTTTGGTGTTGGTAATAAGTACGCAGTTCCTTGGTTAGGTGCTCTAATTAAAAGTATTAGAACTCTCTTATAAGAAACTTGTTTAACTGAAGCGAAAGTGAGTTTCGATTTTGATCGATTCTCGTTTGTAATTGTGACCGTTCAGTATTGGGAATGACGTCGACCAAGCAATCTTATATTTGCTTGGAATTTTCGAAGATTAATTTATCGTCGATTCACGTTCAAATTATGGACACTGTAGTATTCTAACACGGATATGATTTTTAATCAACCGAAATACTTTATGTCGGTTGCAGATTGAACGTATTTTCTTATTATTATTTTCGTGCTTTGTTCTTGAACTGTGGGGGAATACGACTTCATTGTCGCGAAGAATTTTGCAGTGACATTTTAGCGAAGTCCATTCCTGTTAGTCTTTTTTTGTTCTGAACGCGGCATTCTTCGCCTAAATAAATTACTATTAGGCAAGAATAACGATTTAAACGGGCAAGTGTCTGTGTTTTTCCTTTATCAAAATATCGTTTGGAGGGCGGCTAGAAATTTATATTCGTTACATATAAGGAGAAAGTGCTGCGCCAGTGTCCATTGAAATATTGCTTTAGTATTTTTCGTTCAGGAAACCTCAATGCGGAATATCAGTTTGGTTTTGGGGAAAATCATCCTGCTTTTTTTGCAACGTAGCTAGGGGGAAAATATTGTTGAATATGTGTTCATACAAACATTAATCGCCTCCCATTATATTACGTTTTTTGTGTTACCATCGGGTCAAATTTCAAATTATTTAAGTGCTAATCGTTGTCGGGAACTTCTAATATCCTTGCGTTGTTATTGCACTATTATAATCAAATCAAATTCTTGCCCACATTGCTGAGTATTGAGATCACAACTTGGAAACGTCGATCAGTTGTTGTTATGCATTCCAATTTAATATGGTTTAGTGGATAAAAATTAGTTGAATGTAATTGGTTCAAAGTGTTCAGAATGTACAGTATTCTATTAAAATAATATCTTATCATGCAATTTTTATGTTGAAGAAAATATTATGCTGGCTGGCTGACCAACAGCCAAAATTACTGTTTTGCAAATCTAAAATCCTAAAGCTTATAAAGAACCTCCAAGATTTTTAAAGATTAAATACTACAGTCATAGTGAATCCTCTTAGACAATTAGTGTTTTTGCTGATAAAGGTAGTCACAACTCACATCAAACATCAATATTCCTTTCTCTAATATCTTAGCAGTTCATGATTTGTAATATAGTATTTTCTGTACATCAGTGGTATAGCCAAGGTTGGGCCGGGTAAGAACATCGAACTCCTAGGGGGGTCCAGGGGCATGCTCCCCCTGGAAGATTAGAATGATACATGTCAGAATATCTTTAGATTTATTTATATGAACAAGTCGTAAGTAGTAGGTAAAGCATGAGCAGCGATCTGTATCTAATTTACAAGGTGAGCTGCAAGTGAGCTGTAGTAAATCAGATACAGATCGGCTGTGAATGCTTTATCATACTTATCAAATGGACACATCTAAATAGCCATGTTTTCAAACTATTTTTCAAGTTGGAGTGATTTTAGCTAAGTAAATTGAGGAAAAATTTTATGTAAATCAGGACGAATCTATATGCAATTTACAGATATTGATTAAATATTCATTTCTTTTGAATTTTCTTCATGAATTTTTAATGAATTTGATAATCTTAGTAATCTGAAAGCCATAAATTACATAATTTTGTTGTTATCAAACCAGAACATAGAATGATACATGTCAGAATATCTTTAGATTTATTTATAAACAAGTCGTAAATGTAAAAACAAGTTGGAGGCATTTTATATAGACACTACATACCACTGTACCAAGCCTTTTCTAAAGTCACTTTTTTTAAATCTAACTCAGAACAATAGAAAAACCTGAACTGTTTACCTTTGTGACTGTTATAGAATGAAGTGATGTTGTTTTTAACATGAGATGTCTATACCTACAGTATAGGACACCAATTGGTTTGAGATATGATACACAATTGGTTTGTCAACAAATATCAGGGTTCGAATTAACATATCGCGATTCGCAAATTGCGATGCACTTTTTGAAACATGCGATCCAAAACAAACATAAAAACTCCAAAATTGCGATGCAAAGTAACCGCTGAGTGCCTTCCAATATTAACTTCTTAGCAGCGTGTTTTAGTTTATTACAAAACAAAACAGTTCAGCCTTGGATTAGTTCTCACGTTACATTGCATCATAACAATAAAAACGTCGTGAAACTGAAACACTGCTACTGTAAATTTATCCTTCATAATTCAGTGAGATTTTGAGTGCAAAAATAAAACAAACACGTGTCATTTCAGACACATTTCTGACACAGTTGTTTCGCCTGCAGTTTCAAACATCACATTTAATGAGTGGAGTTTCGAATTCTAGTCTAATCCAGAAGTCCAATGCTACTGTCTGAAATACCAAAGCGGAAGTCGAAACTGGGGAGGGGATTAGTCCCAGCCCCCCCCCCCCCCCCCCCCCCCCCCCACTTTTTCGACAAAATATTTTCGCGTTGCACTTTTGAAATGTTAATTCGAACCCTGAAATATTTTTATAGACTGAAGAACCTAGTGTTACAGAGCTCAAAATAACAGCAGGTCATCGGTCAATGACTGGCTAAAATCATCAGATGACCAGCTAAAATTAAATCTTGTCAAGTTGATAACAAAACTGGTAATGGATGGTCATTTGACTGGCTTTAGTAGTTCTGAAATCTATTCTGAGCTTTCCTTGTACTCTATAATGAAAAATTACAATACATATTATACATCAGAAATCTTGGTGTGACTTTAAATGTGTTGTTATACTGTACACAAAAACAATTTTTAACAACAAAGTTTAATGCAAGTCATCTTGCAGCAACAAAATTTCATTAAAAAAATGTGATCATGAATGGCATGTTACACATATAAATTCTCTCTAATGGCAACATGCTGGCTTAACCTATTCCTGCCTGAGCTGGCTAAAAATGACTCCTCAGACAACATAGGCGGCGATTAGGTTAGAAATTGTTCTGTATCAGTGTAACATAATTTTAAAAAGACATACAATTTGTAGTATTATGTCAGTATGTGTGCATCAATCTGATTTTGATATTGCCATTGGTATATACTAACCAAGCCTGAAAATAAGTGGGTGCACATGGACATTGTCCGGCACAAAAAGGGTAACTGTCCAGCACAACTGCTTTTATGTTGGACAGTTTGTCCGGCAGTGTATGATACTCCTATACTAGGAAATGAAACTGTTTGCACTGCATTTGAATATTACTGGTAAACAAATTTACTAGAACGAAATCTGAAACTGCATGTCTGAATATACTTGTTACATGAAAAAGTAAGCTACTGTACAGCTAACCAGCTTCGATGACTTCACAAGATGAATTCGCAAGATCCACGTGGCAACAGCTTTGATTGCTTTCGTCCAAACTCTCCGGAAGACCTGAGTACTAACTCCTTAACATTTGTCCCAGTCCCATGTTTGTCCACGCCACCTGACCACATGGAAATTTTGAGTAATGGCTTTTCACATCACTGACCTTTTTCAAAAAAATGGTAATTCTCTAAATTCTAGACCATCTAAATACATTTAGACATATATAAATAATCAGGAATTTCCAGATCCAGATTCCATCAGCAAGAAGAAACATGTATGTAATAGATACAGCGTTAGCAGCCGCGATGTATCTGATTTACAAGGCAAGCTGCAAGCGAGCCATAGTAAATCAGATACAGCTCGGATGCAAAGTTTATGTAAATCAGGACGATGCTGTATCCGATTTACAACCACTGCTATGGTATTGATTTCTTTTGAATTTTCATCATGAATTATTAATGAGTATTTTAATAGTGTATTGAAAGTAACTACTGTTGAGAGGTGGATCCTCTCAACAGTTGCTACGGTAATCCTGATTTAGTGATTACTGTAATCGTATATTAAGATATTATATATAATATATATTATGGTAATTCTCATGTCAGGCACCCTTGGAAAAATTATTTTCAGGCCTGATACTAACCATCCCTAACATCCTGCTTACAGTAACGTTTACATGTATTAAACACTCTAGTTTTATATTATGATTGAGTTGGCTGAAAACAGTCTGACACTCCAGTTGTTATTTTACTGTCTAGACTAGAGATAGATGATCTTATTCCAGACAATCTTACTCTGTCTAACACCAGATAATTTTACTTATCAAAGTGAGAACCCTCAGGTAGCCTTGTCACTGTACCATTAGCATCTCTTTGATGTTGAGAAATTTTGACATTGTTGGCTCAAGTGTGGGCAAGGCTCTTAAGTAATGAAAGCCTGATGCACAACAAAACCTGTCAAACATGAACAAAACAGGTCTTTTCACTTAAAGTGCCTATGTCATCCTCAGGGACTTTACATATTTATACTATCTAATTGGAACATTCTGAAAAGATTTGTAATATCTTCTCGGGTGAAAATTTCATCTTCATGGATTTTTTTGCCGTTAAAGTTGACGGAAGTGACGTCCAAAGAGAAATTTCTCTATATGAAAACCACTTTACAGATTCCTCTTTTGACATCACTTCCGTCAACTTTAACGGCAAAAACATCCATGAAGATGAAATTCTTGCCTGAGAAGATATATTACAAATCTTCTCAGAATGTTCCAATTAGTAGAAATATGTAAAGTCCCTGAGGATGACATACTGTAGGCACTTTAAACTCTTGACATCTGAGCATTCTCTTTTTGACAAGTAGAATTGTCCGGCATTAGACAGTAAAACAATAAAAGGGTCATTTTTGGCCATTGTAGCCATACATTCTGCATGCAGGCTACCATACATCAGGCCTAAAGCAAATGTAGTAAGTTTGGCAAGCTTCTGTTTTTGCTCAGTATACTGTACAAATGATACAGTACAAACATGATCTGTTTGCAGTATGTAGAGTCTGTCTGCTGTTCTAACCTTTAATTGTTTAATTCAATTTGAGGTTCTTCATTCATGTGTTTATAATAATCTTTATTTGAGAACATGTCATCTGATTATTGTGTTAATTGTTTATTGTATAGGTCCTTTTGTGAGAATAAGTTTGTGTATTGGAGAAATTATCAGTGAAATTAATGGATAGATTGATTGGTTAAAATGATGCTTTTAATCCAAGAAGGTAAGATTTAGGTGCCTATGAAGGACTAATTGGTTTGTGATTTTATCCTCAACTGACTAAGTGATTTTATCCTCAACTGACTAAGTGATTTTATCCTCAACTGAAAAGTGACTTGACTTGTGATTAGACCCCAAGTGACTAATGACTGTAGACCCCATCCCCAAGTTACTCAACATGTTCTCAACACCAAAATGACTTTAGTTGTGATTCAACCCCCAAGTGACTCGAATTATTGTGAGTCTTGACCCCAGAGTGACTTGACTTGTGACTAAGACCTCAGAGTGACTTGACTCATGACTCACCCCTACTATAACTGACTTGATTTGTGATTTGACACCCAGACTTGACTTATCAACCTCTAATTGACTAGATTAATTTTGTGACTTGTTGCCCAAGTGATTTAGTGACTCATGATTCATTACCCCCAAGTGACTCAACACCCAAGTGAGTTGACATGTGACTCTATAATCTCTTAACAGGTGATACAGCCAAAAGTGAAGATCAAAGGAGCGGATAAAGGAATGTCACATTACAACGGTGGTGTAGATATCGATTTAGCAGGATCAAGGGTATGTTGTGATTATATACATAATACTGTATGTCCATGTAATGTTAATAATTCTCAACTTAATAAATCACCTTCAATCATGTACAAATGTACTGGCCCCACATGAAAAATAATTTTCTGATTTCCTTACAGCTAAATGGAAGCTTGCCTAATTTACTTTCCCATGGAAATGGAAGCATAGACAGGGATGGATTTGATGAGCAATATATCGATCTCAAGCGTGAAAATGGAACATATTCCAATGGATACATACAAGGTGGACACGTAAGTACTGTACTCAGTAGTCTTGTCTAGTCTTGAAGTCCATATAGTCCAGTTTCAGGACACAGTACATTATTAATAATACAGTGAAACCTGAGTTTTGCGACCACCCCAGGTGCCATGTAAAAGTGGTCGTTAAGGACAGGTGGTCGTTCAGACAGGTAGTGATGTGACATCATAGCAGCCATTTTGGCAGCACCGCGACTCGTACTGTCGTTCACTTTTAAAAGCTTGTTGTCTTGTTAAAAGCTCTTGGCTTTATTGTTGGTCTTGTTAAAAGCTCTTGGCTTTATTTATGATTTTCCAGTAGTATTTTTTAGATGTGAACACTCAGTTTTGTCACTTTCCTTTCCAAGTTAAAAAATAGTTTAAAAAGTTGTAAAATATACAAACTTGTCGCGGTAAACGATCGTCAAGATCAACTTGTCTAAAGTTAACAAATATTACTCATGGTTTTGGATTGTTGAGTCATTGTATAACTCTCAAACATCAACTAAAAAGTATTTGGCTTTGGCAGGAGAAATTCACACAGATTTTCATCAAATAATGCTCAAAAGAGAAGCAAAACAAGACTAAAATGCGGTAACACAGCAATTGAGCAACACTTCCGGTTTCTTGTTTTCACATGTGGTCGCATTCGCGTTTGTTTACTAACCAACTGAGCCACTGGAGTGGGTGGAAACATTGAAAAAACGGGTATTTCTTTAACGTATTTCGGCAGTTTTACGTTGAGTTGGTCGCTCATAACAGGTAAATATCTTGTTTGGGACACAAAAAACCGGTCGCTGGTCGCGTAAGGCAGGTGGTCGCTCATTGCAGGTATATTTCAACTACAAATCGTCCGTGCCAGAAAAAGTGGTCGTATATGACAGGTGGTCGTAAAGCATGGGGGTCGCAAAACTCAGGTTTCACTGTAATCTGTTTCAACATGTTACATATCATGAGGTTAGTCTAGGCATAGATGGTTGAAAATCCCTTAGTCCCTTATTTGATAAATCTTACCCCCTATTAGAGCATTTGTGCACAAGCTAATCCTGAGGTACCTGTACAGTATATGGGGCTCAATAACCCATGGTGTACAGTACATACTCTTATGTAATTAGAGATGAGCCGATTAATCGGAAACTTATTAAATCTGTAAAGCCGGCCAATTTAAAATAATTGGTAATCGGCCGATTATTGTGTAATAATCGGCAAAATAATTGGTGCATGTCTTAAATGAAGCTTTTTATGAATGACGCAAACACATACCACAAGTCCGTAACTGCATAAACCCAAACACAATAGTCCTTATTTCACAATGATTACAGAGCGTTTCACATAACACGCAAAACTAATCATCACGAAACATTTGTTATATTTCAAAAATCTTGCTAAGTTGCAATTTAGCAATCCCTACAACATTGCGAAACTGCACAGGGACTGGTAACCAACAATGTAGCACTAATCAGCATATGCTAATTAATCGGCCGATTATTTGTATTAATCGGCCACCAAATAATCGGCTTCAGTAATTGGCAATTTTCATAATCGCGTGCGGCTCATCTCTATATGTAATGTTATATATACCGGTACTGTACTGTACATACTCTTATTACTTAATACACAGTGTACAGTATAAATAATTATATCTGAGGTATTTTCAGGCTTGGACTGTCCCATTGTGCCAAGGAACAATGCGCACTGAGCCATTGTTGTGTATATATGGCAAGGTGGCACATTGGCCAGTCCATGTATGGGGGGGCTATTAAGTGATTCAGTACAGTATTTTATCAATATTTTTTCTTATGAAACTTTCTTTCTTTTTCAGGAACCTGTTGATCTTTTTGTCATAGTTATAGAACTTGTCGACGATGAGAAACGTTTTGGCTTCTCTGTTGTTGGAGGAGTTGATGAAGGATTTCGACCTCGAATTGATGAGATCGTTGAAGGTACTGGCGAGAAAAAAAACAAAGATTATTTATGCCAAACAATTAGAATCATGAAAAAGTTTGAAAAAGTTTTTCAAATGATTGCCCTTTTCCAACCAATTGAATTTTAACATATTAGTTTTCAATATTATGAAAAACATCACACACTGTTCAACAAACATTTACAGCATTCAAGTTTGATGTCAATAAGTTGTAAGATCATGTTTTCTCATGCAATGTTGGTTTTAGATGCACAACTTTATTATCAGTGTAATTATAAAAGTTTTTTATGCTTGAATCTTTGCATAATTCTAACAATTGTATTTTTTTCCCTGGTATAAGGTTTACCAGCAAACAGAATGGGTGTGAGAGTCGGAGATGAAATAGAAAAAGTGAATGAAAAATCTGTTCGATATTCAACACATGCTCAAATTGTTACAACTATTCATGAGGTGACTCAGTTTTTGTTGATATGTTGTTTTGTTTTTATTAAGTTGAAGGTTGTAAATTTAATAATGTACAGTAAATTTAAGAGTGCAGCAAGTAATGTGTACTAATAATGTTTATAATCATTCTTGTGTTTTAGAGTGTTAGAAAGGGTCAAATAACTCTCACACTGAGAAGGAAGAATGTCCGAACATTCACAGGTAATAACATATGAAGTATTGTGAAGATACAGTAGTATATAGAAATACAGTACACTGCAATGTCATTTGTTGTTACAGTTGATTTTACATTACTACTGTTGTGTGTTGCTATTGTTGTTGTTGCTACCATTGTTGTTGTTGCTGCTGGTAGTGTTGTTGATGCTGTTGCTACTGTTGTTGTTCCTGCTGCTGCTGCTGTTGTTCTTGTTGCTGCTGCTACTGCTGCTGCTGCTGTTGGTGGTGTTGTTGTTCTTGCTGCTGCTATTGTTGTTGTTCTTGCTGCTGGTGTTGTTGTTCCTGCTGCTCTTGGTGTTGTTGTTGTTCCTGCTGCTGCTGTTCGTGGTGGTAGTTGTAATATAATAAATATACTAAACGAATGCCAAGAGTGGAAATAATTCTGATAAGATCGTAATTTGAATACTGTAAAAAGAACGTTAAAAATGTGAGGTATGTAGGGTCTCTTTGCTTTCTATTCGACAGTAGATTATTATATACTGTTCACTTGAGTCCTTAAAGTGCCTCATGGTTGGGGAATTTACATATTTAGGATATTTGGAACCTTCTGAGAAGATTTGTAATATATCTTCCTTTTCTAAAATTTCATCTTCATGGACTTTTTTGCTGTGAAAGTTGACGGAAGTCACGTCAAAGGAGTAATCTGTAAAGTGGACAAATTCCTCTTTTGACGTCATTCCGTCAACTTTAACGGCAAAAAAGTCTATGAAGATGAAATTTTAGAAAAGGAAGATATATTCTTCTCAGAAGGTTCCAAATATCCTAAATATGTAAAATCAAAGAGACTAGCCTTTTACCAAAAGTCTTTGCTTAGCTCGAACATTCATGGACATGAACAAACGGTGTCCAGTGAAAACGTCCTCAGGTCAAAACGTCCTCACTTCTTCCAAACTGATCGGGGAACATGTCCACATACATATACTACTCTATATAAGACTTATTAGTATATTTTTGACATTGACAAATACATTCTTCAAATGTTTCACGCCAGTAATCTGTTCTACTGTACAAAAGCTGCAAGATCAGGCTGTTGCCAGTCTTTACTTGTATCAAATTTCCATTTTTATAGCAACACATAAATACAGCTACAAACTCTAGTCAAACGATACAAAATAACCATTTAACTGCTTGAGGTATTCACTTATGTACGTTTTTTAACTTTCAAATAAAGTCTGTTAATATACTGTATTTATCTTTTTGACTTCTATGACCCGAGGACGTTTTGACTGGTAAGCGAACAAACACCTTACCCTACACACCTCACATTTTTCATGTTCACTTTACAGCATTCAAATTACGATCTTATCGGCATTATTTACGTTCTTGGCATTCTTTTAGTATATTGATTATATTACAACTACCTACATCACTAGCTACAATATTCCGCATATTTGAGAGGGAAATTTCTAGCACGCGTCGCGTCTTGACTAGGCAACTCGTTTCATTTGTGTCTCAGTGATGGCATTATTGTCGATTTCAGTTCACTTTTCAACGCGCTGTTCGGAAGTTTGTTGCGAAGTATCAAATTACGTTTCTAAATTCAGAAGTTCGATTTGAAGTTTGAAGTTGAAATCGAACATTCGAACCAGAAGTTCAGCTTTGCGCCATTCTTTGGCTATTCCAGTTATTTGGAATTGCAGAATGATTAATAACATTTTCCGAAAGAAATCAAAAGAAAGTCTGGTCGACCACGGAAGGTTTTCCGTAAATGTGAACTTCGAATCGAACATTTGAACATCAAATCGAACTTCGTAATCATGAACTTCTGAACTTCGAAACGTAATTTTATACTTGGCAACAAATGAATAATTATAGTTAATTTTTAGAAGGCATGGGTGCATGTTTGCCCTGTCTCGTTTGTAGCTTTGTAAATATATAATGCTGTTAAAGTTTCAAAATTTTGCTCAAATGTGCTGTCAGATCGCGGGAATTAAAATGCCATTTTAGAGACCCCAATTTCAAAAATTTTCCGGGCGGGAAACATGCCCCCCGGACCCCTCTAGTACTGTGGATCACAAGTTTGACTGACGTTTTCAAAATCTTAAATCCGCGCCTGATATTGGCGTGTATTGTGAGTTGATGGAGAGATGTACAGTAGCATTGACGAAAACAAGTTAATTGTTCATATAATTTTAACCAAATTGTTTTAGTTAATGAGGTGATTTGTTTGATAAAGAAATGCGATAAAACAAGAATACGGAAATATATTACTTCAAAGCATCCAATGGAATAAAAACATTACTCGAGTTGTTTTACGCTATAGGGAAGCGCGCACTGAAAATTTGAAGCCAATCTGGTGTTTAGTTTTTTGAACGTAAAACAGTCAAATTTTACTACATGGCTAAATATTTTTTTTTGAAATTTGACCTCTTGGCTACAACGTCGATGACGTATATATGCAGGTGTACAAGTATACACAGAAAAATAGATTTCGGAATATTAGTCCATATTTCGCCATCTGCATATGTCATTAGGTCGGTATACGTTATTCGTAGTCTTTCCTTATTTTGTAATTTTGTAAAAGTACGTATTGGATTTAGTTTCATTTTTTGAGACATGCAGGTTATTTAGAAAACAACGCTCAACTTTATTAATTACATTTCAAATAGACTTAGTAATAATTACCATCTGCAATTAGCAAAAGCTAGTCGAGTGCAGAGAATAATTTAGACAAACATACGAAAAATTTTACGGTATAGAAAAGAATAAAACGAGCCTTATAATTTGTTGGAAAATATAAGATCGGAATTTTTTTGATCGGAATTTGTACATAGTGATTGGTAACAGTCGAGAGTTTTGAGAGAAATTGTTGATCACTTAAAATAGAGTTGAACTGGTATAATAAAAGGAGTTTTTATCATTATGATTATTTATGATTTAATATTATTTAGGAGTTTTTATTTAATTTTACGGTTTCTTTTAGTATTCTGGGGTGTTTTTCTAGGTATATAATTTTAAAGTGCAGATAAACCCTACACAGTTTTTATTTGTTTGTATAGATCACGGCAAAAGAACTGATAAGTTATTTGACAGTTTTTGATTTGGTCCATTCGTTTCGGAGATATCTTGCTTCAAACATCGGCAAAATGCTCCAATTTGAACGTCCCGCGAAAAATTGCCGCAAATATTATATGATCAAAATAGGGCCTGGAACCGACAAGGCGTGACGTCATTTAAGAAACGTCAACTCTGATCGCAACCTCGTACCCAGGGTTTTTCACTCTAGCGAGAGAAAAGACCCTGGTAGGAGCTGCTGACGCCACCACCCAGATTCTGGGTGGTAACAATTATTTTTTTCTGAGAGGGGAGGCAAAGTAATATTGTGTTCGGAGTCGGCTAGCGTCATCGTCATGATTTTCCTACTTTTATTATAAATATTATCACTCGCGATATTTCCCATTGAATGTAAAAACATAATATCAGTCTTGAGCAATGTCATTAAAAGTAAAGCTGTACCAGAAAGTCCAAGAAAAATCTACGCAACTCAAAATATAAACACAAATTGCTGTCGCCTGTGTCGTTCTGTTTGTGATGTGCGACACTCGAAAAAATGAATTCAAAATAAAGAACAAGATCTTATCGGCCGCGGAAGATATATACTGTGCTTCAATTCCGAATCAATGTCGAATCACTTCCACGTTTGGTCTGCAGAGCTTGTGAAAGGCGACTTTACAGTTTCGAGACATTCAAGTTTGTTATTTCTGAAAGCCAAGCCACTTTTACTAGAGTTTAAAAGTTTGACAAAAGTAAAACCCTCTATCCTTCCCCGACAATAACCGACAGAAACTCATCAAAAATGAAAAACTCCTGACTAACTCGGCACAATATAAACTATCTGTTTATTAGTTAATTCATGTTTCGAACTCCAAATTTCTCTCTCCCCTTCTTGAATCGCCGATATCATTAAAATTGTACAAAACAGCAGTTGGTTTTTACTGTGTAATTTATATCTTGGCATTTGAGGCTTAGAATTTTGTAAGAAATGTTATTGAAACGACACGTACAAACGTTTAAAACAGAACTGAAAAACTCTTCTGCATACTTCTTCGACAAAACTTAACTTCATTATAAACTACAATCAGTGACAAAATAACGTGGGACACTGTTAAAAATCGCATATTTTATACTTAACGATGAATAATCGCTATTGCTGACTGAAAGGTCATATATAAGGTAAGGCCAAAGATTGCATGGAGTGAACTCAAAAAATGGCAGATAACTTAAGTTTTTAATACAATATCCATTGGCGTTATACTGGTTTTAAATTGAAAACAATGCTCTATACTTGGTACCAAATGAAGATGCCAGACTTCGAACTGTTTGATCGACCTGCCACTGCTATTGTAAAAAATAAAGTGCGAAAACTAACCTGCTTTAAAATTCCAAAGCGATAAATCGAAGATAGAATTTTCAACTAGCCAAGACAATGTTTTAGGTATGAAATCTCCAATATAAGTAATCTTCAATTGATGTCTCCATTTTTAAACAAGTAATTATTGACCAGTAAGTGTTTACAATGATAATCGACAACCAGGTAGAAACATTTCATGATCAGGCTTTATTAATAACAACTAGATTAGCCGGCGTAGACGACAGAACTCACCAAAATAACAAAAAGAACATCCCCTCCCGTACTAAATTTTTTGCTCGGTGCAACGTCAGCAAATCGTCAGCAGCTCCTACCAGGGTCTTTTCTCCAGCGGGCGCAGAGAAAAACCCTGGGTACGAGGTTGCTCTGATCGCTCTGTCACTAGCCGTGTACGCACGAAGTTTTCCATACTAAGTTTAGCTTTAAAATTCGTCGAATATTTGCAGCTTAATAATTATAGTAATGCCAGATAGGTGTGCTGTATACGGTTGCTCAAACACGGCAGTGTAGCCGATGACGTCAAATTAAATTTGATTTTTTACTTAAATGACGTCACAGGTGTCTCGCCCCAATCCTCTATAATTTGCGGCTTTTTCGTTTAAATAGCTATATTTAAAGCGAGATATCTCTGGAATAAATGGACCAAATCAAAAACTGTAAAATAACTTATCAGCTCTTTTTGCGTCCTATATACAGAAAACTGTGTTGGGTTTATGTGCACTTTAAAGTTTTTGTACCTTTGTACTACCTTTTGTACAGTCGTTTGTACCTAAGCGTGTACACCGTCCGTCAAAACATCAGTGTTTTATGTCAACGTCAAAGTTAAATGTTTACCTTGCAAACGTATTAGGTTTTCATTCGATACATTCGAACCAATGCATTATTGTCACATGAATGTGCCCTCAGCCAATCACGTCTCGCCAATCCCACGGTGTTGATTTCAAGACGGTTAACTTTGGCTTAAATTCAATCTCGTTCCCAGAGCCCACGTTCCCCACCCGGGAAACGAGAGACTCTGGGATAATCCGTTTCACATCGATATTTCATTAGCTGATGAACATGATTACTCTTCTTCCGGATCACAAGAATCCTGTGATGGCGTGAACGGATGGATTAACCCAGAGTCTCTCGTTTCCCGGGTGGGGAACGTGGGCTCTGGGAACGAGATTGGCTTAAATTTAGAACATGTTTTGACGGGCGTTGTACACGCTTAGGTGCCAACGACTGTACTTTCAGCTTGGAGTTTGTAAAGTTTTGTTAGCTCTTGCTGTATACAAATGAAAGCGTTTTGAATTTGGCATTTATGAACAGCCTTGCCCTTGAGCAAAGACGATACGAACAATCACTTATATTTTAGTTTTAAGCTTCAAGGCCCTAAATATATTTCGAACATGTTTAAAGTGAGATCGTCTAATTATAACCTTAGGAATAGCGGACAGAACTTTGAACAAGCACGTTATAATAGTCATATATAGAATGAACTCTCCTCGCATATTAAAAACACAGAATCTTTGGCTACTTTTAGAAACAGCATAAGTAATTTGGATTTTACCAACAAAATTAATCTTGGTTGTAAGTGCATGCGTTGTACTTGGGTTTTTTATAATTATCTGCATAGTTTTACTTATGCTTTTTGTATTATAATAGATAACTATACCTTTTAAAAATTTTATTGTAAAATAGTAACTTATATTAATTGTTGTAATTCTTAAGGTTACGTAACACCTTGGAGTAGTGCTTTGCGAAAAATGCAACTGCGCGTTGAGTTTAAGAGCAATCAAATTCCAATTTTTACAGTTTATAGCAAAATGATTGTAGAATTGGACAGTTGATTTACAATTTTGAAAAGTATTTAAACTTGTTTTGTTTTGACAAAATTCTGAAAACGTATTCGCTTTGCGCCGCGACTTTTGTTGAACTACAGTTTCAATCAAATCATGTAAAAATAGTTTTAATTGAAACTCAACTAGCTGTTCTACAAAAGTGTGTGCGGTAGCTATGTTTTTTTTTGTTATTTTTGAGATATAAGGCATTCTTTTGCAACCTCAGTTAAGTTGCGTGCCTAACATGAATCGTAGTCGATTACTCAGAAATGAAAAAAAAATCGTATAGCTACCGCACACACTTTTGAAGCTCTTATTGTCTCCGATACATTGTGAAAATTTGAAAAAAATCGGCCAAAACCCGTGTTCAACAAAAGTCTTTGAATACGGCAGTTTAGCTGAAATTTAAAGCTGAAGAAACAAGCCTTGGAACATTTAAATTTCGCGGGAAAACAGAGCTGCCTGCAATTTTCATCAATGAATTTTGCTTTAAACGAAACAAACTTTTCAAAACCTTTCAGCATTTGGCTTAAGGCAGCTAATTACGCAAAAATCATTTTTTTTGTATTTTTAAATTTCTATGGTGTAATGTAACCTTAATTAATTATTGTGGAGCATTTTTAACACGAGCCTCTGGCTCGGGAGACAGGGCAACCACTCCCTACGCCATCGACATTAAATAAATATTCGTATTCGTATGCAATTAGCTGTAGTTCTAGATGTTAAAACAAAGAAAAAATCCACTTCCCAACGTTGGTTGTGGGTTCGAGTCTCGTCTAGAGCTCTGAGTTTTCTGAATTTAAACATTTCTAACGACACCACAGTAGACACCCACGTATAAGAACCTCCATTTTTACAAGTCAGCCTGAATATGTTCTTATATATCGGGTGTTTAGTGGGAAATCAGGCTGTTTAGGTTCTTAATAGACCATTTCCACGATGACGTTGGGAGGCGAATAATTGTTTTAGTATAAATACACTTTTTCGTATATACTATTAGGAACAACATTTTCTTTAAAATTGTTAATTTTCCTCTTCTGTCACATTGACAAATCGGCTGGCGGCCATTTTGAATAAACGCTGTAGGTGATTATCGGTAGCTCGACCAATAAGCGCGCGCAATTTTCTATAATCACCTGTGTATTTATACTAGGTGGATGTTGTGTACTGAAGTCTCAAAAGCCAAAAGACCGGATTTTGGAATGAAATTCGAAAATACGAAAAAGTATACAGTCAAACCACCATCTAGACTTGGAGTGAAACGAAGAAACAGTCAGTGTGCTTCTTGCAATAGATTCAGCAAATCTTGCAAGAAGGAAGAGAAAATCGCCAAAAATGCCAGTATGCAAACTATGGTTTGCATACTGGTATTTTTGAGAATAACAATGACAAAATATTCAATAATGCACGCAAACAGTGGAAATTTCCCAATCGATCAGTTTCTCGCAGTCGACAAGAAAGAAATGCTATTTGCTTTGTTCAGTTACACATGGGTTGATTGGCTTTATCTCAAATGGGGGACAGATGTTCAAAATTGTATGGAGTCCGTGCAGGCTCTCTCCCTTTTCTTCGATCTTCCATGCAAGAGCCTGCGGGCAGGCTATTTTTCCATTGACTATGTGTACAGCACGAACTAGCAAAACATTCTACATAGTTTATTCCAAAAAATTAACAAGAGTGTATAAATATCTTTTTAAACAGATAACACCAACAGTCTGCCTGAGCGAGGTCGTTTGGGAAACCGGAACAACAACCCCACCCACGAAGTTCACGCCAACATGTCTGAAAAAACGCGGGAAAAACTCGAGAACATTCTCCGAAATCAAAACCGACAGCTTCCGACTCGTACTACAGGCCAAATGTCATCATCCCACGACGACACTTCGACGAACGCGATGGGAAACCGAAGAAGAGGCGGTCGGGACTCGCCGCAATCCAAGAATTCTCCGAATGGCTCGTACCAGTCTGGCTCTACTCTTAGCCTTAACCATAAAAACAACGCCCAGAATAGTTCCCCGGTAAGGACTGTTGATCCTCCGTTTTTTGGCATGGATAACTATGGCTACGAATGGAGACAAAGTCATTACGAAATGTCGGCCCCTGCCTACAATGAAGCCATACACGGCCCGAGCCGCGTGTCCTACTTGAGCTCGCTGGGGTCAGACGATGCTGGTGTACCGATGATGGATGCTGAAGGTTTGTGTATAGCACCCTTTTAAGAACCTGTTCACATGAGACCGGTTAACTCGGGGGATTAGGTCCATAGTTAACTCTACACTCTAACTCCATGTGAACGCTTTCACCCGAGTTATCTCGAGGGATAGGGTCAACTTTTGTATAATTACGCATGCGTACATCAACGTAGCTTTATTGTTTTACACGTAACATCTTAGCTGTGATCCGTGGTCTGAACTGTGTCGTATGGCGGCTGCCTGGAGCGCCTTTGATATGCCTCGACATGGCCACGTTGATCTGCGTCCTTCGCAATTCAGCCGCTGGCTGCAAGTAAGGATGATTAGCCCCCAGTCCTTTATCCTTTATTTATCCTTTGATAACTCGAGGTGAAGCGAGGAGGCCCTGGGAACGAGGATGGGTGAAGCGTTCACATGAACTAGGGTTAATTCGGAGGTCAGGGATAACTCGGTAGGTTGCGTTTTATCATGTGAAACCTGGTCAACTTTGAAACAACCGCCAAGTTATCCCTACCCCCCCCCCCCCCCTACCCCCGAGATAACTCGGTCTCATGTGAACAGGCCCTAACAGGAGACTTTTCTCTATTGTACGTGTATTTCAAGGAAAGAGCTTCAAGCTTAGTAACCTTTCAAATTTTCTTTACGCTGACGTCAGCTAAAAAGAAGCGGGAAAACAGAAAGAAAATAGTGGGAGAAAATAGTTAAAATAGTATACTCAAACTTCTCAATTAGATTTCATCTTGGTTATCCACTCCAAATATGCTTGTCTATAGAACTAGATAATTCAATACCGTATTTATTCCAATGGACGCCCTGGGAGTTTTGAGCAAAATTGAACTCTTAAAGGCCTGGCCAAACGCTTTCAACATTTCATGCAACATCGTTCAACATTATTGAATTCAACCGTGATTCAACATGTTGAAAGCGTTTGGCCACCCCTGTTGAATGATGTTGAACGTTGTTGAATGGTGTTGAATGATGTTGAACGAAATTTGAGCATGTTCATATTTTCGTTCAACACGCGTTCAACAATGTTGAACGATGTTGAATGAAATGTTGAAAGCGTTTGGCCAAGCCTTAAAGGGAGGCGTTTATTAGAGAGAGGCGTTTATTTCAAAATTTGATATTTCAATTATTAAAAAAAAGTCGCACAAATGTCCACACAATCTCATGATTTTTTTGATAAGATGAAGATAATTGGACAAACATTGGGGTTATATAATGTAGATGAATGTAAATTTGCAAAGTACACGGTATGCGGTATATGACCTAAGGCCAAAATGCGCATCTTGCTATAAAGTAGTTTAGTTTTATGGGGGTTATTGGAGGGGAACGTTTATTAAATATTTGTATTAGTAGAGAGGGAGTCTGTTGGAGAGGGGCGTTTATTTGATAGTGGGCGTCTATTGGAATAAATACGGTACAAAATGAAATACCATGAAAGGTTAAAAGTGCATTTTATTACCAAAACCGATGATCCGCGTATATGGCGAACGTAAGTCTTAGAGTTCAGTTAAATACAGTTTAGAAAACGTAATTTTAAGTTATACATACAGTTTTTTAGCAACATATATTTGTGAAACAACAAACTTTGATACAAAGTATGAGAGTTTGTTGTTTATGAGTTATTATATACATGTAGTCATGTATGCATCCGGTTTTGGCATAATTATAAGCAAGTATCAATAATATAAGGTGTGTAGGGGTAACCAGCCTTGTGCATTTGCGTCTAGATTGCCAGGTGCTTATTTCGACTCTAATGGAACATGCTGCTAGTGAGAATGACGAACAACTTATGGACGATCTGAGAATTTTGGGGTCCAGTCTTCGTACGAGACAATTTCAGAATGCGTTGAAGGTGACTGTTTTAAAAAGTACACTTTTTGATTGTCTGTCGGTTTGTCCGTCTGTTCGTTTGCCTGTCTGTTTGTCCGTCTGTTCGTTTGCCTGTCTGTTTGTCCGCTTGTTTGCTTACCTGTCTGTCTGTCTGTCTGTCTGTCTGTCTGTCTGTCTGTCTGTCTGTCTGTCTGTCTGTCTGTAATGAGTAATGAGTAATGATTTATTTAACCACTCTTAACCACTCTTTTTGTTTATTTTTTAAATGTCAGGTCCAATGTAAGATAATTGAGTTGGAAAACCAAGGAAGAGGTCCTCATTTCGTAAACGCCCATCGTGATGATGCCTCGGCGATTCGTTCCCAGGTAACATTCGTTCCCGGCTTTTCGTTTATCTGCCGACTGTATTATGGTAACGTCTTTAAACTTAGTGTCTTTACCAACGATCTTTACTACTAGTATGACCAAACTTGTTAATTGAATTGAGTTCAATTTAGCGGTATGGAGTAGAATGACGTGGAGTGGAGGTGGAGTAGGGTATGGTAGAGTGGATTTCTCAGATACCGAGCTATCGGGACATTTCATAGTAGCTGAGTTGAGTTTACAGTAAAGTGAAGTAAATAGTACAATATGGTGGAGCGGATAGAGTGGGAAGAGGAGAGTGAAATGGAGAGCGACGTGGAGTGAAAAGGAGGGGGGGTAGAAAGGAGTGGGGTGGAGATAAGAGTGGGATTGGGTGGAGTAGAGGGGTGAAGTGGCGAGTGTAATAAAGTGGGGTGCGGACTGGAAAGTGATGTACAGCGAAGAGAGGAGTGTAACGAGGAGAGTGGATAGAATGGGGGAAAGGGGATAGGAGAGAATTGGAATGTAGTGGCAGGTGGGGTGGAGAGTGGAGTAAAGTAAATACTTAGTCAAGTGTAGAGTAAAGTAGCATGGAGTGGCGATTGTAATGGTTTGGGATGTAGAGTGGCGTTCTGTACTACAGTGAAGAGAGGAGTGTAAAGAACAGAGTGGAGTGGAATTCTGTCCAATAGAGTTACATTCAGTCGTTTACGAATTAACTTAAAGGCGTATGTATATTTTTAGATTACGAGCTCTATAGGAAACCAAAGGGCGGTTTCAAGAGAAGCGCGGGAACTGGCCCAAATTTTAGACACAATTCATATGAAAGTAAGCGGAGTTTAATTATTTCTTCATATCATGCTAGCTTGAAATACCCAGTGAGCTCTATATATAACTGTCCCGCGATCCTTATGGGCCTGAAGTACGTATAGTTCCAGTCCTCTACGCGGTCTGGTCAAGTTTGATTTGGACAAAAGACGCGTAGGAGACTGGAACTATACGTACTTCAGCAGCTTCGGTAGCTTTTAGCACTACTCGAGACAGTTTAAACTACTTCCGGCAGTTTACCACCATTTCATTTTGCTCTGTCTAAAACACTGCCTACACAGTACTCTACTTTTTTAGGTCAACTTAGATCCTTTTTATTTTTTTCTCAGGAATTCCTAACGGCTCATGATCGCGCAGCTAAAATAGATCGTCCAAATTTCGCAGAGACCGAAAGTCTGCCTGCATTTGATCGAACCGACAGTTGCCGAGTGTCGAGCGACAGTAGAATATCGAACGGTCAAATATCGTCGGGCGAAGATGATCAAGTGAAGATTATCAAGATTGACAAGTCTGACGAGCCCCTTGGAGCGACAGTGCGCAATGAAGGGACAGCGGTTGTGATCGGGAGAATTGTGAATGGAGGGGCAGCACAAAAGAGCGGTAAGTCATGTAATGGAAATGGAATAAAAATGTTAAATATGTGAAAGATTTAAAAATGTTAATGCAATGTAATGTAATGTAATGTAATGTAATTTATTATATGGCACAAGTTACTTCCGTTGAAATCGTGTGTTCTCATTGGCTGAGACGTGTCACGTGCTGGTCGATAATTTTCCGTAATCGACCGGTCGATTACGGATTTTGGCAGACATGTTGTTTGCAACTAAACAATGAAAGAAAACCGCAAACATTTTGTGAATTCAATAACCTGAGGACTAAATTATGTATGAGTGGGACGATGAGCAATCTGGCAGTGAGTTTTAGGATTCCGAAAGCGATGACAACAAGAGCAACAACATTGAAAACGATGAGTCTATGTCACACGCTCGAGGTCACACTATTGACAAGGTAATGTAAGATGTGTTGTTTCAAAATGCCGTATAATAAACCTCTTATTAACCTCGTCCGTTTGGTCATTACGGAAAAATATCAGACCTCGGTCTGTACTGTCAAGACCTCGGTCTGATATTTTTCCGTAATGACCGCGCTCTCGGTTAATAAGAAGTTAGTAATGTAATGTAATGTAATGTAATGTAATGTAATGCAATGCAATGCAACGCAACGCAATGTAATGTGTAATGTAATGAAATGTATAATATAATCAGTGCTGTGAGTAACTTCGTTACAAGTATTAGTTACAGTAACTAGTTACATTTTTAAGTAACTGTAACTGAAACTAGTTACTTTTTCTGAAGAAGTAACTGTAACTATAACTAGTTACTTTTTGAAGAAGTAACTATAACTAGTTACTTTTTTAAAGAACTGTAACTAGTTACAATATTTGGTTTAAAAATGTGACTAGTATAGTTACTGATATTCAGTTGAGGATGTCAATCTTTCTTGATAAAAATGGTTTTGATATAATAATAAAGGTACATTATGTACACATTTGACTATTTCTGCTTAGTGACAACTATATTTAGGCATTTAGCTGTAAAACATAATTATGGTACTGGCATCTAAAAACCAGTAATTTCTTTGTCGATTCTAGTAACACGGACAAAGGAATGAAACTTTGTACGAAGTTACAAATTTTTTGAAGTAACTTTGTAACTGTAACTAGTTACTTTCTTTTCATTGTAACTTTTATCGGTAACTAGTTACTTTTCTAACGATGTAACTGTAACTAGTTACAAAACTTATGTAACTTACAGCACCGAATATAATGTGTAATGTAATGAAATGTATAATATAATGTGTAATGTAATGTAATGTAATGGAATTTAATGGAATTTAATGTAATGCGATGCGATGTGATGTAATGCAATGTAACGTGACGTAACGCAGTGCAGTGCTGTCAATTTCTTTTAATTTTTCATGATTTGTATCACTTTATTTCATTATAAATAATTATTTTTTCCAGGCCTTCTTCACGAAGGGGATGAAATCATCGAAATCAACGGTGTTAACATGCAAGGAAAGAGTGTAGAAGAAGTGTGTGAATTGCTAGCTGACATGAACGGCACGTTAACGTTCTTGATCAAACCTTCAAATAAGACTCAACATAACTTGTATACGTCAGCTGAACTTCACGTTCGCGCCTTGTTTGACTATGATCCAAATGACGATGAGTTTATACCGTGTCGTGAACTGGGATTGTCATTCTCCATACGAGATGTTCTTCATATTGTCAATCAAGACGATCCAAACTGGTGGCAGGTAAGAGTTCTTACTGTTCACTTCACTTTAATTTACTTTAATTTAATTTACTTCACTTTACTTTACTTCACTTTACTTTAATTTAATTCACTTCACTTTACTTTATTTCACTTCACTTCACTTCACTTCACTTCACTTCACCTCACCTCACTTCACTTCACTTCACTTCACTTCGCTTCGCTTCACTTCACTTCTTCACTTCACTTCACTTCATTTCACCTCACTTCACTTTACTTAATTTACTTTACTTTACTTTATTCCACTCAAAAATCTACTCTAATTTAATCCACTCTAATCCATTTCAATTCAATGCGCTTCACTCCAATACACTCCATTCCATTCCAATCCACTCCAATCCAATCTACTTCATACCAATCCAATCCACTCTAATCTACTTCAATCCTCTTCAATGCACTCCAATCTACTCCAGTTCATTCTAATCTACTTCAATCCTCTTCAATGCACTCCACTCTACTCCAATCCACTCCAATTCACTCCAGTCCGCTCTAATCTACTCCAATCCAATTCAATCTACTTCATACCAATCCAATCCAATATACTTCATACCAATCCAATCCACTCTAATCTACTTCAATCCTCTTCAATGCACTCCAATCTACTCCAGTTCATTCTAATCTACTTCGATCCTCTTCAATGCACTCCACTCTACTCCAATCTACTCCAGTTCATTCTAATCTACTTCAATCCTCTCCAAGCCTCCTCAATGCACTCCACTCCAATCTACTCTAATCTACTTCAGTCCTCTCCAATCCTCTTCAATGCACTTTATTCTACTCCAATCCACTCCAGGCTCCAATCCACTTTAATCAAATCTACTCCAGTCTACCTCATTTCAATTAACATCCATCTACTCCACTCCAATCTACAATCTATCCCCAGTCTACCGTACGCGAAGACACTCTTAAAGTAAGTTTTTTGTTGTTTGTAGGCATGGAGAGAAGGTACCTCTGGGAATGAACTTGCTGGTTTGATACCAGGAAAGAATTTCCAGAAACAGTAAGTCAAAGCTTTTAGAATTATTTGGGTTTCCTACCTTGCTCGTTGTGAATATTTAACTTACGATATTTGATTATTTATTGCAGGAGAGAAGAATTAAAAGTGAAAGGGAAAAATGACAACAAACGAAAACGTACGTTTATATATTCTGGATAATAGCTTAGCGATAATTACCTCCGCCAGGAGGTTATATTTTTATCCCTTTCTGTCTGTCTGTCTGTCTGTTTGTTTGTTTGTCTGTCTGTCTGTCTGTCTGTCTGTCTGTCTGTCTGTCTGTCTGTCTGTCTCTGTTTGTTTGTTTGTTTGTTTGTTTGTTTGTTTGTTTGTTTGTTTGTTTGTTTGTTTATTATTTAAACTTATTTACAGACGGTGGGCCGTTCACCTCATAAAAAGTGTTCTTCCTAGGGGCCGTCTATATACACACATATAATATACAATTATTGGATGAGGTTGAGCATGATATCAAGAATTATCAAGGCCGAGGTTTGTGTTATCTGCCGAAGCCGAAGGCTGAGGCGGATAACCCAAACAGAGGCCTTGATAATTCTTGATATCATGCGATAACCGAATTCAATAATTGTTTTATTATACAATTATAAATGTAGAAGCCTTTAGAAAGTTTTTTACAAAGTTAAGTAAAAATAGTAAATATTCATACCGTCTTCAGTTCGAGGTTCGCTAACTTTTTTCGCTTTCAAATACAATTTTCTCCTTCAAACACTGCTTTAAACTCTAACAGATGTATGTGTAGCTCGCTTGTTTTTTCTTGGTGGTTTTAGCGTCAACAAAACGTGCCAAATCCGCCGGATTAATCCGCTTCTGATCTTCACTCCTAAGGATGGCCGCCATGTTTGTTTTGTTTAAACCGCTGGCCAGCGCGTCATAGCTACAGATATCAAGAATTATCTGTAGGTTTTTAGCCAATCACAGTCGAGATTGTATCAGCATTGTATAATAATACAATTTGAATGCAATGTAAAATTAATATTATCTAATCTAAGGTAATCTAAGGTAAAAAAAACCCAACTATCAGAAGTTACTAGAATATTAAAACTATCTTAAAATATTGTAAACTAACACAATAAGTTTCTGGTTTTTAACATTTTTAAGATGAGATGGTAATTTATTCCAAAGCTCAGCCCCACGATTGGAGAAACATCTCTTTAATGAATTTGTTCTTGCTTTTTGCAACTTTAACGTAGAAAAATTGCTTCGGAGATCATATCTAGAGTTATTACATAAATGAAATTCTTCATTCACATAAGAAGGCATTTCACCAATTACTGCCTTACGAACTAACGCAACAAGCCGATCCTCCCTACGTTCACGTAATGATTTCCAATTTAATTTACTTAATACCTCACTGGAACTAATTTCAATGGGTAACAAACTGGATGATAAAAATCTGACCGCAAGATTCTCCGTGTAGAAGAAATGCTTGATTGCGCTCATTGTCCTTATTTTATTAAATTAGTTGTTTGTTTGTTTGTTTGTTTGTTTGTTTGTTTGTTTGTTTGTTTGTTTGTTTGTTTGTTTGTTTGTTTGTTTGTCGCCAGGATATCTCAAAAAGAGTATTGCACCGATTTTCATGAAAGTTTGTAGAAGGGTTGGCCATAGACCAACGACCAATCCATTAAATTTTGGTTGAATTTACATGTAGTCAAAACATTTTTGCATAATTTTGGTACGTGCAATCAAGCATTTTATTCATACATGCATGTGTTGGTCTCGTGTGCTAATCTGGTTAGCGGGATGGCGCGTTTTCTTTTTAAACATCCCTAATAACCCGCTGACTACACAACGAACAAAGGACTTACAACACGTGACGACTGCACTAATTAAACCCGAATGTTGCTATTGGATGACTGCTTCATTATACAGAAAATACAATACGTTCAGTGACCGTGAAATTAGACAAATTGAACAAAAACATAAAACAATAACTTTTGCCGAGTTTACAAACCATCTCCCTCCACTAACTGTGATTTCAGCTTTACGCAGTGTATCAGCAGAGTTGGAAAAAAGCTGCGGGTATGCGGGTACCACCCGGAGGAAGGTTTACTTTAGTGAGGAAGGTTTAAAGTGAAAACACGTGAAACAACACATTCGGTAATCTGAGAAAGTTACAATTGATCAAGCAAGGTGTCGAGAAGAAATGCGATTTGCAGCAAACATTGGCTAACCAACAATTATGCAGCACTGGCAGTGGTAGCAGTTACATGTGTGAGACATGTACGCTGATGTCTGCTGTGATGTCTGTATCTTCGCAGCAGTCGAGGGTAGTTGGCAGGCTATCAGTCAGCAGCGGTCAGTTATTAGTATAGCTATTGTAGTATGCCAAAGCTTACCTAGGAAAACCTAGAAAACCAAGGTACTGTAAAAGTCACGCAGTATTTATGAACGTTGCAAAACACAAAATTCTCGCTATATATTTTGAGGAAGGTTATCTAAACTTAAAAACCCATCCAGAGGAAGGTTGAATACTTTTTGCAACTCTGTGCATCAGGTTAGCTATATTTCGAAAATCTCTCTCGTCAACTACTGTAGGTTGCCTGGCTTTTTTTAGCTAGTTCACCATCTATCTTATTGTACTTTATCTTATTTATTTATTTTTAAATTTTTATAGCTACAACTTGCGGGTGTTTTGGAAAAAGCAAAGGAAAGAAATCGTTAAGGAGGTCGGAAAGTGAAGGTTGGTTGGAAGTGTGCTGGTTACTGCTTTTGGGAATAGTTTGCCAGGGCTCTTTTAAAAAATACATAATAAAAAAAATAAATAATAGTAACAGTGACAGTATTGGTATTGGACCATTGGTATTGATATTGGTATTGGTAATGGCATTGAACCATTGGTATTAGACCATTGGTATTGGTATTGGTAATGTCATTGAACCATTGGTATTAGACCATTGGTTTGGTATTGGACCATTGGTATTGGTATTGGACCATTGGTATTAGACCATTGGTATTGATATTGGTATTGGTAGTGGTATTGAACCATTGGTAGTGGTATTGAAGCATTGGTATTAGACCATTGGTATTGGTAATGATATTGGTATTGGACCATTGGTATTGGTATTGGTATTGGTATTTGACCATTGGTATTGGTATTGGTATTTGACCATTGGTATTGGTATTGGATCATTGGTATTGATATTGGTATTGGATCATTGGTATTGGTATTGGATCATTGGTATTGGTATTGGACCATTGGTATTGGTATTGGATCATTGATATTGGTATTTGTATTGGACCATTGATATTGGTAGTGGACCATTGGTGTTGGTAGTGGACCATTGGTGTTGGTATTGGTATTGTGGTAGTGGTATTGGTAGTTAGTGGTAGTGGTTATTGGACCATTGGTGTTGGTAGTGGTATTGGTAGTGGTAGTGGTATTAGTAATTAATTAATTGAACGATGACGTCAATGGTTACAAATGGATAGGAGTACTACTATATTTGATAATATAATAAGAAGAAAATGTTTATTAATTTCCAGATGAAGAAGAAACACTAACTTATGAAGAAGTGGGATTACTTCAGCCGGACAGGAATCTGAAGAGACCTATAGTTCTAATAGGTAAAGTCCCGCGTGTGTACGCTGATTACAAAATGAACTTTTGCCCACTAATAGAGCATGTTCCTCGACAAAGTGAAAAGGTGGTAAACTGCCGAGCTATTTAGCAATGAAATACTGACGATTCGAGTGGACTCCTTGATCAGAGTAAAATGTCAAAATATCTCACGCTCGAAACGTCAAGATTTCGTGGGTATTACGTTGTACTGCGCATGCGCAGGTTATTTTACTGAACTGTTTGCAATTGTCTTCTAGGACCAACCAAGATTGGTAGAAGAGAACTTCGTCAACGATTGCTACAGGTTGCGCCCGAGAGATTTGGTTCAGCGGTTCCTCGTAAGTAACTTTTTTTTCTGCTTGCCTTGTTTGAGTGCGTATGAAACGAAAATTAAGTTTGTCTTATTTGAAAGAACTAAAAAAGAACACAAATTTTGTGGTGTTTGGTAGAGTCAAACTGGAAGCACTCTTCTCACATGCGGCCAAGGTGAAATTTTTAATCAGATAACTGAACTGAGCAGGAATCGAACCCAAGTCACAGGAAGCCCATCTTGGCAGCGCGTGGGCACCCTGTGGCGGACTCGAAAGACGCGCGGAGGACTGTGGCAGGGGATTTTAAAAAAAAAAGAAAAACGGTTACCGGAAGCGGGAAAAAAGGAAAAAACGGGGGGGAGGGAGAGGAAAAAAATATAAGGGATGAAACACCAAACGTTCAACGTGGAATGTGTTCCGCAAGTAGCCAGGACATCTCGTGTCGTTGGGAGCCACCGTTAGAATACTGAAACCGACTGAAACTCAGAGTCAGATGAATGTGCAATAAATCAATAATCCTGAGACTTCCCGCTTTATCCGAAAAGCTTATCGTAGGATTTCGTAGCTATCCGAAGTGTCAACGGTGATGTAGTGTCCTAGCTACTTGCGGAACACATCTCCCGAAAATACGGTATGTAATTTAGCTGCAAAATCACGGCTAAAAGGTGAGATTTTGCATCATTTTGAGTTATATTTTGATAAATGAATCATTATCACAACTACTTCGCTCAATTGTCTTACAATTTTAATACCTATAGGCGCTTAAAACGATGTTCAAAACAAGGAAGAATTCGTGTTTCATCCCTTTATTATTTTCCTTAACACACCACGATCGAGTGTGCCACAGTCCCCCGCGCGTCTTTCGAGTCCGCCACAGGGTGCCCACGCGCTGCCAAGATGGGCTCCCTGTGCCCAAGTCGCGGAGGTGAAAGGCACGTGCACTAACCACTGTGCCACCAACACCCCATAGGAGATTGCAATGAAAAATCAAAGAAATAGCACTTCTATATTTTTTTTCTCTTTTTAGACACAAGTCGACGAAAAGAACAGGAGGATATAAATGGCAAGGAATACCACTTTATAACGAAGAGTAATTTCAAAGAATTTGTGTCCAGCGGCAAGTTTGTTGAGCATGGAGAATACGACGGCCATTTCTATGGCACGTCTTTGGACTCTATCAAAGAAATCATCGAGAGCGGCAGGGTTTGCGTGGTCAATCTACATTGCCAGGTATAGGGAAATGAACATAGATTTTGTTGGATTTAGAAGTTAACAGTGATTGGCAAAGCCTTGCAAAAATTTCACGTGACGTCGCACGTACGATGACGTTGAACGTCACGTGTGAAGTCGCGTGATCGATCGCATGTAATCTGCTACTGAACTATATATATATAATTCGACTCCTGTGAGCCAGTCCAATAAGTGACCGAACAAAGATGGCGCAAATATGGGCCCTTTCTCTTATGGTAACGACCACTGACCTCAGTCTGCGCAATATGTTTATTCGACTGTCGGCGCAGCCGCAACCCGTAGTCTGATCAGTCCATTATATTAAGTGGATCAGTGGATCAGTCCAATTAAATTCATTTATAAATGCTAGGTCAGTGGTTACTGCTATGGGCGAAATTAAAGGACCACTGATCGCAATATAACTGGATGGGACATGGGGCCGAATGTTGTATGCCTGTTGTATGCTGACCTGACCACTGTGCAGGATGATGGACTCTGACTGCTGGTCATAGAGAATATAGAAATCAGTGGAAAGAACCCAGTTCCATTTTCTGGTTTATTCAACCGGGAATGCAACCGGAGCACTCATCGGATACTTCATGTAAGGATAATATAGAAAGTCGTGAAACACGGCTACGACGCGAAGAATACTGGCGACGAGTGATAGCATCAGTGGATACGTGAGAGGATTTTGCTGGGGTTTAATAAGTATCATTCAGCATTTACACATACAAAATACCAAAAACACAAGAAATAAAAAATAATGAGGATTTGTTACTAGACATTGTATAATTGTATCAAGAATTATAGGCAGTATACCAAGCCCGGTCGAATATACCAGGAAAACGGTTTATTGAACCAGGCTATATAAAATTGTATGTTCTAGTTAATTTTGGTGAAGGAAAATTTCGAGTGTAGGCCTTCCGGCTGGAATTGAACCTGCGATGCTAGTGCAGTGCTCTGACCACTGAGCTACGGAATCCGTTGCCAAAAGCTTAATTGGCCACGAGCTCTGTATGAAATTGTGTTTTACAACAAAAAATGAGGGTGTAGCTACTATACATTGTAATTGTATCAAGGATTATAGCCAATATACCCAAGTCCGGTCGAATATACCGGAAAACAGTATATTGAATTAGGCTATAATAAAATCGTGTTTTACGACAAAAAACGAGGGTGTTGCTACTAGACATTGTAATTTATCAAGAATTATAGCCAATAACCAAGTAGTAAAACATGATTTTATATAGCCCGGTTCAAGTAGTCTGCGTCGCAGCCAGACGTGTTTTGAAATTGAAACCCGATATAGTCCGTCTGCGGACCAGCGACCAAATTCGTGTTCTGACTCCCTGCGAGTTTGCAAGATTTTTATAATCGCTTGTAATTGGCGCTTGTCGTCAGTTGTTGTTATACGGCGCTACGTGATTGGTCAAGCGACATGTAATGTATATTTTAAAAGGATTAAAAAAGATTCACGAGAGATTTTTAATGGAAGGACGTGGACAATTTGATGTCTTCTGAAGCTGAAAAGTCTCGCGTTGAATTCAAGGCGTACGAGTCATTTCTGTCTGTAATCTGTCGTAATCGTATTCAGAAGCTGAAGAAAACGAAGAGCATTGCTAATCCAAACGTGCAGGCGGTCAGAACACGAACTTTGTCGCTGGTCCGCAGACGGACTATATCGGGTTTCAATTTCAAAACACGTCCGGCTGCGACGCACGCTAGGTTCAAGTAGTCATAGAGTAGTTATATAGGTCAGTCGTAATCGCATGTTCATCCCTGACATTGCATATCCAAACTAAAGTACATTTTTATTTAGTATGTTTATAACGCCTTCATTTATCTCTTTCTCAATCATTTTGTTTATTAGGCGTTAAAGGTTCTGCGAGACTCCTTACTCAAGCCTTTCGTTGTATTCATATGTCCTCCCACGGTGGAGAAAATTAAACGATTACGAAGAGGAAACATCGATCCTTTTAATCCAGGTGCCAAAATCAGTGGGGTAAGTGGACTGGAGAGAGTTCTTGCGTGTGTCTGTTTTTGTTGTGACGTACGTCTGGGAACCGATAACCCATATGTTAATTCCATATTATTAGTATATTAAAGTATGATAGTTTTTGTATCATATTATATCGTATTTCATATATCATGCATTGTATATTCTACATCGCCCATCACATACCACACACAGCGCATCACAGCGCATACCACACACATCACGTACACCGTACATCACGCATCACACATCAAACATGCATCATATCACACTGCATACCACACATCACGCACCACACATCAAACATCATGCATCACATCACACTGCATACCACACATCAAGCACCACACATCAAACATGCATCATATCACACTGCATACCACACATCTCGCACCACACATCAAACATCGTGCATCATATCACACCGCATACTACACATCACACACCACACATCACACACCACACATCACACACCACACACTTCAAACATCACGCATCACACACCACACTTCAAACAACACACGTCACTCATCACACACCACAAATCATACACCACACACCACACTTCAAACATCACGCACCACACACCACACTTCAAACAACAATCATCACACGTCACTCATCACACACCACAAATCACACACCACACTTCAAACATCACGCATCACACACCACACTTCAAACAACAATCATCACACGTCACTCATCACACACCACAAATCATACACCACACACCACACTTCAAACATCACGCACCACACACCACACTTCAAACAACAATCATCACACGTCACTCATCACACACCACAAATCATACACCACACACCACACTTCAAACATCACGCACCACACACCACACTTCAAACAACAATCATGACGCGTCACTCATCACACACCATAAATATATCATGATAAATACTATACCTAAATATTATATCGAACTAATAGCAGTTATATTAATCACATCAAACTATATGCTGTTGCCTTTGTGTTGTGTTCCATGTGTAGATATGAAAAAAGAACGCAATTTTGTTCAAAAAAATGAAAACTGTTTTATCTTTAGGATGAAGAGCTCGAAGAGATTGTATTTAGCGCTCAGGAGATGGAAGATAATTATGGACATTTTTTCGACAAAATTATCGTCAACACGGACTTAGAGCGTACTTTTGATGAACTTATAAAAGCAATAAATGAACTAGAGGCGCGAGCGCAATGGGTTCCTAAACGATGGATGAGACAGACGTAAGTTCTGTCAGTTTGTATAGTTGCTTCATTTATATACAAATATACATACATATATAAATGAAAAATGTGCATAAAATATACAATATGCATATATATATTTTTACACTAAGCGCATTTAGATATAAGCGCATATTATAGAATATATGCACTGACATAATATACATATACAAATCCCATCTATTTACATTCATATATATTTAGCAAATATACCATGAGCTATATATATAATTAATGAAATATGCGGGAAATCCCACGAGAGTAGAATCTTCCAATTTAATAAGTGCAGAGTACACTTTTTCTGCCATTGACGTCATTTTCAGGTTTTTTTGAATTCTATTGAAAATATACAAAAGCTAAGACAATAAACGAAAATTGAAAAGAATGCAATATATATATTTCTAAAATTCATTAATAATTCATGAGGAAAACACAAAGAAAAATCATGAGCGTATCGGATCTATATATGTGATATAGACTCGCTCTAAGTTTCTCGCTGGTTTTTAACGGCTGAGATGAGCTTAATTTTCAAAATTACTACGCCAATGAACGTATGAAGTGATTCTTTTTAGAAGCCATTTAAAAACCTTGCAGTACGGGCTTTATCGGATATAAAACACGAGGCGATAGCCGAGTGTTTTATATCCGATAAAGCCCTCCTGCGCGGTTTATAAATATTACATATATATATATATATATATATATATATATATATATATATATATATATATATATATATATATATATATATATATAGTGTGTGAAATAAAAGTAGCGTCTTCTGACGAAGGGCCTTCGCTCGAAACGTTAGATTCCTACATTCTCTGTTTCGGCAGTATATCTAACCTTACTATATTTCGATTATATATATATATATATATATATATATATATATATATATATATATATATATATATATATATATATATACAACCCTAACCATTACTTATATGTATGTTATGTTCATGCATAAATAAGCGCTTATATCTAGCGTGCTACTGTCAGTAATACAGCATATTAATAATTGAGATCAATTTCTAAAAACTAGTGTTTAGTTGTCTAGTGGGTTTTTGAGGAATTTCGTTGCTCAGTTCACTGGATGTGTTAGGGTCGGAATAAATTAACCTATTCTGCGGTCAGTTTCTAAGGATATTATTATACAAGTATATATTGAGATTTTAGTAGAATAAAATGAAAGAACGAAGCATTGAGATAACAAATGTCCGCGTCTGACACAAAGAACTGTTAAATTTTTGCTACATTTACGCCGCTAACACAGTATTTCTCGAGAAGTGGCGTCGCCACAAGGGGGGCTGCGGGGTCCGGGATCCGTGACGTCATTTTAAGACCACTTTTCTAATTCTTTCAAATGTGGAGACGGCTGTGAAGAACGGTAGAGCTTTTCTCGAAGATACTCAGTGAAAACGTTTTCCAACAAGTTTTCATGTCTATTGTCTTGTCTGATCTAAAATATGACTTGTGGTTGGTGACCAAACCTTTTTACGTGCTGCAAAAATTATTGTCATTGTTAATGTGACATCATTATTTAGAGTGACGTCATACTAATTATTACGATGACGTCATCACATATTGTGACGTTTCATTTACTCCGACATCATCGTCTAGTGTGACGTCACATTCAGTATGCTTAGTATGCCGTCACAATTTAGTATGAGGTTACGTCATTAATTAGTATGACATTATTTTGTAATATGACGTCATAATTTAGCACGACGTCATCATTTTGACTCCCAGTTCCTCAGGGTCGGCGACGCCACTGCACTCGAGAGCTATGAATGAGTGTACCAGGCAGCAAACTGAATCAAATATGCGGGAAATCCTACGAGAGTATAAACTTCCAGTATCAGACTTCAATAATTACCGTTTCTCAACTATATTCTCGTAAAACTATTGTAAATATTCACACATTATTACGAACGAGAGTTAGTTTGTCGTCATCTGACATGGCTGATGTTACCATGTCTCAAAACGGATAACATATACCAACGCACTTTGCATAAATATTTTTACTTAGTATTAAATTGGTAATTAGTATACATAATATAAATAAGTTTTGTGGAAACACCACGTAAAATATTTCTTTGCTAAGCTTTCGGCCTGTTGACTCAGGCCTTCATCAGAGCAATGACAACAAGTTGTTGGCTCACGTCATTTATAAACTAAGCAACTGATCAATTAAATCACGTAAGAAAACAATACCCTGCGAGCAGATCCTTCTTTTCCTTATTTCTTCGATGAGAGAGAGGAAGAAAAGTAGGCTCTGCTGTATTCGTGACTGGTTCCCATTGCGCATGCATGTCAGTTGCTTGGTTACAATCTCGAACCCAGTCCCAATCAGAGCAGAAAACATAACGAGAACCAGTTAAACGGGTCTTAAACGGGTTACTTCGTCCTAAATCTTGGACGAAGCCAAACACGAATGCAGCAGTCTACTTTTCTTCCTCTCTCTCAGCGAAGAAATAAGGAAAAGAAGGCTCTGCTAGCAGGGTAGAAAACAATGGCGTATCACGTTAATTTTATTAATTAGAAAACAAAATCAAGAATGTTCTCCGAATAGGGCACACCACGTGCTGTTTAATGGCTGTCCTTCCTGATAAATAGTGCGATGTTTTGCAATCTCAAAAGACTCCCTTGTTCTTCGCGTGATGTATTGCTTGTCACTGGCTAAGAGTGACGACTCTTCCCACTTAACACGATGGCCATACTTCCAAGCGTGTTTGGCAACAGCAGATTTATCCTGTTGGGCTTTAATGCAACATGTCTTGTTCTCCTTCAGGCGAGTTGAGAGATTTCTTCCCGTTTCCCCGATGTAAACCATGCCAGACTCACACGGAATGCGATACACTCCAGGCTTAGATAAGCTATCCACCTCATCTTTATGTGTGATATGTGTCAGGCCTTGAATGCCTGAGTCAACAGGCCGAATGCCTGAGTCAACAGGCCGAAAGCTTAGCAAAGAAATATTTTACGTGGTGTTTCCACAAAACTTATTTATATTACATTATCGCCATGAAAACGTTCAAAGAATTAAGTATACACAATGTTAGGCTTTTCAAAAGGACATATAAAAAATCTTTCAAAAATTGAAGAAATGTTATGCAGCTGTTTGCATGCATGCGGAGTCTGGTGTTGGCTAAAAGTTTGCGCCGATATGTTTGAAGTGTCGTTTTCCTATTTTAGATAATCGTTGCAGTGCTATTATTAAAACCAGTTAGACCGTCCCCTGGTTATAACTCTGGCTCCGAAACTTGCGGTTACTGTATATAAACATATAAACTTACTCCTTGTTGGGTAAAGCCCGCCGCACATTTTTGCGATTTTCTTTTTATTGCTCGTTCGTGACGAGTTTAAACTAAAGGTGAAGTAATACGAGCAACAAATTGCTGTAACATGTTGCGTTGCAAGTTGAATGGCGTTGTTTCACGTATTACCATCCAGCTCAAACATTGTCACGCAACAATGATTTTGTTGCAAGTTGAATCAACATGTTGCAGAAAGTAGAACTGGAGTCTACTTTTTTTTCAACAAATTTTTTCAACTTACAACAAAATCATTGTTGCGTGACAACGTTTAAGTTGGGTGGTAATACGTGAAACAACGCTATTATCCACCCAGGAGCACGGGTGGCGTGTGTTTTAGCGTGCTGCCTCTCACCAAAAAGTTAAGCCCGGTTAGACGGGGTTAGTACTTGGATGGGTGACCGCTTGGGAATGACCCCGTTGTCGGGCTTGGACTCACGTGAGTAGAGTTGTAGTTGATCTCTCCTGTGCTTCGAGGGTTTTTCGCCGGGTACTCCGGTTTTCCTCCCTCCATAAAATCAACACCTAACATCTTAGCTGTGATCCGTGGTCTGAACTGTGTTGTTGGCGGCTGCTTGGAGCGCCTTTGATATGCCTCGACACGGCCACGTTGATCTGCGTCCTTCGCAATTCAGCCGCTGGCTGCAAGTAAGGATGATCAGCCACCCAGTCCTTATTCAACTTGCAACGTAACTTTGTTGCATTGTAATTTAAAGAAAAATCTTGCCCGTATTACCTCACCTTAAGATCGCCATTTTGACTTTGCAATAACTTTTATCATGTGATAGTTATCATGTCTTTCATTGGTTGTTTCAAGGTTATAACTGCATGGGTATATTTGCCTGTGATGAAATCAAATTGGTGTATTCAGAACAATTTTTGTTGCATGCAATAAAAAAATCATGTGTTGTCGCACAACCACGCACGATTTTTATCACATGCAGCTAGAATCTCTCGTCATCGCAGAGATGTGCGGCGGGCTTTAGACATGTTTATAATCCAACGTACTACCCAAGACAATAGGGAGCTAATGGTGAATTTTCTAGGTCATCTTGTATGCGTCTTTCTGATCTGTTTACAATAAACACATAAGATTATTTTTGTAACCTATAATACAACGGTGCTACATTAACATTGTAAGATCCACTGTAACTTTAACTAGAGGTTAAATCTACGTATGAATTTAGAATAAAGTAATTTTTAATGAAGTCAAGTGTGTTTTTAAGTTTGCGTGTTGAAACTGTTTTCCGGGGTCCTGAACTCTCGCGCACGTACCCCACCATTCCCTCTGAACTCTCGCGCACGTACTCTACCATTCTCTCTGAACTCTCGCGCACGTACCCTACCATTCTCTCTGAACTCTCGCGCATGTACCCCACCATTCCTTCTGAATTCTCGCGCACGTACTCCACCATTCTCTCTGAACTCTCGCGCACGTACCCTACCATTCTCTCTGAACTCTCGCGCACGTACCCTACCATTCTCTCTGAACTCTCGCGCACGTACTCTACCATTCCCTCTGAACTTTCTCGCACGTACCCCATCTACCCTACCATTCCTTCTGAATTCTTGCGCACGTACCCTACCATTCCCTCTGAACTCTCGCGCACGTACCCTACCATTCCCTCTGAACTCTCGCGCACGTACCCTACCATTCCCTCTGAACTCTCGCGCACGTACCCTGCCATTCTCTCTGAACTCTCGCGCACGTACCCTGAACGAGACCATTGAAATGTATCAAGAACTGTATAAATGGGACGAAGCTATTGCTGTAGCAGAAGCTAAGATTAGTACTACATGAGTAACTGGAGGGTACCTTCGCCAGCGAAGGAGGATTAGAATGGAGGAGGGAAGGGACCATTCCCTCTTAACCCTCGCACACCCCTATCATTCCCTCTGGACTCTCGCGAACCCCTGCCACACGCCCCTACTATTTCCTCTCGATGCAAAACACGAACTCTTTGTTTCAACTTGTACTAGATTAATAAAATTACTAGGATGAATATAGTCATGGTCAATACTTACAAAAGGCGAAGTGTAATAAGTTCAGTCAAAAAACAGTATAGAAGTGGAACTAGACTATTTTACAAAGTTTATAAAATATTGACAAAAGCCTTGTTGTTCAGAAAAAGTTCGTTAAAGGGGACAAAAAGTTCATAAAACTGAGAACTTGGTTTATGATCTCTGGCAGATCATAAACCAAGTTCTCAGTTTTATGGTTTCAAAAGTTTGAAAAAATGAACAATATAGCCTTTACTTTTTGACCGATTTTGGCCATTTTTCAATTATTGAAATACGGTCAAAAATGATAATTTAGCTCAAATAAAGCCGGTTTTATTTGGGCTAGCCCAACCATATTTTTATTTTATGACAACCGCGAGGCTTGCGCGTGAGGCCTGCGTGAAAACTGCGTGAGCGCTTGATTTCGTTCAGGAGTCTGGGTCTAATGTTTACTGAACCAACAAATTTATCCAGAACAACGTGGGACGCGTCGAAGGACTATTTTAGTTTCGTTGAAGAAGAAAGAACCTTTTTAGAAGTTCTGGGTGGCAATAATCAACTGTGGTGAACAATGGCAAAGCTTTTAGTCCTTACTTGGTTTCTCCTGCTTCTTACTCTGTCGAAAACGGCCCCGATATTGGACGAAGAAGGTATGTAATGTTGACTTATAGTGTACACATTTTAAGTGATACGCCGACCCTTTGACATTTGTTGGATCCTGAGGGTTTGTGTTTGTCAAATTCGGACATTTCAACTTCTTGTTTGTTTGTTTGTCTAGTCATTAGTCATTTAATAAGATAACAAACTCCAAAAATATAAATCTTGTAATCTTAAGATTTGAGTTGAGTGAAATACTGAAATCAAACGATTTTATAATATGAAAGACAAGAAACCCCGACTTCTATATTCCGATTAAGTCCTTGACAACTGAACTTTACAAGGTTGTTTCTGTTCGGAGTTTGTTGGGGTTTTTTAATTTGTATGTAGTGCTTGTTTAGAATGTCAAAAGCTGACTGGTAAAGCACGTTTCTTAGGTAAAAATGTTAAAACTACAGATTTTTTTGTGAAGTATAATAATATAAAGACCAGTTGCTAAAATGCAACACCAACGCCTTCAGCTGAAATCAGCTGGAATAGAACCTGCGAAGTGTAAACAATTTTCCTGTTTTTCCTAAAAAATTTCCTAAAAATTTTGTACACTCGACACCACTGCTGACTGTACAAAAATTCTGAACATTTTGTACACTTGGCACCACTGCCGAGCTTACAAAAATTCTGGAAATTTTGTATGCTCGGCAGTGGTGTGCTGAGCATACAAAAATTCTGAAAATTTTGTATACTTGGCACCACAGCCAAGTGTACAAAAATTCTGAAAATTTTGTAGGCAGAGGCTCAGCACCATTTGTACTGTGATTCATCTTTAACATTAGATAATTAATGATTCCATAATTTTTTTGTTTGTTGAAATAGTTGACCATGGTGTTGAAAACCTGGAGGATAGCCCAGCAGAGGAGGATGATGCTGATGAAGATCAGGGTTTTGAAGGTAGGACATGATTTACAGTATGCAGTATAATAGGCGATTGAGAAGCTATTCATGATCGAGAATTGCACTCTCATGGGGCAGTTCGCAGGGCACGTGCGTGCTGGCTCATGTGAGTTGTTGGCCGAGCTTGATGAAATTTAGCCTGCGAGCTAGATGAAATTTACTACATTCTAAACACACACACACACAAAACAATAATAAGTGAACTGTCCAGTGTCCATATACCGGTATAGCCAAAAACAAAATCAAAAGAAAGAAAAAATCAATCAAAGTTATCTGATAGTGTTGAGATCTTTATTCACGCTCCATAGTTGATTGGGTTTGTTTTATGTCAACTCGTCAGTTGTCAAGTATATACTTTCCACGACTGATTTGAACTTTAAAATCCGTTTTAAAGACCAATTGGGTAGTACACAAATCTGCCAACAAAACAACCCGACTTCCTTTGGGCGTAGTTAACGGCCAACACTCATCAGCTTTTAGTCATTTAACATAGAAATTTACGATACTAAATTGCACCTTGTTCTTCGTCTAATTTTTCCACCATATTTGATTTCAAGTCAGCAAATGCTTGCTATCCTACAATATCCATAGTATCCTCTTCAACGGATCCATTGTTTTCCTTTATCTTCCTCATTTTATCGTATGAACCCACATGTACCACAACGCTCCTTCACTCCTCATTCATCTCGCGCCAGCCTTCGCTTGGTCTCGCGTGTATTGATGACATTTACATGCAAGATATCCATTCTACGCATGCATAGCCAATACGGGTCAGCCCGTATTTTGCGAGCCTCGACAGCTGCAATTTCCGATCATGTCATAAACTCATGTATCATGTTTTACCAGGGGTTAGAAACAACAAAAATCACTTCTTGGCCTATTACCTCATAATTTCCATTGTTCTCTCATGTTTGTAAAACATTCGAAAACAATAAACATCACTCGGCCTGCAGCCTCGTGATTTTCATTATTCTCTCATGTTTTACAAACACTCCCACTCGTTTATGAAATATTACTTCTCAAAGTCATTAATAATTCATGAGGAAAACATAATGGGATCAGTCACCGAGACGTTGTTGTGAAATGTGGTAATAAACGCCAATAAATTAAGACAAGTTTTACCTCAAATTTCTCTTTAAATACTGATTTGTTTGAGAAGTTATACCATACACTCGAAAGCTGTTTATTATCTGGTTTAAAAACACCTTGAAGTGAGTTAAAAAACTCGGCTATCGCCTCGTTTTTCAACACACTTCTCGGTGTTTTCAAATCAGATAATAAAAGGCTTCTCGTGTATGATATACAGTATTACATAACAGTCTGCTTACAGAAGACAAATTTGTTTACCTGCAAGAAAAAATTCTGCAGCATTTTGAACTGCTACAACCATGCAGTTTAGTCAAAACAATGCCTGTACAATTATTATGTAATATTGCATAAACGAGTGGGAGTGTTTTACCTGGGGTTGCAAATACAAGAGGACAATGAAAATCACGAGGCCGGTAACCGAGTAATTTTACTTGTTCTCGGGTCTTTTTAAAACAGGAGAGACTAATGAAAATCACAAGGCCGCACGAGAAGACCCCAATACCTAGGAAGGCTGCAGGCCGAGTGAGTTTTATTGTTTTCGAATGACATTAATCGTCCCTCTTGAAACAAAGGTTCGAGGTGACCATGTAATTACAAAAATAAACAACTCAATTGCTGTCTCCTAGATTTCTTTTCAGCCTAAAGTTTTAGGCAAAGACCCAGCTTGTTTAACTAGTTTCAAACAGTGAAATAAAAGTAGTGTGCTACGTTAAGGCAGTGTTGAAATACAACTCGAAATATAGTAAGGTTTGAGTACTGCCAAAAATATTGAACATAGTTTCTAACGTTTCGAGAGAAGGCCCTTCGTCAGAGAGAAACGTAAAGAGTGTAAGCAAACAACGAGCTTATATAAGAAAGATAATCATGTGACCAAAAATTAGCCAATCAGATAAAAATAACAATTATAACAAATCAATAATGAGATGCGAAAGAGCTCTTCATCTCACCAAATTCTGATTTTTGTCAAACGTTTTTGCGTTATTTTGTGTAGTTTTTTATAATAGTGCCCTCTTTACGGTGTTTGTGTCTCTTAAAAATCTTCAAAAACGGCTGTGATCCCTCTGGCCCAGGGCTGCCAGCACATCACTGCTTCTGCTGCAAGCCAAGCTTATAGCCTGCGTGCAGACTCATATTTACATGATAACGATATCGTTATTATGTGATACGAGTCTGCACGCAGGCTAGCCAAGCTCTGCTTGCTAAGGATTTTAGGTGAAGGAAAATTCGAGTGTAGAATATCTACATTTTAAGACTAGACTGGGACCAGTTGCGAAAAATGCAACTACACAGGCCTTCCAGCAGGAATTGAACCCACGACCTTGCGATTCTAGTGCAATGCTCTGACCACTGAGCCACGGAGAGCGTTGCCAAGAGCTTGATCATGAGTTCTTGATCGTGAGTTCAAATCCTGCCGGAAGGCCTGTGTAGTTGCATTTTTTCACAACTGGTCCCGGTCTGGTCTTAAAATGTATATATTCTACACTCGAATTTTCCTTCACCTAAAATCCCTAGAATATGCTATGTAATCGAGTGAAATGCCCAATATTACTTATAATATACCCAATTCTCTCCTGGCGTTGCCACCTTAATATAACACCGCTGCCAAACGTTTGCGCATGCGTGAATTCGCTGACTAAACATTGCAAGAGAAGTGGGAACTAGCCGTGGCGACAACAACCAGACAGTGAAGACTAAGTAAGACTCAACTATTAATTTTTGTTTTAAAACCTTTTTTTAAAACACAAGTGAATAGTCGAGTCTTACTATAGTAAAGAAAATTACGAAGGAGTAAATTCAGAATATGTTACAATATCGACAAGGAAGCCATGCACAAATTACCTACCTTATCTTTTGGGTAGTATGCTTATAATTTTAACTTTTGTGTCGGACTCTCGGACCAGTCCAAATATTTCAGTGTTTTCCCGCTCTTTTTTCGAGGACGAGCTCGGACGTCGCACATGCGCAAAACGTTTGGCAGCGATGTTCCTTAATATATATACAGAACTCACGATCAAGCTCTCAGCAACGCCCTCCGTGGCTCAGTGGTCAGAGCATTGCACTAGAATCGCAAGGTCGTGGGTTCAATTCCTGCCTGAAGGCCTGTGTAGTTGCATTTTTCGCAACTGGTCCCGGTCTGGTCTTAAAATGTATATACTCTACACTCGAATTTTCCTTCACCTAAAATCCCTAGAACATGCTATGTATGTAATCTAGTGAAATGCCCAATATTACTTATAATATACCCAATTCTCTCCTGGCGTTACCACCTTAATATATATATACAGAACTCACGATCAAGCTCTCGGCAACGCCCTCCGTGGCTCAGTGGTCAGAGCATTGCACTAGAATCGCAAGGTCGTGGGTTCAATTCCTGCCGGAAGGCCTGTGTAGTTGCATTTTTCGCAACTGGTCCCGGTCTGGTCTTAAAATGTATATATTCTACACTCGAATTTTCCTTCACCTAAAATCCCTAGAATATGCTATGTAATCGAGTGAAATGCCCAATATTATTATAAGTAATAACATGACTTGAGGGAAATTAGCGATTAAATTTCCCGCAGCCGAGGGAAGGTTTGCGGCCCGAGGACGTTTACAAATCTTTCCTAGGCAAAGGGGAAATTTAATCGCTAATTTCCCTCAAGTCATGTTGTTAGTTTGTAATATTATGATCGCCGAGGAAAACTTTGCGAATCTTACCGACAGGAAATTTACACGGTTGATCAGAGAAGTTGCATCTAATTTTCCCGTGCATGTTGATGAGGGAAAATATATGCAAGCGGGAAATTTAGAAGAAGACAAAAGATTTCTTTGTCTTCTAATTTTCCCTCATCAACATGCACGGGAAAATTAGAAGAAGACAAAGGATTTCTTTGTCTTCTAATTTTCCCTCATCAACATGCACGGGAAAATTAGAAGACAAAGGATAAATTTCCCTCTTGCATGAGCAATGAGGGAAATACGAGGTTTACATTCCCTCGGAGAACAATAGAATCCGAGGCGATCATGGTATTACTTATATTAGTATAAATTTACAAGTTTATAATGTAAATCCCCGAATTTCATTGGCTATTGCAGGAGTTTATAATTGGTGATATAAACCTCTGGGATAAACCAATGAAAGTCATTCTTTTAAAAAAATTGACCAATGACAAAATGCGTAGTATAGCACGAACAGTGATTATTAGAGCCAGCGGTTGTTCTGTTAAGCAACAATGGCGCCGAAATTATAACCGAGTGCATGGCAAATGAAAGAAGAAACTGAACATTTAGGCGAAGCAATACGTTCTACAGAAAACAAAAACGGCTACAAAATGGTTAGAATGGAAATTATTAATGGTAAGATCGTTAAATTGTCGAAATAACTGCAAACAAAACACATTTCAAAATTACGCTAGCCGTTGACAAGATTTCGTGATGTAAACTATATGCTAAATTGAATGTTTCTTTCAACTTTTTGTCACTTTTACAAAACAAATGAGTGGATGTATATTGTTTCAATATTGTACATGAAAATCCATGCTAAATTATGCAAGAAAACTTTTCTTTTCCATCAATTATTGTACGGGCCAAGGAGATGTCCGAAATGACTGTTGAACGTTTGTTGTTGGCTGTTAAAAAATGTATTAAACGAGCCTCAACGAATAAGTTATGGTCGAGAATTTATTTAACTTTTGTTGGTAAATTTATACTAAAACAATTAGACAACTCGCCCTCGTTTTCTAATTGTTAAATATACTCTGCTTGCTAAGTTATTCAATTTAACTTTTAGGTAAAGTGGTTGTTGAAAATGACAAAGAGGAGGAAACGAATTCGAAGCCAGTGAATGAAGATAAAGTTAATGAAAAGGAAAATGATGAGGAGAAAGAAGATGATGATGATGATGATGATGATGACGAAAAGGAAGATAAAGTAGAAAATGATAAGGATGAAGAGGAGATGGAAGAAACGAAAGATGAGAAAAAGAAAGATAGTAAAAGTGAGGATGAAATGATAGATAAAATGGCTGAGAAAAAAATAAAAAGAACTGGTGTCATTGAAGACTCACATGGCGATGTTGCTATGGAATCGAGGAAGGATGATTTAAAGAAAAGTGAAGAAGACGTTGAGGAGGAAGACGAGGAGGAAGATAAAAATGAAGATGAAGAAGAAGGTGATAGTAACAACTTGAACAAAATGGGAAAAGAGATTTTGAAACTGAAAACTATTTTCAATGATGAAATGCCCAAGGTACATTATTGAAGTAGCTTAGTTTTTGATAATTTTTTATGTTTTATGTCAACTCGTCACTTCGTTAGTCGTCAAGTATACTTTCCACGATTGATTCGAACTTTAAAATCCGTTTTAAAGGCTAATTGGGTACACACATTTGCCAAAAACATCCCGACTTCTTTTGGGGGTAGAAAACGGCCAACAAACAACAGATTTTAGTTATTTAACATGGACGTTTACGATACTAGATCGCATCTTATTCAGTTCTTCGTCTAATTTTCCCGCCGTGTTTGATTTCAAGTCAGCAAATGCTTGGTATCCTACAATATCCCTAGTATTCTCTTCAACGGATCCATTATTGTCCTTTATCTTCCTAATTTTATCGTATGAACCCACATGTACCACAACGCTCCTTCGCTCCTTCGCTCCTTATTCATCTCGCGCCAGCCTCGCTTGGTCTCGCGTGTATTGATGACGTTTACACGCAAGATATTCGTACATACCGGGTGGCGCAAAAAAATGTTCCCCCTCTTTGACACATTGTAATTAAAAAACTGAAAAAGCTATCTTATACAAATAAAATTTATTGAACGTAGTTATGTCTAACTTAAATTTTGATGTATGCCTTGCACATTTCTATAAAATATTAGCCGAGATATAGGCGTTTACACTCAATGTAGCGTTTCTGGAAGAAGCGACAAATAGCAAAAATGGCGACTCAACGAGGTTGTTTGCAAATTGCACGATAGGTGTTGACAAACAATCTAAAGTAAAGTGTTTTTTTTCAGATATGCGGTGTTTACATGTTTAAAGATTAGAAGAATAATGCATTAGAAGTATCTTTTAAAGATACCAATAATACTGCTCATCGTTCGAATAAATTGGGTCCCTATGGGAATTACGGTACACTGCATTACGAAAGCAAATGAACTCACCCGTTCGACTGCATGCTTTCCCGCGCAAGACGTTGTATTGAGGTTGATGGGCATGCATTTCCTAATGAATGAGAATTTATCGGACGACGCTGACAAATATTTGTTCTTACTTTTGCGTGTTTCTACCATTTTATTACCATAATGCAAATTAATAGACCATTTTTGCCATTTGTCGCTTCTTCCAAAAACGCTACATTGAGTGTAAACGCCTATATCTCGGCTAATATTTTATAGAAATGTGCAAGGCATACATCAAAATTTAAGTTAGACATAACTACGTTCAATAAATTTTATTTGTATAAGATAGCTTTTTCAGTTTTTTAATTACAATGTGTCAAAGAGGGGGAACATTTTTTTGCGCCACCCGGTATATACATACATACTTTATTTATGCTCCCCAATGGGCTTTTCAGCATACATTTACACGATTTAGAATAGCTAAAAAAGGACAGTTGAGTTCAAAATATTTAAGAAGAAATTACTATATTTACAAATGTTAAAAATACGTATAAAAATGATGCGTTCAATAGATGTTTCTTAAGTTCAGATTTAAATAATTTAATATCATTAATTAATTTAAAAGAGTTGTCCAAATTATTCCATAATTTGACAGCACGATAATGAAACGACCTCTGTCCATGTGGTTGTCTCAAACATTGGGATCGATAAATCGTTTCTATTTCTAGTGGAGTGTTCGTGTATCACATGTGCCACGTAGCATTCTCGTCCCCAGAGCCTCTCCCATGCTGGCGCGCGTTAAAAGGCTCTGGGGGAATCCATATATCATCGCGATCTGATTGGTTGTTCAAATTCAAAGGCCTATATAACGATGGAGCTTAGTGAATGTTTATAAGTAAACAGTATTTGAGACACGAAAACTGACAACGAAGCACAATTCTAATCATAGTTCTAATCCGAACAATTTAATTGAACATTTTTCAAAGCAATCAACCCGTTTCCCATTATATAATTAAATCAAACACAGAAGACAGACAGCAATTTGAAATCGATAGGCGATAGACGATATTAGACAGCAGTCACAGCACACTGCTGGCTGTTCGTGCATGGTACATATTAATAAGAATCTCATTGAAATATACACATCAAATATAAACGAACGGTGCAACATATTAAAGAGAACTACCTTCACTAAAAGAAGCCGTAAATACGAAGAAATTCCGACGCGGCTCTAGTATTGCCAAGCTCTGAAGCAAACTCGTAAATTTTAATGCCTTTTGCCCCGCCGAATAAACGCGGCGATGAGCTACACTCAGCAGGGACCTTCTTCGAACGGAATATACCACAATCAGAATTGTTCCAAAGTCAAACGAGTCAATACGAGACAGCCAAACCGCCAGAATCGAAAACGAAAGGAAAATTATATTGCAAACAACTGCCGATGATCTCGTGTCCAACTCCCAAACCGCGAACTTAAACGCATGCGCTTTAGAAAGAACACCAAAGAATCTTGGTGTTCCGGTTTGGATTCCCCCAGAGCCTTTTCAGCGCGCCAGCACGGGAGAGGTTCTGGGGACGAGAATGGCCACGTAGGTAAAATGTTTCGCTTAGATAAGACGAGGACAAACCGTTCAAACATTTGAAAATTTGAATAGTGTCTCTGTACTGTAGTTGTCGATCAACCCGTAACCATTTTAATTCTTGGAGAACTGGTGTTATGTGGTCGTTGAATCCCAGCCACGATCGAGTAGAGTCTTGTCTTATCCGATATGGTTCGTCACCAATCTCGTTCCCAGAGCCCACGTTCCCCACCCGGGAAACGAGAGACTCTGGGATAATCCATTCACGCCATCACAGGATTCTTGTGATCCGGAAGAAGAGTTATATAGAGTTCACTGTGTTCATCAGCCAATGAAATATCGATTTGAAACGGATTATCCCAGAGTCTCTCGTTTCCCGGGTGGGGAACGTGGGCTCTGGGAACGAGATTGATTCGTCACTTGAAATAGCACCTATTATTATATGGCTTTGTAATATCCTGAGTTCTTATTGGTCAACGCACGGTCCGTAAAAAGGCGTATCCGGACCACGGTCCGTCTTTTTCCGTATCCGGATCCCTGTCCCAGATGTTGATTTTGCTCGCGTGAATTTCTAAGGTTTTCACACTAAGTTTGATACAATAATTATCGAAAAACGTAGAATAGCCATATAATAAACGCTTTATTAACCTCGTTTACTCGGTCTGTACGGGAAAATATCAGACCTCGGTCTTTTTTTGTACGAACCTCGCCTGCGGCTCGGTCCGTACTATCAAGACGTCGGTCTGATATTCTCTCGTACAGGCCTCGTTCTCGGTTAATAATCTCTTAATATCATTATTTTCCACCTGAGTTCGCTGTCCGACAAATAATTATTCCAACAACATAAAATGAAGAGTTAATTAAGTTTCTCGTTGTCAAAAGGTGTGATGTCAAAACGATTTGCCAACTAAATAAATGTAGATGTCGAAGATCAACTAGATTTCAGTTTTGAAATATCAAATATAAGTGCCATCATTCCATGACCTGCTCCCAACTTGACCATGTAGATCAGTCAGTAGAGTGTCCAGTGGCGTGGTGGCAGGGAGGCGGGGGGGGGGGGGGGCAAGGCCCCCCAGCTGGGGTTGCAGAAGGGGTGCCAAAACTAGCAAGGGCTCCAAAACTGAACAAAATAAACCTATTTCTTTGTATAGCTAGGTCTTCAATGGGGGGATATAAAGATCTGAAATCTTTTGTGTTTTTTATGAAGTTTTATAATCTTGAGAATTCTGTAAAATCTCACTCCAAAATGCAGGAAATGGTATATCAGACACTCTCGGACCCCCCTAGAGGTTTGGCGCTACTTCGCCGCTTGCATTGGCGTGGTCTTTGAGAGAACCCGTTGTTTGTTGTAATATTATATTATTTTGCTACTTCAGTTATTTTAAAACAAAAAATGGGATCATTTATCAAATACAGTAATGTCTTTTTTTCATATTTTTTTGGGGGGTGGGGGGTGGGGGTGCCAAAGCTAATCTGGTCACCCCAGCCTGAAACTTACCACCACGCCACTCAGACTAGTAAACCGAAGGTCGCAAGTTGGAATCCCGACCACGGCCGACCTTGCATGGTTTGTTACGTGGAGTAATCTCTACTTACCTTACATGGTTTGTTACGTAGAGTAATCTCTACTTACCTTGCATGGTTTGTTACGTGGAGTAATCTCTACTTACCTTGCATGGTTTGTTACGTAGAGTAATCTCTACTTACCTTGCATGGTTTGTTACGTAGAGTAATCTCTACTTACCTTGCATGGTTTGTTACGTGGAGTAATCTCTACTTACCTTGCATGGTTTGTTACGTGGAGTAACACCTATACGATAAAGGACTGGTTGGCTAATCATCCTTACTTGCAGCCAGCGGCTGAATTGCGAAGAACGCAGATCAACGTGGCCGTGTCGAGGCATATCAAAGGCGCTCCAGGCAGCCGCCAACGACACAGTTTAGACCACGGATCACAGCTAAGATGTTAATTTTATGGAGGGAGGAAAACCGGAGAACCCGGCGAAAAACCCTCGAAGCACAGGAGAGATCAACTACATCTCTACTCACATGAGTTCAAAGCTCGACAACCGGGTCATTCCCAAGCGGCCACCCATCCAAGTACTAACCCCGTCTAACCGGGCTTAACATTTTGGTGAGAGGCAGCGCGCTAACAGGACACGCCACCCGTGCTCCCCACTGATCTATTAGTATAATTATATTATCTTATTTATTTATTTATTTATTTATTTATTTATTTATTTATTTATTTATTTATTTATTTATTTATTTAGGAAATAGAAAACCTGAAGCGTGAGAGCAACGCATTGAGAGAAAACTTGGATGAGCTTAATCGAAAGCTTGATGAATTTCTGGAGAATAATAAAGGAGCAAAACAGGTACAATACGTGTTATTGGCATTGTAAGAATTCTAAACAATTTTTTTAAGAGCGTGTTTATATGGAGAGGGCTAGCCCAAGTAAGACTGTAAGAGGGCTAGATTTCATCTTGCATTTACATGGAATCTTCCAGCCCTAATTCCTGCTGGGATAGCCCCACTGATCTCTATACACAATTATACAATACCCTTGTTGCTATGCGTGTTTTCATTGGTTGTTGCCCATGATCTATTAGAGGACAGACGCATGGTCACGTCAGATCACGTCAGCTGACTTGTTTTTTTCTTTCTTCATGCCCCAAAACCCGAGAGGGTTTTTTAAAAAACCTTTTAAGTTTTTGTATTGTATAAAACAAATAGATTCCATTTTTTTGTTGTCTGTTCAGTTATAGATGCACAGAAGACGTCACAACGTGGTAAGAACATCAGTGACCCACTCGACTGCATCTCGTGGGCCACTTTTTTGTTCTTACCACGTTGTGACGTGATCTGTGCATCTATAACTGAACAGACAACGGAAAAATGGAATCTATTTGTTAACTGGATTGCTCATCCTTTATGGCCAGCAGTAGACATTTTGAAGCCACTGGCGGCCATATTGGTACTCCAGGTCCAGTGTACCTTGCGGGCTTAAGAGTAGCAAGAGTTTACCGGGGGGGTCGGAAAAGCCGTAAAACAATTCTCACATGGCAATTTACTGTTAATACCGAAAAGCAGAAGGGAATAAAAGCAAATACAGTCCGAAATAGTCAACTACATACTTCGTAAAAGACTTATGCTTTAATACTAAAGGTATATAGATAGTTTTATAATGAAGTTATTGACTGGTTTCGTTGGTTTTTACGAGTTTTGTGATATAGGCAAGTTTATCGATTAACGGGCAGAGTAAAAAACTTCGAAATAACACGTTTTACTACTTAATAATGCCAACAAATGCAAGAACTAAGCTTCTAAACCTTTTACAGTGTTCTTTGTTTGATACCAATGGCAGAAATATTTTTAATGTGGCTTTTTTCGTCTCTTTTCGTGCTACGAAAACACCAAATTCGTCATCTCCGCTGGCTTAATTTTTGGAGCCGATGAGCAATCCAGTTTTTTTGAGATCAGTGGCTACCGCTAGCCCTTTATGCTCAAGCGTATAGTACAGGCCTTTTTGTTTGACGCGTGTGAAAGGCCATGTCCAATTGTTCATTCACATTGCAATTTTGAAAATGTGTGAAAGTTCCAGTAATGTCACATCTCACAGCGTAACGTAAGTTCTCACAACGTAACGTAAGGTCTTACAGCGTAACGTAAGGTCTTACAGCGTAACGTAAGGTCTTACAGCGTAACGCAAGGTCTTACAGCGTAACGTAAGGTCTTACAGCGTAACGTAAGGTCTTACAGCGTAAGGTAAGATCTCACAACGTAACGTAAGGTAGCCTGAACGTAAGGTCTTACAGCGTAACGTAAGTTCTCACAATGTAACGTAAGGTCTTACAGCGTAACGCAGGTCTCACAACGTAACGTAAGGTCTCACATCTATATTGTCCCTGTTTTATTATTTTAATCATTTGTTGGTGTTCTTAACATTTGTGGTTCCGTTTTAGGATGAAGCGATTTTACAGAATAGTAACGAAAACGATGATAATGCTCAAGAAACCAATAATGAACGATCAAGTCGTCCCGAAAGTCAAAATGTAAGTGCAAAGTACATTTCTTAAATTAGCTTATTACAACTGCTTCTTCATAGCACAGCTTTGAAGGGGTCAGTCTTTGAGGCACAGCTAACATTTTTTGAGGTCATTACGCCAGTAATATCTAGCCTGCGTGCAGTTTTGTTCTCACAGGTCCATTAACAACTAATATTATATCTCAACTGTAAATTGTCCAGTCAGAGAGCTTGATTTGTACCACGTGACCAGTTATTTTATCGTAGAATTACCCTCCACAGCGGGGTATAACCTCGAATACCCTTCGAGGTTATACCCCGCCACAGCGGGGTATTCGAGTTCGTGTACGACGCGTGAATGTCACACACGATTCACGAAGCTGTCAACAATGGCGGAGTTTGGCGAGATAAGAAAACGTTTCGCCTGAACACTCAGATGTTGACAAGAAGATTGTTAGGTTACAAGAAAATAAGGATTCAGGGAATACAAAGAAAGCAACAAACAATGCATCCAGAAGCCTTGAGACGACAAAAGAATGGAAACAGACAATGAAAAGCGGACAAAAGTTAAGCTAAGCTAACTTTATTAACATTATTTAAGCTTTTTTTGGAAAGATTAATTGTTTCGATATAATATATAATTTATAGACCTTTCGCTCGGGGAATTCGATGAAATATTACCCCTCGGGATGATATTTCATCGAATTCCCCCCGCTCCAGGTCTATAAATGATAAATATACCTCATTATATTCATTTTTACTAATCCTACCTCCGTTGATGTCAAACCAGGTCTGATTAGAACTAATCATACCCGGTTTGACGTCAACGGAAGTGACAACAAAAGAAATTCCCGCAAACATGATATTACAAAGGAATAGCATAAAAAGAGGTGCTAATCGGCCCTCGGGAATTTTACTAAATGACCCTCGTCGAGCAGGACGTTTAATACCAAATAGGCCCGAGGGAATTTTACTAAATAACCCAAATCGAGCGGGACGTTTAATAGCTAATCACCTCTTTTTATGCTATTACTCAGTATTACTTATAATAATTACGTGGTCACCTCGAAATCCTTTGTTCCAAAAGGAAATCGTTGTAAGACCTTACGTTCAGGCTACCTTACGTTACGTTGTGAGATCTTACGTTACGTTGTGAGATGTGACATTACTGGAACTTTCACACATTTTTAAAATTGCAATGTGAATGAACAATTGGACATGGCCTTTCACACGCGTCAAACAAAAAGGCCTGTAATACGCTTGAGCATGATAAAGGGCTATAAGGGACGTTAATAGGACGATTAATGCTGTATTTTCCCTAATCAATACCGGAGGAGGAACGTTTAGTTCTAAACGTCCCTCATCCAGTATTCATGAGGTACAATTAAAACGTCCCTCATTACTATTAATGAGGAAATCGTCCCTCATACTAATCATCGGGGCGATGCATGCTAATAGATTGGCACGCACACTGCTAAAGAAAGGGCGATGCAAACACTGTTAACAGAAGAAAGTCTCTCCCAGTATTAACTGCGGTTGAATGGATGACTTACCAAAGTGTCAATCCTTTCGATTGTATGTGTCAAAAGGCAAATATCGCCCGTGTAAACGGGCTTTAACTCTTTCCTGTCCGAATTGGTCTTTAGTATTTTATTCTGGCTAACGCCAGACGATTTTATTCATCTCTGGGGAAGCCCTCGGACAGGAATGAGTTATAAACTATCTCTCTAACTCTTTCCTGTCCGAATTGGTCTTTAGTATTTTATTCTGGCTAACGCCAGACGATTTTATTCATCTCTGGGGAAGCCCTCGGACAAGAATGAGTTAAAGGGCATTGGCAATATAAATTAAGTTCGTCTAATTTGAAGTGTCACTATGATGAAAAAATCGTCAGTCTTTTTTTGATCTTATCATAAAGTACATTTAAAATGAGGGTGAACGGCGTTTGTGGTTTCTCAACATCTCGTCTCGTTCAAGAGATATTCACGTTTTGGAAATATGCAAATTATATGGATGAATTTACTCCAAACGGGCGAAATGAAAATCGTAAAATTAGGAATATCTCTAGAAATAAACAATAGAACGTGCTTAAACTTTGTATGCTTATAGTATCCAATAAAATACACTTCTCTGTGGAACTTTTGTGATTGCCATGGTAAGCGCATGCTCTCAGGTTACTCTAAACCTTAAAAAGGGAATTATCATTTTTGCCTCATTGTTTAAAAATAGAAATATTTAAACGTTTGAATTACAATGCCTACATAAGCTCTATTCTTCACTTTTATTCGCTGGAGTAAACGCTACTTGATTGCTGATAAATAAGCAAATTTAATTTTATCATTGGAGGGGGCCAGGAACCAGTAGTTTCCACGAAAACAACTAAAGTTCCACAGTGAAACGTATTTTATTTAATACTATAAGCATGCAAAATTTGAGCACTTTCTATTGTTTATTTCTAGATATATTCCTAATTTTACGATTTTTATTTCGCTGGTTTGGAGAAAATGACGTCATCAGCCATATAATTTGCATATTTCAAAAACGTGAATATCTCTTGACCGAGATGAGATATTTACAAACAACAAACGCCGTTCATCCTCATTTTAAATGTACTTTATGATAAGATCAAAAAAAGACTGACGATTTTTCCATCATAGTGACACTTTAAAGTGGTGATGAAAATATTGTCGGTAATGTTTCTGCCTAATTCTAAAGATATTATGGTACTTGATAATTGTGCAAAGCTTCATTTCGAAATTCCCAAAAACAAAGTTGTATTTTACGTGCGAAGTTTGTATTTTGGAGCGCCGCCATTAAATTGACCGTGTTTGAAAAGAATGAGTTGAGGAGAACTTATGACGTCATAGACTCAATAAAAACAAAAGATCATTGTCGTTGTCAACAAAAGGGTCATTGTTGTTATTGAGTCTGTGTCGTCATAAGCTTCCTCGATTCATTCTTCTCAAGCTCGGCCACTTTAATGGCGGCGCTCACACGTAAAATATCACCTTTTTTTCAACGAATTTCGAAATGAAACTTTACACAATTACCAACTACCGTAACATCTTTAGGATTATGCAAAAACATTGCCAACAATATTTTCATCAGAGAACCACTTTAATTTATACTGCCAATTCCCTTTATAGTCCGTTTCAGCTTGCTTTTGAAATCCGATACGTATAATTGAAATGAACATTCCGAACTTACGTTGCAATGTTCCGAACTACGAGGTAGATAACCAAGTATCTATTTTTATATTCTATACAACAAATAATCTTCTTCTCCGTGATTTTACCAAAGGAATTCAATTCAAAGCTTATTAAATTCGAATTTCACGACGAACTTCGCGAACTTCCGTACCAAGTTCCCAACCTTCCAACGAAAGTTGACAAACGAATTTCAAAAGCAAGCTGAAACTGACTATAAGACCTAAAATCCACTTTCTTCAATTATTTGTTGCAGACTGCATCAGAATTGACTGGTAGTGACCAGCAAACAGCCGACACTGCAAACAATGATGAATTGCAGACAGCCGAAATGCAGCGTTTGTTAGCTGATAGTACTGAAACGAACAGACCATAAAAACTACTTATTTCGCGTTGCACTGGGATCAACCATCTTCGCTGTCCTGGTGGTGGTTGTTTTCTTTTAAAGTGTCTATGAAACGAAAATTAAGTTTGTCTTATTTGAAAGAACACTTAAAGGGCAATAGCACTAAAAATTAAGTTTGTCTAATTTGAAAGAACTCATAAAATTGTAATAGAACATCCTTTACAACTTTTTCGTATCTCTCTTCGTTTTCAAGATATTTCAATTTGTTTTTATATGTAAATGAGATGGTCTCTGACGTCAGGTGTGGGGTAAAACCAGTTATATCTCTAAGCTTGTTCATCGAAATCATTTGAAACTGTGCACATAAAAACTCCCTGCGACGCTGAACATCTCATGTTAGATGTAATATATCATACACGAGGAGGAGTGTTTCATCAGGATATCCAAACACCGAGACGTTCTTCCTCCGATATCCAAACCACAGACACGGTACTGATTCCCTTTGTGTTTTCTTCATGAAGTATTAATGAGTTTGAGATATGTAAGTGATTTTGCTCTGTATGAAAATATTTTACCCCACTCCTGACGTCAGAGACCATCTCATTTACATATCAAACAAATTGAAATATCTGGAAAACGCAGAAAGATACGAAAAAGTTGTAAAGGATCTTCTATTACAATTTTATGAGTTCTTTCAAATTAGACAAACTTAATTTTTAATGCCAATCCCCTTTAAAATGTTAGAGTAACATCTTTTGCAGTTTTTCGTTTCCTTGCTTCGTTCTTGAGATATTTCAGTTTGTTTGATATGCAATTACACATTTTGACATCACACGTGCATAATAAGTTATCGAAAAAGTTATATCTTTGCTAGTATCAAGTACTATAATCACTTGAAGATCTACAAGTTTAGTGTTGTGGGCGAAACACATCCACATGCTTCATTCAAATTAATTTGGTTCGATAATAGAAAAGATATTTAACCTTCTCCGATAGCTCATTATGCACCTACGACGTCAAAATGTTTAATTTGCATATCAAACAAACTAAAATATCTCAAGAACAAAGCAAGGAACGAAAAATTGCAAAAGATGTTACTATATGATTTTAAGTGTTCTTTCAAATAAGAGAGACTTAGGGGCTGTTTACATGAGCCCGGCTAGCCCGGTTGGATTTGAAACTCGCGTAAACTAAATGTACAAAGAAGAATTGGTTTAGTTTAGATGTAAACTAATCCTAACGTTGATTAAAATCTCTTTTTGTGGCCGAGGAAAGAATTTCGTGACACGAAATTAGTTTACATAGTAGACGTTAGGATTAGTTTACATCTAAATTAAACCAATTCGTCTTTGTACATTTAGTTTATGCGAGTTTCAAACCCACAGTGAGAACCTAATCAATCGCGTGAGCCCAGTTAACCGGGCTAGCCCAGGCTCATGTAAACAGCCCCTTAATTGTCGTTTCATAGGCATCTAGTTAGAGGGTGGTAAAGGGTATTTTCGTGAGCCGTCAATTGCCAATATATATTCTTGTGAAATGTGAAATGCCGGAATTTTGTGTCGTGAAACGTGATTTGTATTCCATCCGTGAGCCGTGATTGTCGATAATAATTGTCCGTGAAATGAGAATAAAGTACTGAAGTTGTCGTGAACTGTGATTAAGCTTTGATTTTATAATTTTTAAGATTATAAGTTTAATTTGTTCTGATCTGCGAGAGCCATTGTTCTCCTAGATTTGCCAAACTCTCTCGCTTATATAGAGCGTTTTCACTCACGTGATCGGTGGCCCCATTGGGGTGGTGAAACAATACGAAATATTTGAATAAGAAAGAGCTAATTCCCATACCGTACACCAATATGGCCGCCATTTCATTGTTTTGGTACACCAATATGGCCGCCGTGACGTCAGATGAAAACGCTCTATAGTTTATATATCGACACTCGCTCGCGCGTCCACGATCTAGGGGTCTGGGGAACGGTAGGCATAGAGGACACTCGATCATTTTGGTCAATATTGTCAGTACTGGTGTTTATGGTCCATAATTTATTTAGTTAATTTTTAGAAAGCATGGGTGTTTGCGCCTAACTTTGGCTAACTAAGTATATATAATGCTGTATAATTTTCTCAATAAAGTTTAGAAAACATCCAATTTAGACAAAATCTTTTGTAAAAATGATAAAACGTGCCATTAAAAATATGTTTTAAAAGTTTCAAAATTTTGCTCAAATTTGCTGTCAGATCGCGGGAAATGCCATTTTAGAGACCCCAATTTCAAAAATGTTCCGGGGGAGCATGCCCCCGGACCACCCTACAACAGTCAGTCATGGGTCAAGACTTTGATGCAGATGTAAAGAGGTGGATGAACAATCCTCAAGAGAAACACCTAATAAAGATAGTTGGGATAACTTAGATTTGACTATAAAGACATTTGAAAATGAAAGCTCCACCGATGGCAGTTTTTTGGTGGGGACCAATTAATATGTGAAAGAGCAACAGGTATTAATCAAGATATTAAATCCTATAGCACTTTGCACACATTAAAAATTGATACAAATACAATATTAATATATAGCATAATGTATATTGTAAACTTTTATCCTACAGTACAGACTGAAGTGATTAGGTCACATAGTTTGAAACATTGATATTGATTACATTGTCCTCTCCAAATGTAACATTTAAGGCTAGTTTCCACTCAGGAAAATCTTCCGCAGGATAGGAACGCACAGGAAAGTTTCCTTTGTGTTAAAGTCATTAGTTCCGACCGAGAGCTAACGAGACAAAAAAAACTTCCCTGTCCGTTCCTGTCCTGAGGAAAATTTTCCTGAGTGGAAACCAGCCTTTAGTTGCATATAAGAATTGTATCAAGGTCCATATGAGTTCATAAGTCCTGATTCTTCATGGTGATAGTTTCCAAATGAATTTATATTTTAAGTGGTGTACTGTACTTTAAACATATTGTATTTGTACAGGTGTCCAAAGGTTGAGACGAACTGGTGCAACACAAATGGAGCGATTGGATAGATTTCTACCTACAGCAGAAAGTTGGCATGCTAAGATGTGCCTGGTCATGGTAGGTTTAAATTTTAATAATATACATGACAAAATTACTGCATCCTGATTGGTCGAGAGGAGCGCAATTTCAATGTAATACAGTGCAGAAAAGGTGTAATACAGTGCAAATTTCAATGAGTATCAACCATTCTGATTGGCTAATAAACAACCGGAAACTACCGGAAAAAATTTAAAAAATCGGAAAAAATATTTTTAGCCAAAATACAGCCTTCTCCTTTTCACAGAAGGTCTAAAACGACTTTATTTAACCGTTTTTGACCCTAACTCAAAAGTTTCAAAAGTGACCAAAATCGGTCAAAAAGTAAAGTCTAACCTCTTTACTTTTTTTTTAAAAAATCGGGAAAAATATTTTTAGCCAAAATACAGCCTTCTCCTTTTCGCCTTCTCCTTTTCACCGTTTTTGACCCTAACTCAAAAGTTTCAAAAGTGACCAAAATCGGTCAAAAAGTAAAAGCTAACCCCTTTACTTTTTTTTTTCCGGATTTTTAAAAAAAAATCGGGAAAAATATTTTTAGCCAAAATACAGCCTTCTGCTTTTCACAGAAGGTCTAAAACGACTTTATTTAACCGTTTTTGACCCTAACTCAAAAGTTTCAAAAGTGACCAAAATCGGTCAAAAAGTAAAGGCTAACCCCTTTACTTTTTTTTTTCCGGATTTTTTTAAAAAAATCGGGAAAAATATTTTTAGCCAAAATACAGCCTTCTGCTTTTCACAGAAGGTCTAAAACGACTTCATTTAACCGTTTTTGACCCTAACTCAAAAGTTTCAAAAGTGACCAAAATCGGTCAAAAAGTAAAGGCTAACCCCTTTCCTTTTTTTTTCCGGATTTTTTAAAAAAATCGGGAAAAATATTTTTAGCCAAAATACAGCCTTCTGCTTTTCACAGAAGGTCTAAAACGACTTTATTTAACCGTTTTTGACCCTAACTCAAAAGTTTCAAAAGTGACCAAAATCGGTCAAAAAGTAAAGGCTAACCCCTTTACTTTTTTTTCTCGGATTTTTTTTAAAAAATCGGGAAAAATATTTTTAGCCAAAATACAGCCTTCTGCTTTTCACAGAAGGTCTAAAACGACTTTATTTAACCGTTTTTGACCCTAACTCAAAAGTTTCAAAAGCGACCAAAATCGGTCAAAAAGTAAAGGCTAACCCCTTTACTTTTTTTTTCCGGATTTTTTTTAAAAAATCGGGGGAAATATTTTTAGCCAAAATACAGCCTTCTGCTTTTCACAGAAGGTCTAAAACGACTTTATTTAACCGTTTTTGACCCTAACTCAAAAGTTTCAAAAGTGACCAAAATCGGTCAAAAAGTAAAGGCTAACAACCCCTTTACTTTTTTTTCCGGATTTTTTAAAAAAATCGGGAAAAATATTTTTAGCCAAAATACAGCCTTCTGCTTTTCACAGAAGGTCTAAAACGACTTTATTTAACCGTTTTTGACCCTAACTCAAAAGTTTCAAAAGCGACCAAAATCGGTCAAAAAGTAAAGGCTAACAACCCCTTTACTTTTTTTTCCGGATTTTTTTTAAAAAATCGGGAAAAATATTTTTAGCCAAAATACAGCCTTCTCCTTTACACAGAAGGTCTAAAACGACTTTATTTAACCGTTTTTGACCCTAACTCAAAAGTTTCAAAAGCGACCAAAATCGGTCAAAAAGTAAAGGCTAACCCCTTTACTTTTTTTTTTCCGAATTTTTTAAAAAAAATCGGGAAAAATATTTTTAGCCAAAATACAGCCTTCTGCTTTTCACAGAAGGTCTAAAACGTCTTTATTTAACCGTTTTTTACCCTAACTCAAAAGTTTCAAAAGCGACCAAAATCGGTCAAAAAGTAAAGGCTAACTAACCCCTTTACTTTTTTTTCCCCGCATTTTTTTAAAAAAATCGGGAAAAATATTTTTAGCCAAAATACAGCCTTCTGCTTTTCACAGAAGGTCTAAAACGACTTTATTTAACCGTTTTTAACCCTAACTCAAAAGTTTCAAAAGCGACCAAAATCGGTCAAAAAGTAAAGGCTAACTAACCCCTTTACTTTTTTTTTTCCGAATTTTTAAAAAAAAATCGGGAAAAATATTTTTAGCCAAAATACAGCCTTCTGCTTTTCACAGAAGGTCTAAAACGACTCTATTTAACCGTTTTTGACCCTAACTCAAAAGTTTCAAAAGTGACCAAAATCGGTCAAAAAGTAAAGGCTAACAACCCCTTTACTTTTTTTTTCCGAATTTTTTATAAAAAATCGGGAAAAATATTTTTAGACAAAATACAGCCTTCTGCTTTTCACAGAAGGTCTAATACGACTTTATTTAACCGTTTTTGACCCTAACTCAAAAGTTTCAAAAGTGACCAAAATCGGTCAAAAAGTAAAGGCTAACCCCTTTACTTTTTTTTTTCCGGATTTTTTTAAAAAAATCGGGAAAAATATTTTTAGCCAAAATACAGCCTTCTGCTTTTCACAGAATGTCTAAAACGACTTTATTTAACCGTTTTTGACCCTAACTCAAAAGTTTCAAAAGTGACCAAAATCGGTCAAAAAGTAAAGGCTAACCCCTTTACTTTTTTTTTCCGGATTTTTTAAAAAAAATCGGGAAAAATATTTTTAGCCAAAATACAGCCTTCTGCTTTTCACAGAATGTCTAAAACGACTTTATTTAACCGTTTTTGACCCTAACTCAAAAGTTTCAAAAGCGACCAAAATCGGTCAAAAAGTAAAGGCTAACCCCTTTACTTTTTTTTTCCGGATTTTTTTAAAAAAATCGGGAAAAATATTTTTAGCCAAAATACAGCCTTCTGCTTTTCACAGAAGGTCTAAAACGACTTCATTTAACCGTTTTTGACCCTAACTCAAAAGTTTCAAAAGTGACCAAAATCGGTCAAAAAGTAAAGGCTAACCCCTTTCCTTTTTTTTCTCCAGATTTTTAAAAAAAAATCGGGAAAAATATTTTTAGCCAAAATACAGCCTTCTCCTTTTCACAGAAGGTCTAAAACGACTTTATTTAACCGTTTTTGACCCTAACTCAAAAGTTTCAAAAGTGACCAAAATCGGTCAAAAAGTAAAGGCTAACCCCTTTCCTTTTTTTTCTCCAGATTTTTAAAAAAAATCGGGAAAAATATTTTTTAGCCAAAATACAGCCTTCTCCTTTTCACAGAAGGTCTAAAACGTCTTTATTTAACCGTTTTTGACCCTAACTCAAAAGTTTCAAAAGCGACCAAAATCGGTCAAAAAGTAAACGCTAACCCCTTTACTTTTTTTTCTCCGGATTTTTTAAAAAAAATCGGGAAAATATTTTTAGCCAAAATACAGCCTTCTGCTTTTCACAGAAGGTCTAAAACGACTTCATTTAACCGTTTTTGACCCTAACTCAAAAGTTTCAAAAGCGACCAAAATCGGTCAAAAAGTAAAGGCTAACTAACCCCTTTACTTTTTTTTTCTCCGAATTTTTAAAAAAAAATCGGGAAAAATATTTTTAGCCAAAATACAGCCTTCTGCTTTTCACAGAAGGTCTAAAACGACTTTATTTAACCGTTTTTGACCCTAACTCAAAAGTTTCAAAAGTGACCAAAATCGGTCAAAAAGTAAAGGCTAACAACCCCTTTACTTTTTTTTCCGGATTTTTTTTTAAAAAATCGGGAAAAATATTTTTAGACAAAATACAGCCTTCTGCTTTTCACAGAAGGTCTAATACGACTTTATTTAACCGTTTTTGACCCTAACTCAAAAGTTTCAAAAGTGACCAAAATCGGTCAAAAAGTAAAGGCTAACCCCTTTCCTTTTTTTTCTACAGATTTTTAAAAAAAAATCGGGAAAAATATTTTTAGCCAAAATACAGCCTTCTCCTTTTCACAGAAGGTCTAAAACGACTTTATTTAACCGTTTTTGACCCTAACTCAAAAGTTTCAAAAGCGACCAAAATCGGTCAAAAAGTAAACGCTAACCCCTTTACTTTTTTTTCTCCGGATTTTTTAAAAAAAATCGGGAAAAATATTTTTAGCCAAAATACAGCCTTCTGCTTTTCACAGAAGGTCTAAAACGACTTCATTTAACCGTTTTTGACCCTAACTCAAAAGTTTCAAAAGCGACCAAAATCGGTCAAAAAGTAAAGGCTAACTAACCCCTTTACTTTTTTTTTCTCCGAATTTTTAAAAAAAAATCGGGAAAAATATTTTTAGCCAAAATACAGCCTTCTGCTTTTCACAGAAGGTCTAAAACGACTTTATTTAACCGTTTTTGACCCTAACTCAAAAGTTTCAAAAGTGACCAAAATCGGTCAAAAAGTAAAGGCTAACAACCCCTTTACTTTTTTTTCCGGATTTTTTTTTAAAAAATCGGGAAAAATATTTTTAGACAAAATACAGCCTTCTGCTTTTCACAGAAGGTCTAATACGACTTTATTTAACCGTTTTTGACCCTAACTCAAAAGTTTCAAAAGTGACCAAAATCGGTCAAAAAGTAAAGGCTAACCCCTTTACTTTTTTTTTCCGGATTTTTTTAAAAAAATCGGGAAAAATATTTTTAGCCAAAATACAGCCTTCTGCTTTTCACAGAAGGTCTAAAACGACTTCATTTAACCGTTTTTGACCCTAACTCAAAAGTTTCAAAAGTGACCAAAATCGGTCAAAAAGTAAAGGCTAACCCCTTTACTTTTTTTTCTCCGGATTTTTTAAAAAAAATCGGGAAAAATATTTTTAGCCAAAATACAGCCTTCTGCTTTTCACAGAAGGTCTAAAACGACTTCATTTAACCGTTTTTGACCCTAACTCAAAAGTTTCAAAAGCGACCAAAATCGGTCAAAAAGTAAAGGCTAACTAACCCCTTTACTTTTTTTTTCCGAATTTTTAAAAAAAAATCGGGAAAAATATTTTTAGCCAAAATACAGCCTTCTGCTTTTCACAGAAGGTCTAAAACGACTTTATTTAACCGTTTTTGACCCTAACTCAAAAGTTTCAAAAGTGACCAAAATCGGTCAAAAAGTAAAGGCTAACAACCCCTTTACTTTTTTTTCCGGATTTTTTTTTAAAAAATCGGGAAAAATATTTTTAGACAAAATACAGCCTTCTGCTTTTCACAGAAGGTCTAATACGACTTTATTTAACCGTTTTTGACCCTAACTCAAAAGTTTCAAAAGTGACCAAAATCGGTCAAAAAGTAAAGGCTAACCCCTTTACTTTTTTTTTTCCGGATTTTTTTTAAAAAATCGGGAAAAATATTTTTAGCCAAAATACAGCCTTCTGCTTTTCACAGAATGTCTAAAACGACTTTATTTAACCGTTTTTGACCCTAACTCAAAAGTTTCAAAAGCGACCAAAATCGGTCAAAAAGTAAAGGCTAACCCCTTTACTTTTTTTTCTCCGGATTTTTTAAAAAAAATCGGGAAAAATATTTTTAGCCAAAATACAGCCTTCTGCTTTTCACAGAATGTCTAAAACCACTTTATTTAACCGTTTTTGACCCTAACTCAAAAGTTTCAAAAGCGACCAAAATCGGTCAAAAAGTAAAGGCTAACCCCTTTACTTTTTTTTTCCGGATTTTTTTAAAAAAATCGGGAAAAATATTTTTAGCCAAAATACAGCCTTCTGCTTTTCACAGAAGGTCTAAAACGACTTCATTTAACCGTTTTTGACCCTAACTCAAAAGTTTCAAAAGTGACCAAAATCGGTCAAAAAGTAAAGGCTAACAACCCCTTTACTTTTTTTTCCGGATTTTTTTTTAAAAAATCGGGAAAAATATTTTTAGACAAAATACAGCCTTCTGCTTTTCACAGAAGGTCTAATACGACTTTATTTAACCGTTTTTGACCCTAACTCAAAAGTTTCAAAAGTGACCAAAATCGGTCAAAAAGTAAAGGCTAACCCCTTTACTTTTTTTTTCCGGATTTTTTTAAAAAATCGGGAAAAATATTTTTAGCCAAAATACAGCCTTCTGCTTTTCACAGAATGTCTAAAACGACTTTATTTAACCGTTTTTGACCCTAACTCAAAAGTTTCAAAAGCGACCAAAATCGGTCAAAAAGTAAAGGCTAACCCCTTTACTTTTTTTTTCCGGATTTTTTTAAAAAAATCGGGAAAAATATTTTTAGCCAAAATACAGCCTTCTGCTTTTCACAGAATGTCTAAAACGACTTTATTTAACCGTTTTTGACCCTAACTCAAAAGTTTCAAAAGCGACCAAAATCGGTCAAAAAGTAAAGGCTAACCCCTTTACTTTTTTTTCCGGATTTTTTTTTAAAAAATCGGGAAAAATATTTTTAGACAAAATACAGCCTTCTGCTTTTCACAGAAGGTCTAATACGACTTTATTTAACCGTTTTTGACCCTAACTCAAAAGTTTCAAAAGTGACCAAAATCGGTCCAAAAGTAAAGGCTAACCCCTTTACTTTTTTTTTCCGGATTTTTTTAAAAAAATCGGGAAAAATATTTTTAGCCAAAATACAGCCTTCTGCTTTTCACAGAATGTCTAAAACGACTTTATTTAACCGTTTTTGACCCTAACTCAAAAGTTTCAAAAGCGACCAAAATCGGTCAAAAAGTAAAGGCTAACCCCTTTACTTTTTTTTTCCGGATTTTTTTAAAAAAATCGGGAAAAATATTTTTAGCCAAAATACAGCCTTCTGCTTTTCACAGAAGGTCTAAAACGACTTTATTTAACCGTTTTTGACCCTAACTCAAAAGTGACCAAAATCGGTCAAAAAGTAAAGGCTAACCCCTTTACTTTTTTTTCCGGATTTTTTTAAAAAAATCGGGAAAAATATTTTTAGCCAAAATACAGCCTTCTCCTTTTCACAGAAGGTCTAAAACGACTTTATTTAACCGTTTTTGACCCTAACTCAAAAGTTTCAAAAGCGACCAAAATCGGTCAAAAAGTAAAGGCTAACCCCTTTACTTTTTTTTTCCGGATTTTTTTTTAAAAATCGGGAAAAATATTTTTAGCCAAAATACAGCCTTCTGCTTTTCACAGAAGGTCTAAAACGACTTTATTTAACCGTTTTTGAGCCTAACTCAAAAGTTTCAAAAGCGACCAAAATCCGTCAAAAAGTAAAGGCTAACCCCTTTACTTTTTTTTTCCGGATTTTTTTAAAAAAATCGGGAAAAATATTTTTAGCCAAAATACAGCCTTCTGCTTTTCACAGAAGGTCTAAAACGACTTTATTTAACCGTTTTTAACCCTAACTCAAAAGTTTCAAAAGCGACCAAAATCGGTCAAAAAGTAAAGGCTAACTAACCCCTTTACTTTTTTTTTTCCGAATTTTTAAAAAAAAATCGGGAAAAATATTTTTAGCCAAAATACAGCCTTCTGCTTTTCACAGAAGGTCTAAAACGACTTTATTTAACCGTTTTTGACCCTAACTCAAAAGTTTCAAAAGTGACCAAAATCGGTCAAAAAGTAAAGGCTAACAACCCCTTTACTTTTTTTTCCGGATTTTTTTAAAAAAATCGGGAAAAATATTTTTAGCCAAAATACAGCCTTCTGCTTTTCACAGAAGGTCTAAAACGACTTTATTTAACCGTTTTTGACCCTAACTCAAAAGTTTCAAAAGTGACCAAAATCGGTCAAAAAGTAAAGGCTAACCCCTTTACTTTTTTTTTCCGGATTTTTTTAAAAAAATCGGGAAAAATATTTTTAGCCAAAATACAGCCTTCTGCTTTTCACAGAATGTCTAAAACGACTTTATTTAACCGTTTTTGACCCTAACTCAAAAGTTTCAAAAGCGACCAAAATCGGTCCAAAAGTAAAGGCTAACAACCCCTTTACTTTTTTTTCCGGATTTTTTTAAAAAAATCGGGAAAAATATTTTTAGCCAAAATACAGCCTTCTGCTTTTCACAGAATGTCTAAAACGACTTTATTTAACCGTTTTTGACCCTAACTCAAAAGTTTCAAAAGCGACCAAAATCGGTCAAAAAGTAAAGGCTAACCCCTTTACTTTTTTTTTCCGGATTTTTTTAAAAAAATCGGGAAAAATATTTTTAGCCAAAATACAGCCTTCTGCTTTTCACAGAAGGTCTAAAAACGACTTTATTTAACCGTTTTTGACCCTAACTCAAAAGTGACCAAAATCGGTCAAAAAGTAAAGGCTAACCCCTTTACTTTTTTTTCCGGATTTTTTAAAAAAAATCGGGAAAAATATTTTTAGCCAAAATACAGCCTTCTCCTTTTCACAGAAGGTCTAAAACGACTTTATTTAACCGTTTTTGACCCTAACTCAAAAGTTTCAAAAGCGACCAAAATCGGTCAAAAAGTAAAGGCTAACCCCTTTACTTTTTTTTTCCGGATTTTTTTTTAAAAATCGGGAAAAATATTTTTAGCCAAAATACAGCCTTCTGCTTTTCACAGAAGGTCTAAAACGACTTTATTTAACCGTTTTTTGAGCCTAACTCAAAAGTTTCAAAAGCGACCAAAATCGGTCAAAAAGTAAAGGCTAACCCCTTTACTTTTTTTTTCCGGATTTTTTTAAAAAAATCGGGAAAAAATATTTTTAGCCAAAATACAGCCTTCTGCTTTTCACAGAAGGTCTAAAACGACTTTATTTAACCTTTTTTAACCCTAACTCAAAAGTTTCAAAAGCGACCAAAATCGGTCAAAAAGTAAAGGCTAACTAACCCCTTTACTTTTTTTTTTTTCCGAATTTTTAAAAAAAAAATCGGGAAAAATATTTTTAGCCAAAATACAGCCTTCTGCTTTTCACAGAAGGTCTAAAAACGACTTTATTTAACCGTTTTTGACCCTAACTCAAAAGTTTCAAAAGTGACCAAAATCGGTCAAAAAGTAAAGGCTAACAACCCCTTTACTTTTTTTTTCCGGATTTTTTTTTAAAAATCGGGAAAAATATTTTTAGACAAAATACAGCCTTCTGCTTTTCACAGAAGGTCTAATACGACTTTATTTAACCGTTTTTTGACCCTAACTCAAAAGTTTCAAAAGTGACCAAAATCGGTCAAAAAGTAAAGGCTAACCCCTTTACTTTTTTTCCGGATTTTTTTAAAAAAATCGGGAAAAATATTTTTAGCCAAAATACAGCCTTCTGCTTTTCACAGAATGTCTAAAACGACTTTATTTAACCGTTTTTGACCCTAACTCAAAAGTTTCAAAAGCGACCAAAATCGGTCAAAAAGTAAAGGCTAACAACCCCTTTACTTTTTTTTCCGGATTTTTTTTTAAAAAATCGGGAAAAATATTTTTAGACAAAATACAGCCTTCTGCTTTTCACAGAAGGTCTAAAACGACTTTATTTAACCGTTTTTGACCCTAACTCAAAAGTTTCAAAAGCGACCAAAATCGGTCAAAAAGTAAAGGCTAACTAACCCCTTTACTTTTTTTTTCCGAATTTTTAAAAAAAAATCGGGAAAAATATTTTTAGCCAAAATACAGCCTTCTGCTTTTCACAGAATGTCTAAAACGACTTTATTTAACCGTTTTTGACCCTAACTCAAAAGTTTCAAAAGCGACCAAAATCGGTCAAAAAGTAAAGGCTAACCCCTTTACTTTTTTTTTCCGGATTTTTTTAAAAAAATCGGGAAAAATATTTTTAGCCAAAATACAGCCTTCTGCTTTTCACAGAATGTCTAAAACGACTTTATTTAACCGTTTTTGACCCTAACTCAAAAGTTTCAAAAGCGACCAAAATCGGTCAAAAAGTAAAGGCTAACCCCTTTACTTTTTTTTTCCGGATTTTTTTTAAAAAAATCGGGAAAAATATTTTTAGCCAAAATACAGCCTTCTGCTTTTCACAGAAGGTCTAAAACGACTTTATTTAACCGTTTTTAACCCTAACTCAAAAGTTTCAAAAGCGACCAAAATCGGTCAAAAAGTAAAGGCTAACTAACCCCTTTACTTTTTTTTTTCCGAATTTTTAAAAAAAAATCGGGAAAAATATTTTTAGCCAAAATACAGCCTTCTGCTTTTCACAGAAGGTCTAAAACGACTCTATTTAACCGTTTTTGACCCTAACTCAAAAGTTTCAAAAGTGACCAAAATCGGTCAAAAAGTAAAGGCTAACAACTCCTTTACTTTTTTTTCCGGATTTTTTTTTAAAAAATCGGGAAAAATATTTTTAGACAAAATACAGCCTTCTGCTTTTCACAGAAGGTCTAATACGACTTTATTTAACCGTTTTTGACCCTAACTCAAAAGTTTCAAAAGTGACCAAAATCGGTCCAAAAGTGACCAAAATCGGTCCAAAAGTAAAGGCTAACCCCTTTACTTTTTTTTTCCGGATTTTTTTAAAAAAATCGGGAAAAATATTTTTAGCCAAAATACAGCCTTCTGCTTTTCACAGAATGTCTAAAACGACTTTATTTAACCGTTTTTGACCCTAACTCAAAATTTTCAAAAGCGACCAAAATCGGTCAAAAAGTAAAGGCTAACCCCTTTACTTTTTTTTTTTCCGGATTTTTTTTAAAAAAATCGGGAAAAATATTTTTAGCCAAAATACAGCCTTCTGCTTTTCACAGAAGGTCTAAAACGACTATTTAACCGTTTTTGACCCTAACTCAAAAGTGACCAAAATCGGTCAAAAAGTAAAGGCTAACCCCTTTACTTTTTTTTCCGGATTTTTTTAAAAAAATCGGGAAAAATATTTTTAGCCAAAATACAGCCTTCTCCTTTTCACAGAAGGTCTAAAACGACTTTATTTAACCGTTTTTGACCCTAACTCAAAAGTTTCAAAAGCGACCAAAATCGGTCAAAAAGTAAAGGCTAACCCCTTTACTTTTTTTTTCCGGATTTTTTTTTAAAAATCGGGAAAAATATTTTTAGCCAAAATACAGCCTTCTGCTTTTCACAGAAGGTCTAAAACGACTTTATTTAACCGTTTTTGAGCCTAACTCAAAAGTTTCAAAAGCGACCAAAATCGGTCAAAAAGTAAAGGCTAACCCCTTTACTTTTTTTTTCCGGATTTTTTTAAAAAAATCGGGAAAAATATTTTTAGCCAAAATACAGCCTTCTGCTTTTCACAGAAGGTCTAAAACGACTTTATTTAACCTTTTTTAACCCTAACTCAAAAGTTTCAAAAGCGACCAAAATCGGTCAAAAAGTAAAGGCTAACTAACCCCTTTACTTTTTTTTTTCCGAATTTTTAAAAAAAAATCGGGAAAAATATTTTTAGCCAAAATACAGCCTTCTGCTTTTCACAGAAGGTCTAAAACGACTTTATTTAACCGTTTTTGACCCTAACTCAAAAGTTTCAAAAGTGACCAAAATCGGTCAAAAAGTAAAGGCTAACAACCCCTTTACTTTTTTTTCCGGATTTTTTTTTAAAAAATCGGGAAAAATATTTTTAGACAAAATACAGCCTTCTGCTTTTCACAGAAGGTCTAATACGACTTTATTTAACCGTTTTTGACCCTAACTCAAAAGTTTCAAAAGTGACCAAAATCGGTCAAAAAGTAAAGGCTAACCCCTTTACTTTTTTTTTCCGGATTTTTTTAAAAAAATCGGGAAAAATATTTTTAGCCAAAATACAGCCTTCTGCTTTTCACAGAATGTCTAAAACGACTTTATTTAACCGTTTTTGACCCTAACTCAAAAGTTTCAAAAGCGACCAAAATCGGTCAAAAAGTAAAGGCTAACAACCCCTTTACTTTTTTTTCCGGATTTTTTTTTAAAAAATCGGGGAAAATATTTTTAGACAAAATACAGCCTTCTGCTTTTCACAGAAGGTCTAAAACGACTTTATTTAACCGTTTTTGACCCTAACTCAAAGTTTTCAAAAGCGACCAAAATCGGTCAAAAAGTAAAGGCTAACAACCCCTTTACTTTTTTTTTCCGGATTTTTTTTTAAAAAATCGGGAAAAATATTTTTAGACAAAATACAGCCTTCTGCTTTTCACAGAAGGTCTAATACGACTTTATTTAACCGTTTTTGACCCTAACTCAAAAGTTTCAAAAGTGACCAAAATCGGTCAAAAAGTAAAGGCTAACCCCTTTACTTTTTTTTTCCGGATTTTTTTAAAAAAATCGGGAAAAATATTTTTAGCCAAAATACAGCCTTCTGCTTTTCACAGAATGTCTAAAACGACTTTATTTAACCGTTTTTGACCCTAACTCAAAAGTTTCAAAAGTGACCAAAATCGGTCAAAAAGTAAAGGCTAACAACCCCTTTACTTTTTTTTCCGGATTTTTTTTTAAAAAATCGGGAAAAATATTTTTAGACAAAATACAGCCTTCTGCTTTTCACAGAAGGTCTAATACGACTTTATTTAACCGTTTTTGACCCTAACTCAAAAGTTTCAAAAGTGACCAAAATCGGTCAAAAAGTAAAGGCTAACCCCTTTACTTTTTTTTTTCCGGATTTTTTTAAAAAAATCGGGAAAAATATTTTTAGCCAAAATACAGCCTTCTGCTTTTCACAGAATGTCTAAAACGACTTTATTTAACCGTTTTTGACCCTAACTCAAAAGTTTCAAAAGCGACCAAAATCGGTCAAAAAGTAAAGGCTAACCCCTTTACTTTTTTTTTTCCGGATTTTTTTAAAAAAATCGGGAAAAAATATTTTTAGCCAAAATACAGCCTTCTGCTTTTCACAGAAGGTCTAAAACGACTTCATTTAACCGTTTTTGACCCTAACTCAAAAGTTTCAAAAGTGACCAAAATCGGTCAAAAAGTAAAGGCTAACCCCTTTCCTTTTTTTTCTCCAGATTTTTAAAAAAAAATCGGGAAAAATATTTTTAGCCAAAATACAGCCTTCTCCTTTTCACAGAAGGTCTAAAACGACTTTATTTAACCGTTTTTGACCCTAACTCAAAAGTTTCAAAAGCGACCAAAATCGGTCAAAAAGTAAAGGCTAACCCCTTTACTTTTTTTTCTCCGGATTTTTTAAAAAAAATCGGGAAAAATATTTTTAGCCAAAATACAGCCTTCTGCTTTTCACAGAAGGTCTAAAACGACTTCATTTAACCGTTTTTGACCCTAACTCAAAAGTTTCAAAAGCGACCAAAATCGGTCAAAAAGTAAAGGCTAACTAACCCCTTTACTTTTTTTTTTCCGAATTTTTAAAAAAAAATCGGGAAAAATATTTTTAGCCAAAATACAGCCTTCTGCTTTACACAGAAGGTCTAAAACGACTTTATTTAACCGTTTTTGACCCTAACTCAAAAGTTTCAAAAGCGACCAAAATCGGTCAAAAAGTAAAGGCTAACCCCTTTACTTTTTTTTTTCCGGATTTTTTTTAAAAAATCGGGAAAAATATTTTTAGCCAAAATACAGCCTTCTGCTTTTCACAGAATGTCTAAAACGACTTTATTTAACCGTTTTTGACCCTAACTCAAAAGTTTCAAAAGCGACCAAAATCGGTCAAAAAGTAAAGGCTAACCCCTTTACTTTTTTTTTTCCGGATTTTTTTAAAAAAATCGGGAAAAATATTTTTTAGCCAAAATACAGCCTTCTGCTTTTCACAGAATGTCTAAAACGACTTTATTTAACCGTTTTTGACCCTAACTCAAAAGTTTCAAAAGCGACCAAAATCGGTCAAAAAGTAAAGGCTAACCCCTTTACTTTTTTTTTCCGGATTTTTTTAAAAAAATCGGGAAAAATATTTTTAGCCAAAATACAGCCTTCTGCTTTTCACAGAAGGTCTAAAACGACTTTATTTAACCGTTTTTAACCCTAACTCAAAAGTTTCAAAAGCGACCAAAATCGGTCAAAAAGTAAGGGCTAACTAACCCCTTTACTTTTTTTTTTCCGAATTTTTAAAAAAAAATCGGGAAAAATATTTTTAGCCAAAATACAGCCTTCTGCTTTTCACAGAAGGTCTAAAACGACTCTATTTAACCGTTTTTGACCCTAACTCAAAAGTTTCAAAAGTGACCAAAATCGGTCAAAAAGTAAAGGCTAACAACTCCTTTACTTTTTTTTCCGGATTTTTTTTTAAAAAATCGGGAAAAATATTTTTAGACAAAATACAGCCTTCTGCTTTTCACAGAAGGTCTAATACGACTTTATTTAACCGTTTTTGACCCTAACTCAAAAGTTTCAAAAGTGACCAAAATCGGTCCAAAAGTAAAGGCTAACCCCTTTACTTTTTTTTTTCCGGATTTTTTTAAAAAAATCGGGAAAAATATTTTTAGCCAAAATACAGCCTTCTGCTTTTCACAGAATGTCTAAAACGACTTTATTTAACCGTTTTTTGACCCTAACTCAAAAGTTTCAAAAGCGACCAAAATCGGTCAAAAAGTAAAGGCTAACCCCTTTACTTTTTTTTTTTCCGGATTTTTTTAAAAAAATCGGGAAAAATATTTTTAGCCAAAATACAGCCTTCTGCTTTTCACAGAAGGTCTAAAACGACTTTATTTAACCGTTTTTGACCCTAACTCAAAAGTGACCAAAATCGGTCAAAAAGTAAAGGCTAACCCCTTTACTTTTTTTTTTCCGGATTTTTTTAAAAAAATCGGGAAAAATATTTTTTAGCCAAAATACAGCCTTCTCCTTTTCACAGAAGGTCTAAAACGACTTTATTTAACCGTTTTTGACCCTAACTCAAAAGTTTCAAAAGCGACCAAAATCGGTCAAAAAGTAAAGGCTAACCCCTTTACTTTTTTTTTCCGGATTTTTTTTTAAAAATCGGGAAAAATATTTTTAGCCAAAATACAGCCTTCTGCTTTTCACAGAAGGTCTAAAACGACTTTATTTAACCGTTTTTGAGCCTAACTCAAAAGTTTCAAAAGCGACCAAAATCGGTCAAAAAGTAAAGGCTAACCCCTTTACTTTTTTTTTCCGGATTTTTTTAAAAAAATCGGGAAAAATATTTTTAGCCAAAATACAGCCTTCTGCTTTTCACAGAAGGTCTAAAACGACTTTATTTAACCTTTTTTAACCCTAACTCAAAAGTTTCAAAAGCGACCAAAATCGGTCAAAAAGTAAAGGCTAACTAACCCCTTTACTTTTTTTTTTCCGAATTTTTAAAAAAAAATCGGGAAAAATATTTTTAGCCAAAATACAGCCTTCTGCTTTTCACAGAAGGTCTAAAACGACTTTATTTAAACCGTTTTTTGACCCTAACTCAAAAGTTTCAAAAGTGACCAAAATCGGTCAAAAAGTAAAGGCTAACAACCCCTTTACTTTTTTTTCCGGATTTTTTTAAAAAATCGGGAAAAATATTTTTAGACAAAATACAGCCTTCTGCTTTTCACAGAAGGTCTAATACGACTTTATTTAACCGTTTTTGACCCTAACTCAAAAGTTTCAAAAGTGACCAAAATCGGTCAAAAAGTAAAGGCTAACCCCTTTACTTTTTTTTTCCGGATTTTTTTAAAAAAATCGGGAAAAATATTTTTAGCCAAAATACAGCCTTCTGCTTTTCACAGAATGTCTAAAACGACTTTATTTAACCGTTTTTGACCCTAACTCAAAAGTTTCAAAAGCGACCAAAATCGGTCAAAAAGTAAAGGCTAACAACCCCTTTACTTTTTTTTCCGGATTTTTTTTTAAAAAATCGGGAAAAATATTTTTAGACAAAATACAGCCTTCTGCTTTTCACAGAAGGTCTAAAACGACTTTATTTAACCGTTTTTGACCCTAACTCAAAAGTTTCAAAAGCGACCAAAATCGGTCAAAAAGTAAAGGCTAACAACCCCTTTACTTTTTTTTCCGGATTTTTTTTTAAAAAATCGGGAAAAATATTTTTAGACAAAATACAGCCTTCTGCTTTTCACAGAAGGTCTAATACGACTTTATTTAACCGTTTTTGACCCTAACTCAAAAGTTTCAAAAGTGACCAAAATCGGTCAAAAAGTAAAGGCTAACCCCTTTACTTTTTTTTTCCGGATTTTTTTAAAAAAATCGGGAAAAATATTTTTAGCCAAAATACAGCCTTCTGCTTTTCACAGAATGTCTAAAACGACTTTATTTAACCGTTTTTGACCCTAACTCAAAAGTTTCAAAAGTGACCAAAATCGGTCAAAAAGTAAAGGCTAACAACCCCTTTACTTTTTTTTTCCGGATTTTTTTTTAAAAAATCGGGAAAAATATTTTTAGACAAAATACAGCCTTCTGCTTTTCACAGAAGGTCTAATACGACTTTATTTAACCGTTTTTGACCCTAACTCAAAAGTTTCAAAAGTGACCAAAATCGGTCAAAAAGTAAAGGCTAACCCCTTTACTTTTTTTTTTCCGGATTTTTTTAAAAAAAATCGGGAAAAATATTTTTAGCCAAAATACAGCCTTCTGCTTTTCACAGAATGTCTAAAACGACTTTATTTAACCGTTTTTGACCCTAACTCAAAAGTTTCAAAAGCGACCAAAATCGGTCAAAAAGTAAAGGCTAACCCCTTTACTTTTTTTTCTCCGGATTTTTTAAAAAAAAATCGGGAAAAATATTTTTAGCCAAAATACAGCCTTCTGCTTTTCACAGAAGGTCTAAAACGACTTCATTTAACCGTTTTTGACCCTAACTCAAAAGTTTCAAAAGCGACCAAAATCGGTCAAAAAGTAAAGGCTAACTAACCCCTTTACTTTTTTTTTTTTCCGAATTTTTAAAAAAAAATCGGGAAAAATATTTTTAGGCCAAAATAACAGCCTTCTGCTTTTCACAGAAGGTCTAAAACGACTTTATTTAACCGTTTTTGACCCTAACTCAAAAGTTTCAAAAGTGACCAAAATCGGTCAAAAAAGTAAAGGCTAACAACCCCTTTACTTTTTTTTTTCCGGATTTTTTTTTAAAAAATCGGGAAAAATATTTTTAGCCAAAATACAGCCTTCTGCTTTTCACAGAATGTCTAAAACGACTTTATTTAACCGTTTTTGACCCTAACTCAAAAGTTTCAAAAGCGACCAAAAATCGGTCAAAAAGTAAAGGCTAACCCCTTTACTTTTTTTTCCGGATTTTTTTAAAAAAAATCGGGAAAAAATATTTTTAGCCAAAATACAGCCTTCTGCTTTTCACAGAATGTCTAAAACGACTTTATTTAACCGTTTTTGACCCTAACTCAAAAGTTTCAAAAGTGACCAAAATCGGTCAAAAAGTAAAGGCTAACCCCTTTACTTTTTTTTTTCCGGATTTTTTTAAAAAAATCGGGAAAAATATTTTTTTAGCCAAAATACAGCCTTCTGCTTTTCACAGAATGTCTAAAACGACTTTATTTAACCGTTTTTGACCCTAACTCAAAAGTTTCAAAAGTGACCAAAATCGGTCAAAAAGTAAAGGCTAACCCCTTTACTTTTTTTTTTTTCCGGATTTTTTTAAAAAAAATCGGGAAAAATATTTTTTAGCCAAAATACAGCCTTCTGCTTTTCACAGAATGTCTAAAACGACTTTATTTAACCGTTTTTGACCCTAAACTCAAAAGTTTCAAAAGTGACCAAAATCGGTCAAAAAGTAAAGGCTAACCCCTTTACTTTTTTTTTTTTCCGGATTTTTTTAAAAAAATCGGGAAAAATATTTTTAGCCAAAATACAGCCTTCTGCTTTTCACAGAATGTCTAAAACGACTTTATTTAACCGTTTTTTGACCCTAACTCAAAAGTTTCAAAAGTGACCAAAATCGGTCAAAAAGTAAAGGCTAACAACCCCTTTACTTTTTTTTTCCGGATTTTTTTTTAAAAAAATCGGGAAAAATATTTTTAGCCAAAATACAGCCTTCTGCTTTTCACAGAAGGTCTAATACGACTTTATTTAACCGTTTTTGACCCTAACTCAAAAGTTTCAAAAGTGACCAAAATCGGTCAAAAAGTAAAGGCTAACCCCTTTACTTTTTTTTTTCCGGATTTTTTTTAAAAAAATCGGGAAAAATATTTTTTAGCCAAAATACAGCCTTCTGCTTTTCACAGAATGTCTAAAACGACTTTATTTAACCGTTTTTGACCCTAACTCAAAAGTTTCAAAAGCGACCAAAATCGGTCAAAAAGTAAAGGCTAACCCCTTTACTTTTTTTTCTCCGGATTTTTTAAAAAAAATCGGGAAAAATATTTTTAGGCCAAAATACAGCCTTCTGCTTTTCACAGAAGGTCTAAAACGACTTCATTTAACCGTTTTGACCCTAACTCAAAAGTTTCAAAAGCGACCAAAATCGGTCAAAAAGTAAAGGCTAACTAACCCCTTTACTTTTTTTTTTTCCGAATTTTTAAAAAAAAATCGGGAAAAATATTTTTTAGCCAAAATACAGCCTTCTGCTTTTCACAGAAGGTCTAAAACGACTTTATTTAAAACCGTTTTTTGACCCTAACTCAAAAGTTTCAAAAGTGACCAAAATCGGTCAAAAAGTAAAGGCTAACAACCCCTTTACTTTTTTTTCCGGATTTTTTTAAAAAAATCGGGAAAAATATTTTTAGCCAAAATACAGCCTTCTGCTTTTCACAGAATGTCTAAAACGACTTTATTTAACCGTTTTTGACCCTAACTCAAAAGTTTCAAAAGCGACCAAAATCGGTCAAAAAGTAAAGGCTAACCCCTTTACTTTTTTTTTCCGGATTTTTTTAAAAAAATCGGGAAAAATATTTTTAGCCAAAATACAGCCTTCTGCTTTTCACAGAATGTCTAAAACGACTTTATTTAACCGTTTTTGACCCTAACTCAAAAGTTTCAAAAGTGACCAAAATCGGTCAAAAAGTAAAGGCTAACCCCTTTACTTTTTTTTTTCCGGATTTTTTAAAAAAATCGGGAAAAATATTTTTAAGCCAAAATACAGCCTTCTGCTTTTCACAGAATGTCTAAAACGACTTTATTTAACCGTTTTTGACCCTAACTCAAAAGTTTCAAAAGTGACCAAAATCGGTCAAAAAGTAAAGGCTAACCCCTTTACTTTTTTTTTCCGGATTTTTTTAAAAAAATCGGGAAAAATATTTTTAGCCAAAATACAGCCTTCTGCTTTTCACAGAATGTCTAAAACGACTTTATTTAACCGTTTTTGACCCTAACTCAAAAGTTTCAAAAGTGACCAAAATCGGTCAAAAAGTAAAGGCTAACCCCTTTACTTTTTTTTTCCCGGATTTTTTTAAAAAAATCGGGAAAAAAATATTTTTAGCCAAAATACAGCCTTCTGCTTTTCACAGAATGTCTAAAACGACTTTATTTAACCGTTTTTTGACCCTAACTCAAAAGTTTCAAAAGTGACCAAAATCGGTCAAAAAGTAAAGGCTAACCCCTTTACTTTTTTTTTTCCGGATTTTTTTTAAAAAAAATCGGGAAAAAATATTTTTAGCCAAAATACAGCCTTCTGCTTTTCACAGAATGTCTAAAACGACTTTATTTAACCGTTTTTGACCCTAACTCAAAAGTTTCAAAAGCGACCAAAATCGGTCAAAAAGTAAAGGCTAACCCCTTTACTTTTTTTTTTTTCCGGATTTTTTTTAAAAAAATCGGGAAAAATATTTTTAGCCAAAATACAGCCTTCTGCTTTTCACAGAAGGTCTAAAACGACTTTATTTAACCGTTTTTGACCCTAACTCAAAAGTTTCAAAAGCGACCAAAATCGGTCAAAAAGTAAAGGCTAACCCCTTTACTTTTTTTTTCTCCGGATTTTTAAAAAAAAATCGGAAAAAATATTTTTAGCCAAAATACAGCCTTCTCCTTTTCACAGAAGGTCTAAAACGACTTTATTTAACCGTTTTTGACCCTAACTCAAAAGTTTCAAAAGCGACCAAAATCGGTCAAAAAGTAAAGGCTAACCCCTTTACTTTTTTTTTCCGGATTTTTTTAAAAAAAATCGGGAAAAATATTTTTAGCCAAAATACAGCCTTCTGCTTTTCACAGAAGGTCTAAAACGACTTTATTTAACCGTTTTTGACCCTAACTCAAAAGTTTCAAAAGCGACCAAAATCGGTCAAAAAGTAAAGGCTAACCCCTTTACTTTTTTTTTTTCCGGATTTTTAAAAAAAATCGGGAAAAATATTTTTAGCCAAAATACAAGCCTTCTGCTTTTCACAGAAGGTCTAAAACGACTTTATTTAACCGTTTTTGACCCTAACTCAAAAGTTTCAAAAGCGACCAAAATCGGTCAAAAAGTAAAGGCTAACCCCTTTACTTTTTTTTTTCCGGATTTTTTTTTAAAAAAATCGGGAAAAATATTTTTAGCCAAAATACAGCCTTCTGCTTTTCACAGAAGGTCTAAAACGACTTTATTTAACCGTTTTTGACCCTAACTCAAAAGTTTCAAAAGCGAACCAAAATCGGTCAAAAAGTAAAGGCTAACCCCTTTACTTTTTTTTTCCGGATTTTTTTAAAAAAATCGGGAAAAAATATTTTTAGCCAAAATACAGCCTTCTGCTTTTCACAGAAGGTCTAAAACGACTTTATTTAACCGTTTTTGACCCTAACTCAAAAGTTTCAAAAGTGACCAAAATCGGTCAAAAAGTAAAGGCTAACCCCTTTACTTTTTTTTTCCGGATTTTTTTTAAAAAAATCGGGAAAAATATTTTTAGCCAAAATACAGCCTTCTGCTTTTCACAGAATGTCTAAAACGACTTTATTTAACCGTTTTTGACCCTAACTCAAAAGTTTCAAAAGTGACCAAAATCGGTCAAAAAGTAAAGGCTAACCCCTTTACTTTTTTTTTTCCGGATTTTTTTTAAAAAAAATCGGGAAAAATATTTTTAGCCAAAATACAGCCTTCTGCTTTTCACAGAAGGTCTAAAACGACTTTATTTAACCGTTTTTGACCCTAACTCAAAAGTTTCAAAAGTGACCAAAATCGGTCAAAAAGTAAAGGCTAACACCCTTTACTTTTTTTTTCCGGATTTTTTTAAAAAAATCGGGAAAAATATTTTTAGCCAAAATACAGCCTTCTGCTTTTCACAGAAGGTCTAAAACGACTTTATTTAACCGTTTTTGACCCTAACTCAAAAGTTTCAAAAGCGACCAAAATCGGTCAAAAATAAAGGCTAACCCCTTTACTTTTTTTTTTTCCGGATTTTTTTTTAAAAAAATCGGGAAAAATATTTTTAGCCAAAATACAGCCTTCTGCTTTTCACAGAATGTCTAAAACGACTTTATTTAACCGTTTTTGACCCTAACTCAAAAGTTTCAAAAGCGACCAAAATCGGTCAAAAAGTAAAGGCTAACCCCTTTACTTTTTTTTTCCGGATTTTTTTTTAAAAAATCGGGAAAAATATTTTTAGCCAAAATACAGCCTTCTGCTTTTCACAGAATGTCTAAAACGACTTTATTTAACCGTTTTTGACCCTAACTCAAAAGTTTCAAAAGTGACCAAAATCGGTCAAAAAGTAAAGGCTAACCCCTTTACTTTTTTTTTCCGGATTTTTTTAAAAAAATCGGGAAAAATATTTTTAGCCAAAATACAGCCTTCTGCTTTTCACAGAATGTCTAAAACGACTTTATTTAACCGTTTTTGACCCTAACTCAAAAGTTTCAAAAGTGACCAAAATCGGTCAAAAAGTAAAGGCTAACCCCTTTACTTTTTTTTTTCCGGATTTTTTTAAAAAAATCGGGAAAAATATTTTTAGCCAAAATACAGCCTTCTGCTTTTCACAGAAGGTCTAAAACGACTTTATTTAACCGTTTTTGACCCTAACTCAAAAGTTTCAAAAGCGACCAAAATCGGTCAAAAAGTAAAGGCTAACCCCTTTACTTTTTTTTTTCCGGATTTTTTTAAAAAAATCGGGAAAAATATTTTTAGCCAAAATACAGCCTTCTGCTTTTCACAGAAGGTCTAAAACGACTTTATTTAACCGTTTTGACCCTAACTCAAAAGTTTCAAAAGCGACCAAAATCGGTCAAAAAGTAAAGGCTAACCCCTTTACTTTTTTTTTCCGGATTTTTAAAAAAAAATCGGGAAAAATATTTTTAGCCAAAATACAGCCTTCTGCTTTTCACACAGAAGGTCTAAAACGACTTTATTTAACCGTTTTTGACCCTAACTCAAAAGTTTCAAAAGCGACCAAAATCGGTCAAAAAGTAAAGGCTAACCCCTTTACTTTTTTTTCTCCGGATTTTTTAAAAAAAATCGGGAAAAATATTTTTAGCCAAAATACAGCCTTCTGCTTTTCACAGAAGGTCTAAAACGACTTTATCTAACCGTTTTTGACCCTAACTCAAAAGTTTCAAAAGTGACCAAAATCGGTCAAAAAGTGAAGGCTAAGCCCTTTACTCTTTTTTTTCCGGATTTTTTTAAAAAAATCGGGAAAAATATTTTTAGCCAAAATACAGCCTTCTGCTTTTCACAGAAGGTCTAAAACGACTTTATTTAACCGTTTTTGACCCTAACTCAAAAGTGACCAAAATCGGTCAAAAAGTAAAGGCTAACCCCTTTACTTTTTTTTTCCGGATTTTTAAAAAAAAAATCGGGAAAAATATTTTTAGCCAAAATACAGCCTTCTGCTTTTCACAGAAGGTCTAAAACGACTTTATTTAACCGTTTTTGACCCTAACTCAAAAGTTTCAAAAGCGGACCAAAATCGGTCAAAAAGTAAAGGCTAACCCCTTTACTTTTTTTTCCGGATTTTTTTAAAAAAATCGGGAAAAATATTTTTAGCCAAAATACAGCCTTCTGCTTTTCACAGAAGGTCTAAAACGACTTTATTTAACCGTTTTTTGACCCTAACTCAAAAGTTTCAAAAGCGACCAAAATCGGTCAAAAAGTAAAGGCTAACCCCTTTACTTTTTTTTTTCCGGATTTTTTTTAAAAAAATCGGGAAAAATATTTTTAGCCAAAATACAGCCTTCTGCTTTTCACAGAAGGTCTAAAACGACTTTATTTAACCGTTTTTGACCCTAACTCAAAAGTTTCAAAAGCGACCAAAATCGGTCAAAAAGTAAAGGCTAACCCCTTTACTTTTTTTTTCCGGATTTTTTTAAAAAAAATCGGGAAAAATATTTTTAGCCAAAATACAGCCTTCTGCTTTTCACAGAAGGTCTAAAACGACTTTATTTAACCGTTTTTGACCCTAACTCAAAAGTTTCAAAAGCGACCAAAATCGGTCAAAAAGTAAAGGCTAACTAACCCCTTTACTTTTTTTTTTCCGGATTTTTTTAAAAAAATCGGGAAAAATATTTTTAGCCAAAATACAGCCTTCTGCTTTTCACAGAAGGTCTAAAACGACTTTATTTAAACCGTTTTTGACCCTAACTCAAAAGTTTCAAAAGTGACCAAAATCGGTCAAAAAGTAAAGGCTAACCCCTTTACTTTTTTTTTTCCGGATTTTTTTAAAAAAATCGGGAAAAATATTTTTAGCCAAAATACAGCCTTCTGCTTTTCACAGAATGTCTAAAACGACTTTATTTAACCGTTTTTGACCCTAACTCAAAAGTTTCAAAAGCGACCAAAATCGGTCAAAAAGTAAAGGCTAACCCCTTTACTTTTTTTTTTCCGGATTTTTTTAAAAAAATCGGGAAAAATATTTTTAGCCAAAATACAGCCTTCTGCTTTTCACAGAAGGTCTAAAACGACTTTATTTAACCGTTTTTGACCCTAACAAAAGTTTCAAAAGTGACCAAAATCGGTCAAAAAGTAAAGGCTAACCCCTTTACTTTTTTTTTTCCGGATTTTTTTAAAAAAAATCGGGAAAAATATTTTTAGCCAAAATACAGCCTTCTGCTTTTCACAGAAGGTCTAAAACGACTTTATTTAACCGTTTTTGACCCTAACTCAAAAGTTTCAAAAGCGACCAAAATCGGTCAAAAAGTAAAGGCTAAAACCCCTTTACTTTTTTTTTCCGGATTTTTTTTAAAAAAATCGGGAAAAATATTTTTAGCCAAAATACAGCCTTCTGCTTTTCACAGAAGGTCTAAAACGACTTTATTTAACCGTTTTTTGACCCTAACTCAAAAGTTTCAAAAGCGACCAAAATCGGTCAAAAAGTAAAGGCTAACCCCTTTACTTTTTTTTTTTTCCGGATTTTTTAAAAAAAATCGGGAAAAATATTTTTAGCCAAAATACAGCCTTCTGCTTTTCACAGAAGGTCTAAAACGACTTTATTTAACCGTTTTTGACCCTAACTCAAAAGTTTCAAAAGCGACCAAAATCGGTCAAAAAGTAAAGGCTAACTAACCCCTTTACTTTTTTTTTTCCGGATTTTTTAAAAAAAAATCGGGAAAAATATTTTTAGCCAAAATACAGCCTTCTGCTTTTCACAGAAGGTCTAAAACGACTTTATTTAACCGTTTTTGACCCTAACTCAAAAGTTTCAAAAGTGACCAAAATCGGTCAAAAAGTAAAGGCTAACAACCCCTTTACTTTTTTTTTCCGGATTTTTTTTAAAAAAATCGGGAAAAATATTTTTAGCCAAAATACAGCCTTCTGCTTTTCACAGAAGGTCTAAAACGACTTTATTTAACCGTTTTTGACCCTAACTCAAAAGTTTCAAAAGTGACCAAAATCGGTCAAAAAGTAAAGGCTAACCCCTTTACTTTTTTTTTTCCGGATTTTTTTAAAAAAATCGGGAAAAATATTTTTAGCCAAAATACAGCCTTCTGCTTTTCACAGAATGTCTAAAACGACTTTATTTAACCGTTTTTTGACCCTAACTCAAAAGTTTCAAAAGCGACCAAAATCGGTCAAAAAGTAAAGGCTAACCCCTTTACTTTTTTTTTCCGGATTTTTTTTTAAAAATCGGGAAAAATATTTTTAGCCAAAATACAGCCTTCTGCTTTTCACAGAAGGTCTAAAACGACTTTATTTAACCGTTTTTTGACCCTAACTCAAAAGTGACCAAAATCGGTCAAAAAGTAAAGGCTAACCCCTTTACTTTTTTTTTCCGGATTTTTTTAAAAAAATCGGGAAAAATATTTTTAGCCAAAATACAGCCTTCTGCTTTTCACAGAAGGTCTAAAACGACTTTATTTAACCGTTTTTGACCCTAACTCAAAAGTTTCAAAAGCGACCAAAATCGGTCAAAAAGTAAAGGCTAAACCCCTTTACTTTTTTTTTCCGGATTTTTTTAAAAAATCGGGAAAAATATTTTTAGCCAAAATACAGCCTTCTGCTTTTCACAGAAGGTCTAAAACGACTTTATTTAACCGTTTTTGACCCTAACTCAAAAGTTTCAAAAGTGACCAAAATCGGTCAAAAAGTAAAGGCTAACAACCCCTTTACTTTTTTTTCCGGATTTTTTTAAAAAAATCGGGAAAAATATTTTTAGCCAAAATACAGCCTTCTGCTTTTCACAGAAGGTCTAAAACGACTTTATTTAACCGTTTTTGACCCTAACTCAAAAGTTTCAAAAGCGACCAAAATCGGTCAAAAAGTAAAGGCTAACCCCTTTACTTTTTTTTCCGGATTTTTTTAAAAAAAATCGGGAAAAATATTTTTAGCCAAAATACAGCCTTCTGCTTTTCACAGAATGTCTAAAACGACTTTATTTAACCGTTTTTTGACCCTAACTCAAAAGTTTCAAAAGCGACCAAAATCGGTCAAAAAGTAAAGGCTAACCCCTTTACTTTTTTTTTTTTTCCGGATTTTTTTAAAAAAAATCGGGAAAAATATTTTTAGCCAAAATACAGCCTTCTGCTTTTCACAGAAGGTCTAAAACGACTTTATTTAACCGTTTTTAACCCTAACTCAAAAGTTTCAAAAGCGACCAAAATCGGTCAAAAAGTAAAGGCTAACTAACCCCTTTACTTTTTTTTTTCCGGATTTTTTAAAAAAAAAATCGGGAAAAATATTTTTAGCCAAAATACAGCCTTCTGCTTTTCACAGAAGGTCTAAAACGACTTTATTTAACCGTTTTTGACCCTAACTCAAAAGTTTCAAAAGTGACCAAAATCGGTCAAAAAGTAAAGGCTAACAACCCCTTTACTTTTTTTTTTCCGGATTTTTTTTAAAAAAATCGGGAAAAATATTTTTAGACAAAATACAGCCTTCTGCTTTTCACAGAAGGTCTAATACGACTTTATTTAACCGTTTTTGACCCTAACTCAAAAGTTTCAAAAGTGACCAAAATCGGTCAAAAAGTAAAGGCTAACCCCTTTACTTTTTTTTTCCGGATTTTTTTAAAAAAAATCGGGAAAAATATTTTTAGCCAAAATACAGCCTTCTGCTTTTCACAGAATGTCTAAAACGACTTTATTTAACCGTTTTTGACCCTAACTCAAAAGTTTCAAAAGCGACCAAAATCGGTCAAAAAAGTAAAGGCTAACCCCTTTACTTTTTTTTTTCCGGATTTTTTTTAAAAAAAAATCGGGAAAAATATTTTTAGCCAAAATACAGCCTTCTGCTTTTCACAGAAGGTCTAAAACGACTTTATTTAAACCGTTTTTGACCCTAACTCAAAAGTTTCAAAAGTGACCAAAATCGGTCAAAAAGTAAAGGCTAAACCCCTTTACTTTTTTTTTTCCGGATTTTTTTAAAAAAATCGGGAAAAATATTTTTAGCCAAAATACAGCCTTCTGCTTTTCACAGAAGGTCTAAAACGACTTTATTTAACCGTTTTTGACCCTAACTCAAAAGTTTCAAAAGCGACCAAAATCGGTCAAAAAGTAAAGGCTAACTAACCCCTTTACTTTTTTTTTTCCGGATTTTTTAAAAAAAATCGGGAAAAATATTTTTAGCCAAAATACAGCCTTCTGCTTTTCACAGAAGGTCTAAAACGACTTTATTTAACCGTTTTTGACCCTAACTCAAAAGTTTCAAAAGCGACCAAAATCGGTCAAAAAGTAAAAGGCTAACTAACCCCTTTACTTTTTTTTTTTTTCCGGATTTTTTAAAAAAAAATCGGGAAAAATATTTTTAGCCAAAATACAGCCTTCTGCTTTTCACAGAAGGTCTAAAACGACTTTATTTAACCGTTTTTGACCCTAACTCAAAAGTTTCAAAAGTGACCAAAATCGGTCAAAAAAGTAAAGGCTATAACCCCTTTACTTTTTTTTCCGGATTTTTTAAAAAAAATCGGGAAAAAATATTTTTAGCCAAAATACAGCCTTCTGCTTTTCACAGAAGGTCTAAAACGACTTTATTTAACCGTTTTTGACCCTAACTCAAAAGTTTCAAAAGTGACCAAAATCGGTCAAAAAGTAAAGGCTAACCCCTTTACTTTTTTTTTTCCGGATTTTTTTTAAAAAATCGGGAAAAATATTTTTAGCCAAAATACAGCCTTCTGCTTTTCACAGAATGTCTAAAACGACTTTATTTAACCGTTTTTGACCCTAACTCAAAAGTTTCAAAAGCGACCAAAATCGGTCAAAAAGTAAAGGCTAACCCCTTTACTTTTTTTTTCCGGATTTTTTTAAAAAAATCGGGAAAAATATTTTTAGCCAAAATACAGCCTTCTGCTTTTCACAGCAGAAGGTCTAAAACGACTTTATTTAACCGTTTTTTGACCCTAAACTCAAAAGTTTCAAAAGCGACCAAAATCGGTCAAAAAGTAAAGGCTAACCCCTTTACTTTTTTTTCCGGATTTTTTTTTTAAAAAAAATCGGGAAAAATATTTTTAGCCAAAATACAGCCTTCTGCTTTTCACAGAAGGTCTAAAACCCACTTCATTTAAGAATGTTTAATACGACTTTATTAACCGTTTTTGACCCTAACTCCAAAGTGACCAAAATCGGTCAAAAAGTAAAGGCTAACAACCCCTTTACTTTTTTTTTCCGGATTTTTTTTAAAAAAATCGGGAAAAAATATTTTTTAGCCAAAAATACAGCCTTCTGCTTTTCACAGAAGGTCTAAAACGACTTTATTTAACCGTTTTTTGACCCTAACTTCAAAAGTTTCAAAAGCGACCAAAATCAGGTCAAAAAGTAAAGGCTAAACCCTTTTACTCCGGATTTTTTAAAAAAAATCGGGAAAAAATATTTTTAGCCAAAATACAGCCCTTCTGCTTTTCACAGAAGGTCTAAAACGACTTTATTTAACCGTTTTTGACCCTAACTCAAAAGTTTCAAAAGCGACCAAAATCGGTCAAAAAGTAAAGGCTAAAACCCCTTTACTTTTTTTTTCCGAATTTTTAAAAAAAAATCGGGAAAAATATTTTTAGCCAAAATACAGCCTTCTGCTTTTCACAGAAGGTCTAAAACGACTTTATTTAACCGTTTTTGAACCCTAACTCAAAAGTTTCAAAAGTGACCAAAATCGGTCAAAAAGTAAAGGCTAACAACCCCTTTACTTTTTTTTCCGGATTTTTTTAAAAAAAATCGGGAAAAATATTTTTAGCCAAAATACAGCCTTCTGCTTTTCACAGAAGGTCTAAAACGACTTTATTTAACCGTTTTTTGACCCTAACTCAAAAGTTTCAAAAGTGACCAAAATCGGTCAAAAAGTAAAGGCTAACCCCTTTACTTTTTTTTTTCCGGATTTTTTTTAAAAAAAAAATCGGGAAAAAATATTTTTAGCCAAAATACAGCCTTCTGCTTTTCACAGAAGGTCTAAAACGACTTTATTTAACCGTTTTTGACCCTAACTCAAAAGTTTCAAAAGCGACCAAAATCGGTCAAAAAGTAAAGGCTAACTAACCCCTTTACTTTTTTTTTTCCGAATTTTTAAAAAAAAAATCGGGAAAAATATTTTTAGCCAAAATACAGCCTTCTGCTTTTCACAGAAGGTCTAAAACGACTTTATTTAACCGTTTTTGACCCTAACTCAAAAGTTTCAAAAGTGACCAAAATCGGTCAAAAAGTAAAGGCTAACAACCCCTTTACTTTTTTTTCCGGATTTTTTTTTAAAAAATCGGGAAAAATATTTTTAGACAAAATACAGCCTTCTGCTTTTCACAGAAGGTCTAATACGACTTTATTTAACCGTTTTTTGACCCTAACTCAAAAGTTTCAAAAGTGACCAAAATCGGTCAAAAAGTAAAGGCTAACCCCTTTACTTTTTTTTTCCGGATTTTTTTAAAAAAATCGGGAAAAATATTTTTAGCCAAAATACAGCCTTCTGCTTTTCACAGAATGTCTAAAACGACTTTATTTAACCGTTTTTGACCCTAACTCAAAAGTTTCAAAAGCGACCAAAATCGGTCAAAAAGTAAAGGCTAACCCCTTTACTTTTTTTTTCCGGATTTTTTTAAAAAAATCGGGAAAAATATTTTTAGCCAAAATACAGCCTTCTGCTTTTCACAGAAGGTCTAAAACGACTTTATTTAACCGTTTTTGACCCTAACTCAAAAGTTTCAAAAGTGACCAAAATCGGTCAAAAAGTAAAGGCTAACAACCCCTTTACTTTTTTTTCCGGATTTTTTTTTAAAAAAATCGGGAAAAATATTTTTAGCCAAAATACAGCCTTCTGCTTTTCACAGAAGGTCTAAAACGACTTTATTTAACCGTTTTTGACCCTAACTCAAAAGTTTCAAAAGCGACCAAAATCGGTCAAAAAGTAAAGGCTAACTAACCCCTTTACTTTTTTTTTTCCGAATTTTTAAAAAAAAATCGGGAAAAATATTTTTAGCCAAAATACAGCCTTCTGCTTTTCACAGAAGGTCTAAAACGACTTTATTTAACCGTTTTTGACCCTAACTCAAAAGTTTCAAAAGTGACCAAAATCGGTCAAAAAGTAAAGGCTAACCCCTTTACTTTTTTTTCTCCGGATTTTTTTAAAAAAATCGGGAAAAAATATTTTTAGCCAAAATACAGCCTTCTGCTTTTCACAGAAGGTCTAAAACGACTTTATTTAACCGTTTTTGACCCTAACTCAAAAGTTTCAAAAGCGACCAAAATCGGTCAAAAAAGTAAAGGCTAACTAACCCCTTTACTTTTTTTTCCGAATTTTTAAAAAAAATCGGGAAAAATATTTTTAGCCAAAATACAGCCTTCTGCTTTTCACAGAAGGTCTAAAACGACTTTATTTAACCGTTTTTGACCCTAACTCAAAAGTTTCAAAAGTGACCAAAATCGGTCAAAAAGTAAAGGCTAACACCCTTTACTTTTTTCCGGATTTTTTTAATAAAAATAATCGGGAAAAATATTTTTAGCCAAAATTAATGGCCTTCTGCTTTTCACAGAAGGTCTAAAACGACTTTATTTACACCGTTTTTTGACCCTAACTCAAAAGTTGAAAAAGCGACCAAAATCGGTCAAAAAGTAAAGGCTAACCCCTTTACTTTTTTTTTCCGGATTTTTTTCAAAAAAAAAAACTGTTTTAACTGGTTTATCTCATTAAAAATTGAATGGATTGTTTCTACTTTTTTCAGCTGATCTATTCCATAGTTGGTGTGCTATACAATGAACTAAATATTTGGACCCTTACTTCCAAAGTTGAAAAATGGCCAAAATCGGTCAAAAAGTAAAGGCTAACCCCTTTACTTTTTTTTTTCCGGATTTTTTTTTAAAAAAAAATCGGGAAAAATATTTTTAGCCAAAATACAGCCTTCTGCTTTTCACAGAATGGTCTAAAACGACTTTATTTAACCGTTTTTGACCCTAACTCAAAAGTTTCAAAAGCGACCAAAATCGGTCAAAAAGTAAAGGCTAACCCCTTTACTTTTTTTTTCCGGATTTTTTTAAAAAAATCGGGAAAAATATTTTTAGCCAAAATACAGCCTTCTGCTTTTCACAGAAGGTCTAAAACGACTTCATTTAACCGTTTTTGACCCTAACTCAAAAGTTTCAAAAGTGACCAAAATCGGTCAAAAAGTAAAGGCTAACCCCTTTACCCTTTTTTTTTTTCTCCAGATTTTTAAAAAAAAAATCGGGAAAAATATTTTTAGCCAAAATACAGCCTTCTGCTTTTCACAGAAGGTCCTAAAACGACTTTATTTAACCGTTTTTGACCCTAACTCAAAAGTTTCAAAAGCGACCAAAATCGGTCAAAAAGTAAAGGCTAACCCCTTTACTTTTTTTTCTCCGGATTTTTTTAAAAAAATCGGGAAAAATATTTTTAGCCAAAATACAGCCTTCTGCTTTTCACAGAAGGTCTAAAACGACTTTATTTAACCGTTTTTGACCCTAACTCAAAAGTTTCAAAAGTGACCAAAATCGGTCAAAAAGTAAAGGCTAACCCCTTTACTTTTTTTTTCCGGATTTTTTTAAAGAAATCGGGAAAAATATTTTTAGCCAAAATACAAGCCTTCTGCTTTTCACAGAAGGTCTAAAACGACTTTATTTAACCGTTTTTTGACCCTAACTCAAAAGTTTCAAAAGTGACCAAAATCGGTCAAAAAGTAAAGGCTAACCCCTTTACTTTTTTTTTTCCGGATTTTTTAAAGAAATCGGGAAAAATATTTTTAGCCAAAATACAGCCTTCTGCTTTTCACAGAATGTCTAAAACGACTTTATTTAACCGTTTTTGACCCTAACTCAAAAGTTTCAAAAGCGACCAAAATCGGTCAAAAAGTAAAGGCTAACTAACCCCTTTACTTTTTTTTTCCGGATTTTTTTAAAAAAATCGGGAAAAATATTTTTAGCCAAAATACAGCCTTCTGCTTTTCACAGAAGGTCTAAAACGACTTCATTTAACCGTTTTTGACCCTAACTCAAAAGTTTCAAAAGTGACCAAAATCGGTCAAAAAGTAAAGGCTAACCCCTTTACTTTTTTTTTCTCCGGATTTTTTAAAAAAATCGGGAAAAATATTTTTAGCCAAAATACAGCCTTCTGCTTTTCACAGAAGGTCTAAAACGACTTTATTTAACCGTTTTTGACCCTAACTCAAAAGTTTCAAAAGCGACCAAAATCGGTCAAAAAGTAAAGGCTAACTAACCCCTTTACATTTTTTTTTTTTTTCCGAATTTTTTTAAAAAAAATCGGGAAAAATATTTTTAGCCAAAATACAGCCTTCTGCTTTTCACAGAAGGTCTAAAACGACTTTATTTAACCGTTTTTGACCCTAACTCAAAAGTTTCAAAAGTGACCAAAATCGGTCAAAAAGTAAAGGCTAACCCCTTTACTTTTTGACCGATTTTGACCATAAAAAGTAAACTGGTTTATCTCATTAAAAATTGAATGGATTGTTCTACTTTTTTCAGTGGTTATTCCGTAGTTGGTGTGCTATACAATGAACTAAAATATTTAGCCTTACTTCCAAAGTTGAAAAATGGCCAAAATCGGTCAAAAATTAAAGGCTAACCCCTTTACTTTTTTTTTCCGGATTTTTTTCAAAAAAAAAAAACTGTTTTAACTGGTTTATCTCATTAAAAATTGAATGGATTGTTCTACTTTTTTCAGTGGTTATTCCATAGTTGGTGTGCTATACAATGAACTAAAATATTTAGCCTTACTTCCAAAGTTGAAAAATGGCCAAAATCGGTCAAAAAGTAAAGGCTAACCCCTTTACTTTTTTTTTCCGGATTTTTTTAAAAAAATCGGGAAAAATATTTTTAGCCAAAATACAGCCTTCTGCTTTTCACAGAAGGTCTAAAACGACTTTATTTAACCGTTTTTGACCCTAACTCAAAAGTTTCAAAAGCGACCAAAATCGGTCAAAAAGTAAAGGCTAACCCCTTTACTTTTTTTTCTCCGGATTTTTTAAAAAAAATCGGGAAAAATATTTTTAGCCAAAATACAGCCTTCTGCTTTTCACAGAAGGTCTAAAACGACTTCATTTAACCGTTTTTGACCCTAACTCAAAAGTTTCAAAAGCGACCAAAATCGGTCAAAAAGTAAAGGCTAACTAACCCCTTTACTTTTTTTTTTCCGAATTTTTAAAAAAAAATCGGGAAAAATATTTTTAGCCAAAATACAGCCTTCTGCTTTTCACAGAAGGTCTAAAACGACTTTATTTAACCGTTTTTGACCCTAACTCAAAAGTTTCAAAAGTGACCAAAATCGGTCAAAAAGTAAAGGCTAACAACCCCTTTACTTTTTTTTTTTCCGGATTTTTTTTTAAAAAATCGGGAAAAATATTTTTAGACAAAATACAGCCTTCTGCTTTTCACAGAAGGTCTAATACGACTTTATTTAACCGTTTTTGACCCTAACTCAAAAGTTTCAAAAGTGACCAAAATCGGTCAAAAAGTAAAGGCTAACCCCTTTACTTTTTTTTTCCGGATTTTTTTAAAAAAATCGGGAAAAATATTTTTTAGCCAAAATACAGCCTTCTGCTTTTCACAGAATGTCTAAAACGACTTTATTTAACCGTTTTTGACCCTAACTCAAAAGTTTCAAAAGCGACCAAAATCGGTCAAAAAGTAAAGGCCCCTTTACTTTTTTTTTCCGGATTTTTTTAAAAAAATCGGGAAAAAATATTTTTAGCCAAAATACAGCCTTCTGCTTTTCACAGAAGGTCTAAAACGACTTTATTTAAACCGTTTTTGACCCTAACTCAAAAGTTTCAAAAGTGACCAAAATCGGTCAAAAAGTAAAGGCTAACCCCTTTACTTTTTTTTTCTCGGATTTTTAAAAAATCGGGAAAAATATTTTTAGCCAAAATACAGCCTTCTCCTTTTCACAGAAGGTCTAAAACGACTTTATTTAACCGTTTTTGACCCTAACTCAAAAGTTTCAAAAGCGACCAAAATCGGTCAAAAAGTAAAGGCTAACCCCTTTACTTTTTTTTTCCGGATTTTTTAAAAAAAATCGGGAAAAATATTTTTAGCCAAAATACAGCCTTCTGCTTTTCACAGAAGGTCTAAAAACGACTTTCATTTAACCGTTTTTGACCCTAACTCAAAAGTTTCAAAAGCGACCAAAATCGGTCAAAAAGTAAAGGCTAAGCCCTTTACTCTTTTTTTTTCCGGATTTTTTAAAAAAATCGGGAAAAATATTTTTAGCCAAAATACAGCCTTCTGCTTTTCACAGAAGGTCTAAAACGACTTTTATTTAACCGTTTTTGACCCTAAACTCAAAAGTGACCAAAATCGGTCAAAAAGTAAAGGCTAACCCCTTTACTTTTTTTTCCGGATATTTTTAAAAAAATCGGGAAAAATATTTTTAGCCAAAATACAGCCTTCTCCTTTTCACAGAAGGTCTAAAACGACTTTATTTAACCGTTTTTGACCCTAACTCAAAAGTTTCAAAAGTGACCAAAATCCGTCAAAAAGTAAAGGCTAACCCCTTTAATTTTTGACCGATTTTGACCATAAAAAGTAAACTGGTTTATCTCATTAAAAATTGAATGGATTGTTCTACTTTTTTCAGTGGTTATTCCGTAGTTGGTGTGCTATACAATGAACTAAAATATTTAGCCTTACTTCCAAAGTTGAAAAATGGCCAAAATCGGTCAAAAAGTAAAGGCTAACCCCTTTACTTTTTTTCCCCGAATTTTTTTCAAAAAATCAAAAACATTTTTTTTAGCCAAAATACAGCCTTCTCCTTTTCACAGAAGGTCTAAAACGACTTTATTTAACCGTTTTTGACCCTAACTCAAAAGTTTCAAAAGTGACCAAAATCCGTCAAAAAGTAAAGGCTAACCCCTTTAATTTTTGACCGATTTTGACCATAAAAAGTAAACTGGTTTATCTCATTAAAAATTGAATGGATTGTTCTACTTTTTTCAGTGGTTATTCCGTAGTTGGTGTGCTATACAATGAACTAAAATATTTAGCCTTACTTCCAAAGTTGAAAAATGGCCAAAATCGGTCAAAAAGTAAAGGCTAACCCCTTTACTTTTTTTTTCCGGATTTTTTTCAAAAAATCAAAAAAATACATTTTTAAACTGGTTTATCTCATTAAAAATTGAATGGATTGTTCTACTTTTTTCAGTAGTTATTCCATAGTTGGTGTGCTATACAATGAACTAAAATATTTAGCCTTACTTCCAAAGTTGAAAAATGGCCAAAATCGGTCAAAAAGTAAACGCTAACCCCTTTACTTTTTTTTTCCGGATTTTTTTCAAAAAATAAAAAAAAAACATTTTTAAACTGGTTTATCTCATTAAAAATTGAATGAATTGTTGTACTTTTTTCAGTGGTTATTCCATAGTTGGTGTGCTATACAATGAACTAAAATATTTAGCCTTACTTCCAAAGTTGAAAAATGTCCAAAATCGGTCAAAAAGTAAAGGCTAACCCCTTTACTTTTTTTTTCCGGATTTTTTTCAAAAAATCAAAACAAGAATTTTTAAACTGGTTTATCTCATTAAAAATTGAATGGATTGTTCTACTTTTTTCAGTGGTTATTCCATAGTTGGTGTGCTATACAATGAACTAAAATATTTAGCCTTACTTCCAAAGTTGAAAAATGGCCAAAATCGGTCAAAAAGTAAAGGCTAACCCCTTTACTTTTTTTTTCCGGATTTTTTTCAAAAAATAAAAACAAGAATTTTTAAACTGGTTTATCTCATTAAAAATTGAATGGATTGTTCTACTTTTTTCAGTGGTTATTCCAACGTTGGTGTACTATACAATGAACTAAAATATTTAGCCTTACTTGCAAAGTTGAAAAATGGCCAAAATCGGTCAAAAAGTAAAGGCTAACCCCTTTAACTTTTTTTTTTCCGGATTTTTTTCAAAAAAATCAAAAAAATACAATTTTAAACTGGTTTATCTCATTAAAAATTTGAATGGATTTGTTCTACTTTTTTCAGTGGTTATTTCCGTAGTTGGTGTGCTATTACAATGAACTAAAAATATTTAGCCTTACTTCCAAAGTTGAAAAATGGCCAAAATCGGTCAAAAAGTAAAGGCTAACCCCTTTACTTTTTTTCCCCGAATTTTTTTCAAAAAATCAAAAACATTTTTTTTAGCCAAAATACAGCCTTCTCCTTTACACAGAAGGTCTAAAACGACTTTATTTAACCGTTTTTGACCCTAACTCAAAAGTTTCAAAAGTGACCAAAATCCGTCAAAAAGTAAAGGCTAACCCCTTTAATTTTTGACCGATTTTGACCATAAAAAGTAAACTGGTTTATCTCATTAAAAATTGAATGGATTGTTCTACTTTTTTCAGTGGTTATTCCATAGTTGGTGTGCTATACAATGAACTAAAATATTTAGCCTTACTTCCAAAGTTGAAAAATGGCCAAAATCGGTCAAAAAGTAAAGGCTAACCCCTTTACTTTTTTTTTCCGGATTTTTTTCAAAAAATAAAAAAAAATTACATTTTTTAAACTGGTTTATCTCATTAAAAATTGAATGGATTGTTCTAACTTTTTTCAGTAGTTATTCCATAGTTGGTGTGCTATAACAATGAACTAAAATATTTAGCCTTACTTCCAAAGTTGAAAAATGGCCAAAATCGGTTCAAAAAGTAAACGCTAACCCCTTTACTTTTTTTTTCCGGATTTTTTTCAAAAAATAAAAAAAAAACCATTTTTAAACTGGTTTATCTCATTAAAAATTGAATGAATTGTTGTACTTTTTTCAGTGGTTATTCCATAGTTGGTGTGCTATACCAATGAACTAAAATATTTAGCCTTACTTCCAAAGTTTGAAAAATGTCCAAAATCGGTCAAAAAGTAAAGGCTAACCCCTTTACTTTTTTTTTTCCGGATTTTTCAAAAAATCAAAACAAGAATTTTTTAAAACTGGTTTATCTCATTAAAAATTGAATGGATTGTTCTACTTTTTTCAGTGGTTATTCCATAGTTGGTGTGCTATACAATGAACTAAAATATTTTAGCCTTACTTCCAAAGTTGAAAAATGGCCATAAATCGGTCAAAAAGTAAAAGGCTAACCCCTTTACTTTTTTTTTTCCGGATTTTTTTCAAAAAATAAAAACAAGAATTTTTAAAACTGGTTTATCTCATTAAAAATTGAATGGATTGTTCTACTTTTTTCAGTGGTTATTCCAACGTTGGTGTACTATACAATGAACTAAAATATTTAGCCTTACTTGCAAAGTTGAAAAATGGCCAAAATCGGTCAAAAAGTAAAGGCTAACCCCTTTACTTTTTTTTTCCGGATTTTTTTCAAAAAATCAAAAAAATACAATTTTAAACTGGTTTATCTCATTAAAAATTGAATGGATTGTTCTACTTTTTTCAGTAGTTATTCCATAGTTGGTGTGCTATACAATGAACTAAAATATTTAGCCTTACTTCCAAAGTTGAAAAATGGCCAAAATCGGGTCAAAAAGTAAAGGCTAACCCCTTTACTTTTTTTTTTCCGGATTTTTTTTCAAAAAATCAAAAAAAATAATTTTTTAAACTGGTTTATCTCATTAAAAATTGAATGGATTGTTCTACTTTTTTCAGTGGTTATTCCATAGTTGGTGTGCTATACAATGAACTAAAATATTTAGCCTTACTTCCAAAGTTGAAAAATGGCCAAAATCGGTCAAAAAGTAAAGGCTAACCCCTTTACTTTTTTTTTCCTCCGGATTTTTTTTCATAAAAATCAAAAAAAATAATTTTTAAACTGGTTTATCTCATTAAAAATTGAATGGATTGTTCTACTTTTTTCAGTGGTTATTCCATAGTTGGTGTGCTATACAATGAACTAAAATATTTAGCCTTACTTCCAAAGTTGAAAAATGTCCAAAATCGGTCAAAAAGTAAAGGCTAACCCCTTTACTTTTTTTTTCCGGATTTTTTTCAAAAAATCAAAAAACAAGAATTTTTAAACTGGTTTATCTCATTAAAAATTGAATGGATTGTTCTACTTTTTTCAGTGGTTATTCCAACGTTGGTGTACTATACAATGAACTAAAATATTTAGCCTTACTTGCAAAGTTGAAAAAAATGGCCAAAATCGGTCAAAAAAGTAAAGGCTAACCCCTTTACTTTTTTTTTTTCCGGATTTTTTTCAAAAAATCAAAAAAATACAATTTTTAAACTGGTTTATCTCATTAAAAAATTGAATGGATTGTTCTACTTTTTTCAGTAGTTTATTCCATAGTTGGTGTGCTATACAATGAACTAAAATATTTAGCCTTACTTCCAAAGTTGAAAAATGGCCAAAATCGGTTCAAAAAAGTAAAGGCTAACCCCTTTACTTTTTTTTCCGGATTTTTTTCAAAAAATCAAAAAAAAATAATTTTTAAACTGGTTTATCTCATTAAAAAATTGAATGGATTGTTCTACTTTTTTCAGTGGTTATTCCATAGTTGGTGTGCTATAACAATGAACTAAAATATTTAGCCTTACTTCCCAAAGTTGAAAAATGGCCAAAATCGGTCAAAAAGTAAAGGCTAACCCTTTACTTTTTTTTTCCGGATTTTTTTCAAAAAATCAAAAAAATAATTTTTAAACTGGTTTATCTCATTAAAAATTGAATGGATTGTTCTACTTTTTTCAGTGGTTATTCCATAGTTGGTGTGCTATACAATGAACTAAAATATTTAGCCTTACTTCCAAAGTTGAAAAATGTCCAAAATCGGTCAAAAAGTAAAGGCTAACCCCTTTACTTTTTTTTTCCGGATTTTTTTCAAAAAATCAAAACAAGAATTTTTAAACTGGTTTATCTCATTAAAAATTGAATGGATTGTTCTACTTTTTTCAGTGGTTATTCCAACGTTGGTGTACTATACAATGAACTAAAATATTTAGCCTTACTTGCAAAGTTGAAAAATGGCCAAAATCGGTCAAAAAGTAAAGGCTAACCCCTTTACTTTTTTTTTCCGGATTTTTTTCAAAAAATCAAAACAAGAATTTTTAAACTGGGTTATCTCATTAAAAATTGAATGGATTGTTCTACTTTTTTCAGTGGTTATTCCAACGTTGGTGTACTATACAATGAACTAAAATATTTAGCCTTACTTCCAAAGTTGAAAAATGGCCAAAATCGGTCAAAAAGTAAAGGCTAACCCCTTTACTTTTTTTTTCCGGATTTTTTTCAAAAAATCAAAAAAAAAAATGTTTAAACTGGTTTATCTCATTAAAAATTGAATGGATTGTTCTACTTTTTTCAGTGGTTATTCCATAGTTGGTGTGCTATACAATGAACTAAAATATTTAGCCTTACTTCCACAGTTGAAAAAATGTCCAAAATCGGTCAAAAAGTAAAGGCTAACCCCTTTACTTTTTTTTTCCGGATTTTTTTCAAAAAAATCAAAACAAGAATTTTTAATACTGGTTTATCTCATTAAAAATTGAATGGATTGTTCTACTTTTTTCAGTGGTTATTTCCAACGTTGGTGTGCTATACAATGAACTAAAATATTTAGCCTTACTTCCAAAGTTGAAAAAATGGCCAAAATCGGTCAAAAAGTAAGGCTAACCCCTTTACTTTTTTTTTCCGGATTTTTTTTCAAAAAATCTAAAAAAATAAATTTTTAAACTGGTTTATCTCATTAAAAATTGAATGGATTGTTTCTACTTTTTTTCAGTGGTTATTCCAACGTTGGTGTACTATACAATGAACTAAAATATTTAGCCTTACTTCCAAAGTTGAAAAATGGCCAAAATCGGTCAAAAAAGTAAAGGCTAACCCCTTTACTTTTTTTTTCCGGAATTTTTTTTCAAAAAATCAAAAACATTTTTTTTTAGCCCAAAATACAGCCTTCTCCTTTTCACAGAAGGTCTAAAACGACTTTATTTTAACCGTTTTTTGACACTACTCAAAAGTTTCAAAAGTGACCAAAATCCCGTCAAAAAGTAAAGGCTAACCCCTTTAATTTTTGACCGATTTTGACCATAAAAAGTAAACTGGTTTATCTCATTAAAAATTGAATGGATTGTTCTACTTTTTTCAGTGGTTATTCCATAGTTGGTGTGCTATACAATGAACTAAAAATATTTAGGCCTTACTTCCAAAGTTGAAAAATGGCCAAAATCGGTCAAAAAGTAAAGGCTAACCCCTTTTTACTTTTTTTTTCCGGATTTTTTTTTCAAAAAATCAAAAAAAAAAATGTTTAAACTGGTTTATCTCATTAAAAATTGAATGGATTGTTCTACTTTTTTCAGTGGTTATTCTCCATAGTTTGGTGTGCTATACAATGAACTAAAATATTTAGCCTTACTTCCAAAGTTGAAAAAATGGCCAAAATCGGTCAAAAAGTAAAGGCTAACCCCTTTACTTTTTTTTTCCGGATTTTTTTCAAAAAATCAAAACAAGAAATTTTTTAAACTGGTTTATCTCATTAAAAATTGAATGGATTGTTTTCTACTTTTTTCAGTGGTTATTCCAACGTTGGTGTACTATACAATGAACTAAAAATTATTTAGCCTTACTTGCAAAGTTGAAAAAATGGCCAAAATTCGGTCAAAAAGTAAAGGCTAACCCCTTTACTTTTTTTTTTCCGGATTTTTTTCAAAAAAATAAAACAAGAATTTTTAAACTGGGTTATCTCATTAAAAATTGAATGGATTGTTCTACTTTTATCACTGTGGTTATTCCAACGTTGGTGTACTATACAATGAACTAAAATATTTAGCCACTTGCTTCCAAAGTTGAAAAATGGCCAAAAATCGGTCAAAAAGTAAAGGCTAACCCCTTTACTTTTTTTTCCCGAATTTTTTTCAAAAAATCAAAAACATTTTTTTTAGCCAAAATACAGCCTTCTCCTTTTCACAGAAGGTCTAAAAACTTTATTTAACCGTTTTTGACCCTAACTCAAAAGTTTCAAAAGTGACCAAAATCCGTCAAAAAGTAAAGGCTAACCCTTTAATTTTTTTTCCGATTTTGACCAAAAAATCAAAACTGGTTTATTCATTAAAAATTGAATGGATTGTTCTACTTTTTTTCAGTGGTTATTCCATAGTTGGTGTGCTATACAATGAACTAAAATATTTAGCCTTACTTCCAAAGTTGAAAAATGTCCAAAATCGGTCAAAAAGTAAAGGCTAACCCCTTTACTTTTTTTTTCCGGATTTTTTTCAAAAAATCAAAACAAGAATTTTTAAACTGGTTTATCTCATTAAAAATTGAATGGATTGTTCTACTTTTTTCAGTGGTTATTCCAACGTTGGTGTGCTATACAATGAACTAAAATATTTAGCCTTACTTCCAAAGTTGAAAAATGGCCAAAATCGGTCAAAAAGTAAAGGCTAACCCCTTTAATTTTTGACCGATTTTGACCATAAAAAGTAAACTGGTTTATCTCATTAAAAATTGAATGGATTGTTCTACTTTTTTCAGTGGTTATTCCATAGTTGGTGTGCTATACAATGAACTAAAATATTTAGCCTTACTTCCAAAGTTGAAAAATGTCCAAAATCGGTCAAAAAGTAAAGGCTAACCCCTTTACTTTTTTTTTCCGGATTTTTTTCAAAAAATCAAAACAAGAATTTTTAAACTGGTTTATCTCATTAAAAATTGAATGGATTGTTCTACTTTTTTCAGTGGTTATTCCAACGTTGGTGTGCTATACAATGAACTAAAATATTTAGCCTTACTTCCAAAGTTGAAAAATGGCCAAAATCGGTCAAAAAGTAAAGGCTAACCCCTTTACTTTTTTTTTCCGGATTTTTTTCAAAAAATCTAAAAAAATAAATTTTTAAACTGGTTTATCTCATTAAAAATTGAATGGATTGTTCTACTTTTTTCAGTAGTTATTCCATAGTTGGTGTGCTATACAATGAACTAAAATATTTAGCCTTACTTCCAAAGTTGAAAAATGGCCAAAATCGGTCAAAAAGTAAAGGCTAACCCCTTTACTTTTTTTTTTCCGAATTTTTAAAAAAAAATCGGGAAAAATATTTTTAGCCAAAATACAGCCTTCTGCTTTTCACAGAAGGTCTAAAACGACTTTATTTAACCGTTTTTGACCCTAACTCAAAAGTTTCAAAAGTGACCAAAATCGGTCAAAAAGTAAAGGCTAACAAACCCCTTTACTTTTTTTTTTCCGGATTTTTTTAAAAAAATCGGGAAAAAATATTTTTAGCCAAAATACAGCCTTCTGCTTTTCACAGAGGGTCTAATACGACTTTATTTAACCGTTTTTGACCCTAACTCAAAAGTTTCAAAAGTGACCAAAAATCGGTCAAAAAGTAAAGGCTAACCCCTTTACTTTTTTTTTCCGGATTTTTTTTAAAAAAATCGGGAAAATATTTTTAGCCAAAATACAGCCTTCTGCTTTTCACAGAATGTCTAAAACGACTTTATTTAACCGTTTTTGACCCTAACTCAAAAGTTTCAAAAGCGACCAAAATCGGTCAAAAAGTAAAGGCTAACCCCTTTACTTTTTTTTTCCGGATTTTTTTAAAAAAATCGGGAAAAATATTTTTAGCCAAAATACAGCCTTCTGCTTTTCACAGAAGGTCTAAAACGACTTTATTTAACCGTTTTTGACCCTAACTCAAAAGTTTCAAAAGTGACCAAAATCGGTCAAAAAGTAAAGGCTAACCCCTTTACTTTTTTTTCTCCGGATTTTTTAAAAAAAATAAAAAAAATATTTTTAGCCAAAATACAGCCTTCTCCTTTTCACAGAAGGTCTAAAACGACTTTATTTAAACCGTTTTTGACCCTAACTCAAAAGTTTCAAAAGTGACCAAAATCGGTCAAAAAGTAAAGGCTAACCCCTTTACTTTTTTTTTTCCGGATTTTGACATAAAAAGTAAAACTGGTTTATCTCATTAAAAATTGAATGATTGTTCTACTTTTTTCAGTGGTTATTCCAGAAGTTGGTGTCTAAAATGAACTAAAATATTTAGCCTTACTTCCAAAGTTTCAAAAGTGACCAAAATCGGTCAAAAAGTAAAGGCTAACCCCTTTACTTTTTTTTCCGGATTTTTTTCAAAAAATAAAAAAAAAACATTTTTAAAAATACTGGTTTCTCATTAAAAATTGAATGAATTGTACTACTTTTTTCAGTGGTTATTCCATAGTTGGTGTGCTATACAATGAACTAAAATATTTAGCCTTACTTCCAAAGTTGAAAAATGGCCAAAATCGGTCAAAAAGTAAAGGCTAACCCCTTTACTTTTTTTTTCCGGATTTTTTTTCAAAAAATCAAAAAAAACATTTTTAAACTGGTTTATCTCATTAAAAATTGAATGAATTGTTTCTACTTTTTTCAGTGGTTATTCCATAGTTGGTGTGCTATACAATGAACTAAAATATTTAGCCTTACTTCCAAAGTTGAAAAATGGCCAAAATCGGTCAAAAAGTAAAGGCTAACCCCTTTACTTTTTTTTTCCGGATTTTTTTTCAAAAAATCAAAAAAAGAATTTTAAACTGGTTTATCTCATTAAAAATTGAATGGATTGTTCTACTTTTTTCAGTGGTTATTCCATAGTTGGTGTGCTATACAATGAACTAAAATATTTAGCCTTACTTCCAAAGTTGAAAAATGGCCAAAATCGGTCAAAAAGTAAAGGCTAACCCCTTTACTTTTTTTTTCCGGATTTTTTTCAAAAAATCAAAAAAAAATTTATAACTGGTTTATCTCATTAAAAATTGAATGGATTGTTCTACTTTTTTCAGTGGTTATTCCATAGTTGGTGTGCTATACAATGAACTAAAATATTTAGCCTTACTTCCAAAGTTGAAAAATGGCCAAAATCGGTCAAAAAGTAAAGGCTAACCCCTTTACTTTTTTTTTCCGGATTTTTTTCAAAAAATCAAAAAAAAATTTTTAAACTGGTTTATCTCATTAAATACATGGATTGTTCTACTTTTTCAGTGGTTATTCCATAGTTGGTGTGCTATACAATGAACTAAAATATTTAGCCTTACTTCCAAAGTTTCAAAAGTGACCAAAATCCGTCAAAAAGTAAAGGCTAACCCCTTTAATTTTTGACCGATTTTGACCATAAAAAGTAAACTGGTTTATCTCATTAAAAATTGAATGGATTGTTCTACTTTTTTCAGTGGTTATTCCATAGTTGGTGTGCTATACAATGAACTAAAATATTTAGCCTTACTTCCAAAGTTGAAAAATGGCCAAAATCGGTCAAAAAGTAAAGGCTAACCCCTTTACTTTTTTTTCCCGAATTTTTTTCAAAAAATCAAAAACATTTTTTTTTAGCCAAAATACAGCCTTCTCCTTTTCACAGAAGGTCTAAAACGACTTTATTTAACCGTTTTTGACCCTAACTCAAAAGTTTCAAAAGTGACCAAAATCCGTCAAAAAGTAAAGGCTAACCCCTTTAATTTTTGACCGATTTTGACCATAAAAAGTAAACTGGTTTATCTCATTAAAAATTGAATGGATTGTTCTACTTTTTTCAGTGGTTATTCCATAGTTGGTGTGCTATACAATGAACTAAAATATTTAGCCTTACTTCCAAAGTTGAAAAATGGCCAAAATCGGTCCAAAAGTAAAGGCTAACCCCTTTACTTTTTTTTTCCGGATTTTTTTCAAAAAATCAAAAAAATACAATTTTAAACTGGTTTATCTCATTAAAAATTGAATGGATTGTTCTACTTTTTTCAGTAGTTATTCCATAGTTGGTGTGCTATACAATGAACTAAAATATTTAGCCTTACTTCCAAAGTTGAAAAATGGCCAAAATCGGTCAAAATGTAAAGGCTAACCCCTTTACTTTTTTTTCCGGATTTTTTTTCAAAAAATCAAAAAAAATAATTTTTAAACTGGTTTATCTCATTAAAAATTGAATGGATTGTTCTACTTTTTTCAGTGGTTATTCCATAGTTGGTGTGCTATACAATGAACTAAAATATTTAGCCTTACTTCCAAAGTTGAAAAATGGCCAAAATCGGTCAAAAAGTAAAGGCTAACCCCTTTACTTTTTTTTTCCGGATTTTTTTCAAAAAATCAAAAAAAATAATTTTTAAACTGGTTTATCTCATTAAAAATTGAATGGATTGTTCTACTTTTTTCAGTGGTTATTCCATAGTTGGTGTGCTATACAATGAACTAAAATATTTAGCCTTACTTCCAAAGTTGAAAAATGGCCAAAATCGGTCAAAAAGTAAAGGCTAACCCCTTTACTTTTTTTTTCCGGATTTTTTTCAAAAAATCAAAAAAAAATTTTTAAACTGGTTTATCTCATTAAAAATTGAATGGATTGTTCTACTTTTTTCAGTGGTTATTCCATAGTTGGTGTGCTATACAATGAACTAAAATATTTAGCCTTACTTCCAAAGTTGAAAAATGGCCAAAATCGGTCAAAAAGTAAAGGCTAACCCCTTTACTTTTTTTTTCCGGATTTTTTTCAAAAAATCAAAAAAAAAATTTTTAAACTGGTTTATCTCATTAAAAATTGAATGGATTGTTCTACTTTTTTCAGTGGTTATTCCATAGTTGGTGTGCTATACAATGAACTAAAATATTTAGCCTTACTTCCAAAGTTGAAAAATGGCCAAAATCGGTCAAAAAGTAAAGGCTAACCCCTTTACTTTTTTTTTCCGGATTTTTTTCAAAAAAAAAAAAAAAAAATTTTTAAACTGGTTTATCTCATTAAAAATTGAATGGATTGTTCTACTTTTTTCAGTGGTTATTCCATAGTTGGTGTGCTATACAATGAACTAAAATATTTAGCCTTACTTCCAAAGTTGAAAAATGGCCAAAATCGGTCAAAAAGTAAAGGCTAACCCCTTTACTTTTTTTTTCCGGATTTTTTTCAAAAAATCAAAAAAATAAATTTTTAAACTGGTTTATCTCATTAAAAATTGAATGGATTGTTCTACTTTTTTCAGTAGTTATTCCATAGTTGGTGTGCTATACAATGAACTAAAATATTTAGCCTTACTTCCAAAGTTGAAAAATGGCCAAAATCGGTCAAAAAGTAAAGGCTAACCCCTTTACTTTTTTTTTTCCGGATTTTTTTCAAAAAATCAAAAAAAAAATTTAAACTGGTTTATCTCATTAAAAATTGAATGGATTGTTCTACTTTTTTCAGTAGTTATTCCATAGTTGGTGTGCTATACAATGAACTAAAATATTTAGCCTTACTTCCAAAGTTGAAAAATGGCCAAAATCGGTCAAAAAGTAAAGGCTAACCCCTTTACTTTTTTTTTCCGGATTTTTTTTCAAAAAATCAAAAAAAAAAATTTTTAAACTGGTTTATCTCATTAAAAATTGAATGGATTGTTCTACTTTTTTCAGTGGTTATTCCATAGTTGGTGTGCTATACAATGAACTAAAATATTTAGCCTTACTTCCAAAGTTGAAAAATGGCCAAAATCGGTCAAAAAGTAAAGGCTAACCCCTTTACTTTTTTTTTCCGGATTTTTTTCAAAAAATCAAAAAAATAAATTTTTAAACTGGTTTATCTCATTAAAAATTGAATGGATTGTTCTACTTTTTTCAGTGGTTATTCCATAGTTGGTGTGCTATACAATGAACTAAAATATTTAGCCTTACTTCCAAAGTTGAAAAATGGCCAAAATCGGTCAAAAAGTAAAGGCTAACCCCTTTACTTTTTTTTTCCGGATTTTTTTAAAAAAATCAAAAAAAATTATTTTGAAACTGGTTTATCTCATTAAAAATTGAATGGATTGTTCTACTTTTTTCAGTGGTTATTCCATAGTTGGTGTGCTATACAATGAACTAAAATATTTAGCCTTACTTCCAAAGTTGAAAAATGGCCAAAATCGGTCAAAAAGTAAAGGCTAACCCCTTTACTTTTTTTTTCCGGATTTTTTTCAAAAAATCAAAAAAATAAATTTTTAAACTGGTTTATCTCATTAAAAATTGAATGGATTGTTCTACTTTTTTCAGTAGTTATTCCATAGTTGGTGTGCTATACAATGAACTAAAATATTTAGCCTTACTTCCAAAGTTGAAAAATGGCCAAAATCGGTCAAAAAGTAAAGGCTAACCCCTTTACTTTTTTTTTCCGGATTTTTTTTCAAAAAATCAAAAAAAAAATTTTTAAACTGGTTTTATCTCATTAAAAATTGAATGGATTGTTCTACTTTTTTCAGTGGTTATTCCATAGTTGGTGTGCTATACAATGAACTAAAATATTTAGCCTTACTTCCAAAGTTGAAAAATGGCCAAAATCGGTCAAAAAGTAAAGGCTAACCCCTTTACTTTTTTTTTTCCGGATTTTTTTTCAAAAAATCAAAAAAAAAATTTTTAAACTGGTTTATCTCATTAAAAATTGAATGGATTGTTCTACTTTTTTTCAGTGGTTATTCCATAGTTGGTGTGCTATACAATGAACTAAAATATTTAGCCTTACTTCCAAAGTTGAAAAAATGGCCAAAATCGGTCAAAAAGTAAAGGCTAACCCCTTTACTTTTTTTTCCGGATTTTTTTCAAAAAATCAAAAAAAATAAATTTTTAAACTGGTTTATCTCATTAAAAATTGAATGGATTGTTCTACTTTTTTTCAGTAGTTATTCCATAGTTGGTGTGCTATACAATGAACTAAAATATTTAGCCTTACTTCCAAAAGTTGAAAAATGGCCAAAATCGGTCAAAAAGTAAAGGCTAACCCCTTTACTTTTTTTTTTCCGGATTTTTTTAAAAAAATCAAAAAAAATTATTTTGAAACTGGTTTATCTCATTAAAAATTGAATGGATTGTTCTACTTTTTTCAGTGGTTATTCCATAGTTGGTGTGCTATACAATGAACTAAAATATTTAGCCTTACTTCCAAAGTTGAAAAATGGCCAAAATCGGTCCAAAAGTAAAGGCTAACCCCTTTACTTTTTTTTTCCGGATTTTTTTCAAAAAATCAAAAAAATAAATTTTTAAACTGGTTTATCTCATTAAAAATTGAATGGATTGTTCTACTTTTTTCAGTAGTTATTCCATAGTTGGTGTGCTATACAATGAACTAAAATATTTAGCCTTACTTCCAAAGTTGAAAAATGGCCAAAATCGGTCAAAAAGTAAAGGCTAACCCCTTTACTTTTTTTTTCCGGATTTTTTTCAAAAAATCAAAAAATAAATTTTTAAACTGGTTTATCTCATTAAAAATTGAATGGATTGCTCTACTTTTTTCAGTGGTTATTCCATAGTTGGTGTGCTATACAATGAACTAAAATATTTAGCCTTACTTCCAAAGTTGAAAAATGGCCAAAAATCGGTCAAAAAGTAAAGGCTAACCCCTTTACTTTTTTTTTCCGGATTTTTTTCAAAAAATCAAAAAAAAAAATGTTTTAACTGGTTTATCTCATTAAAAATTGAATGGATTGTTCTACTTTTTTCAGTGGTTATTCCATAGTTGGTGTGCTATACAATGAACTAAAATATTTAGCCTTACTTCCAAAGTTGAAAAATGGCCAAAATCGGTCAAAAAGTAAAGGCTAACCCCTTTACTTTTTTTTTCCGGATTTTTTTCAAAAAATCAAAAAAATAAATTTTTAAACTGGTTTATCTCATTAAAAATTGAATGGATTGTTCTACTTTTTTCAGTAGTTATTCCATAGTTGGTGTGCTATACAATGAACTAAAATATTTAGCCTTACTTCCAAAGTTGAAAAATGGCCAAAATCGGTCAAAAAGTAAAGGCTAACCCCTTTACTTTTTTTTCCGGATTTTTTTAAAAAAATCAAAAAAAATTATTTTGAAACTGGTTTATCTCATTAAAAATTGAATGGATTGTTCTACTTTTTTCAGTGGTTATTCCATAGTTGGTGTGCTATACAATGAACTAAAATATTTAGCCTTACTTCCAAAGTTGAAAAATGGCCAAAATCGGTCCAAAAGTAAAGGCTAACCCCTTTACTTTTTTTTTCCGGATTTTTTTCAAAAAATCAAAAAAATAAATTTTTAAACTGGTTTATCTCATTAAAAATTGAATGGATTGTTCTACTTTTTTCAGTAGTTATTCCATAGTTGGTGTGCTATACAATGAACTAAAATATTTAGCCTTACTTCCAAAGTTGAAAAATGGCCAAAATCGGTCAAAAAGTAAAGGCTAACCCCTTTACTTTTTTTTCCGGATTTTTTTCAAAAAATCAAAAAAATAAATTTTTAAACTGGTTTATCTCATTAAAAATTGAATGGATTGTTCTACTTTTTTCAGTGGTTATTCCATAGTTGGTGTGCTATACAATGAACTAAAATATTTAGCCTTACTTCCAAAGTTGAAAAATGGCCAAAAATCGGTCAAAAAGTAAAGGCTAACCCCTTTACTTTTTTTTTTCCGGATTTTTTTTCAAAAAATCAAAAAAAATATTTTTAAACTGGTTTATCTCATTAAAAATTGAATGGATTGTTCTACTTTTTTCAGTGGTTATTCCATAGTTGGTGTGCTATACAATGAACTAAAATATTTAGCCTTACTTCCAAAGTTGAAAAATGGCCAAAATCGGTCAAAAAGTAAAGGCTAACCCCTTTACTTTTTTTTTCCGGATTTTTTTCAAAAAATCACAAAAAAAAATTTTTAAACTGGTTTATCTCATTAAAAATTGAATGGATTGTTCTACTTTTTTCAGTGGTTATTCCATAGTTGGTGTGCTATACAATGAACTAAAATATTTAGCCTTACTTCCAAAGTTGAAAAATGGCCAAAATCGGTCAAAAAGTAAAGGCTAACCCCTTTACTTTTTTTTTTCCGGATTTTTTTAAAAAATCAAAAAAATTATTTTGAAACTGGTTTATCTCATTAAAAATTGAATGGATTGTTTCTACTTTTTTCAGTGGTTATTCCATAGTTGGTGTGCTATACAATGAACTAAAATATTTAGCCTTACTTCCAAAGTTGAAAAATGGCCAAAATCGGTCAAAAAGTAAAGGCTAACCCCTTTACTTTTTTTTTCCGGATTTTTTTCAAAAAATCAAAAAAAAAAAATTTTTAAACTGGTTTATCTCATTAAAAATTGAATGGATTGTTCTACTTTTTTTCAGTGGTTATTCCATAGTTGGTGTGCTATACAATGAACTAAAATATTTAGCCTTACTTCCAAAGTTGAAAAATGGCCAAAATCGGTCAAAAAGTAAAGGCTAACCCCTTTACTTTTTTTTCCCGGATTTTTTTAAAAAAATCAAAAAAAATTATTTTGAAACTGGTTTTATCTCATTAAAATTGAATGGATTGTTCTACTTTTTTCAGTGGTTATTCCATAGTTGGTGTGCTATACAATGAACTAAAATATTTAGCCTTACTTCCAAAGTTGAAAAATGGCCAAAATCGGTCAAAAAGTAAAGGCTAACCCCTTTACTTTTTTTTTCCGGATTTTTTCAAAAAATCAAAAAATAAAATTTTTAAACTGGTTTATCTCATTAAAAATTGAATGGATTGTTCTACTTTTTTCAGTAGTTTATTCCATAGTTGGTGTGCTATACAATGAACTAAAATATTTAGCCTTACTTCCAAAGTTGAAAAATGGCCAAAATCGGTCAAAAAGTAAAGGCTAACCCCTTTACTTTTTTTTTCCGGATTTTTTTCAAAAAATCAAAAAAAAAAATTTTTAAACTGGTTTATCTCATTAAAAATTGAATGGATTGTTCTACTTTTTTCAGTGGTTATTCCATAGTTGGTGTGCTATACAATGAACTAAAATATTTAGCCTTACTTCCAAAGTTGAAAAATGGCCAAAATCGGTCAAAAAGTAAAGGCTAACCCCTTTACTTTTTTTTTCCGGATTTTTTTCAAAAAATCAAAAAAAAAAATGTTTTAACTGGTTTATCTCATTAAAAATTGAATGGATTGTTCTACTTTTTTCAGTGGTTATTCCATAGTTGGTGTGCTATACAATGAACTAAAATATTTAGCCTTACTTCCAAAGTTGAAAAATGGCCAAAATCGGTCAAAAAGTAAAGGCTAACCCCTTTACTTTTTTTTTCCGGATTTTTTTCAAAAAATCAAAAAAATAAATTTTTAAACTGGTTTATCTCATTAAAAATTGAATGGATTGTTCTACTTTTTTCAGTAGTTATTCCATAGTTGGTGTGCTATACAATGAACTAAAATATTTAGCCTTACTTCCAAAGTTGAAAAATGGCCAAAATCGGTCAAAAAGTAAAGGCTAACCCCTTTACTTTTTTTTTCCGGATTTTTTTCAAAAAATCAAAAAAATAAATTTTTAAACTGGTTTATCTCATTAAAAATTGAATGGATTGTTCTACTTTTTTCAGTAGTTATTCCATAGTTGGTGTGCTATACAATGAACTAAAATATTTAGCCTTACTTCCAAAGTTGAAAAATGGCCAAAATCGGTCAAAAAGTAAAGGCTAACCCCTTTACTTTTTTTTTCCGGATTTTTTTCAAAAAATCAAAAAAAAAAATGTTTTAACTGGTTTATCTCATTAAAAATTGAATGGATTGTTCTACTTTTTTCAGTGGTTATTCCATAGTTGGTGTGCTATACAATGAACTAAAATATTTAGCCTTACTTCCAAAGTTGAAAAATGGCCAAAATCGGTCAAAAAGTAAAGGCTAACCCCTTTACTTTTTTTTTTCCGGATTTTTTTTCAAAAAATCAAAAAAATAAATTTTTAAACTGGTTTATCTCATTAAAAATTGAATGGATTGTTCTACTTTTTTCAGTAGTTATTCCATAGTTGGTGTGCTATACAATGAACTAAAATATTTAGCCTTACTTCCAAAGTTGAAAAATGGCCAAAATCGGTCAAAAAGTAAAGGCTAACCCCTTTACTTTTTTTTTCCGGATTTTTTTTAAAAAAATCAAAAAAAATTATTTTGAAACTGGTTTATCTCATTAAAAATTGAATGGATTGTTCTACTTTTTTCAGTGGTTATTCCATAGTTGGTGTGCTATACAATGAACTAAAATATTTAGCCTTACTTCCAAAGTTGAAAAATGGCCAAAATCGGTCAAAAAGTAAAGGCTAACCCCTTTACTTTTTTTTTTCCGGATTTTTTTTCAAAAAATCAAAAAGAAATATTTTTAAACTGGTTTATCTCATTAAAAATTGAATGGATTGTTCTACTTTTTTCAGTAGTTATTCCATAGTTGGTGTGCTATACAATGAACTAAAATATTTAGCCTTACTTCCAAAGTTGAAAAATGGCCAAAATCGGTCAAAAAGTAAAGGCTAACCCCTTTACTTTTTTTTTCCGGATTTTTTTCAAAAAATCAAAAAAAAAATGTTTTTAACTGGTTTATCTCATTAAAAATTGAATGGATTGTTCTACTTTTTTCAGTGGTTATTCCATAGTTGGTGTGCTATACAATGAACTAAAATATTTAGCCTTACTTCCAAAGTTGAAAAATGGCCAAAATCGGTCAAAAAGTAAAGGCTAACCCCTTTACTTTTTTTTTCCGGATTTTTTTCAAAAAATCAAAAAAATAAATTTTTAAACTGGTTTATCTCATTAAAAATTGAATGGATTGTTCTACTTTTTTCAGTAGTTATTCCATAGTTGGTGTGCTATACAATGAACTAAAATATTTAGCCTTACTTCCAAAGTTGAAAAATGGCCAAAATCGGTCAAAAAGTAAAGGCTAACCCCTTTACTTTTTTTTTCCGGATTTTTTTTAAAAAAATCAAAAAAAATTATTTTGAAACTGGTTTATCTCATTAAAAATTGAATGGATTGTTCTACTTTTTTCAGTGGTTATTCCATAGTTGGTGTGCTATACAATGAACTAAAATATTTAGCCTTACTTCCAAAGTTGAAAAATGGCCAAAATCGGTCCAAAAGTAAAGGCTAACCCCTTTACTTTTTTTTTTCCGGATTTTTTTCAAAAAATCAAAAAAATAAATTTTTAAACTGGTTTATCTCATTAAAAATTGAATGGATTGTTCTACTTTTTTCAGTAGTTATTCCATAGTTGGTGTGCTATACAATGAACTAAAATATTTAGCCTTACTTCCAAAGTTGAAAAATGGCCAAAATCGGTCAAAAAGTAAAGGCTAACCCCTTTACTTTTTTTTTCCGGATTTTTTTCAAAAAAATCAAAAAAATAAATTTTTAAACTGGTTTATCTCATTAAAAATTGAATGGATTGTTCTACTTTTTTCAGTAGTTTATTCCATAGTTGGTGTGCTATACAATGAACTAAAATATTTAGCCTTACTTCCAAAGTTGAAAAATGGCCAAAATCGGTCAAAAAGTAAAGGCTAACCCCTTTACTTTTTTTTCCCGGATTTTTTTAAAAAAATCAAAAAAAATTATTTTGAAACTGGTTTATCTCATTAAAAATTGAATGGATTGTTCTACTTTTTTCAGTGGTTATTCCATAGTTGGTGTGCTATACAATGAACTAAAATATTTAGCCTTACTTCCAAAGTTGAAAAATGGCCAAAATCGGTCAAAAAGTAAAGGCTAACCCCTTTACTTTTTTTTTCCGGATTTTTTTCAAAAAATCAAAAAAATAAATTTTTAAACTGGTTTATCTCATTAAAAATTGAATGGATTGTTCTACTTTTTTCAGTAGTTATTCCATAGTTGGTGTGCTATACAATGAACTAAAATATTTAGCCTTACTTCCAAAGTTGAAAAATGGCCAAAATCGGTCAAAAAGTAAAGGCTAACCCCTTTACTTTTTTTTTCCGGATTTTTTTCAAAAAATCAAAAAAATAAATTTTTAAACTGGTTTATCTCATTAAAAATTGAATGGATTGTTCTACTTTTTTCAGTAGTTATTCCATAGTTGGTGTGCTATACAATGAACTAAAATATTTAGCCTTACTTCCAAAGTTGAAAAATGGCCAAAATCGGTCAAAAAGTAAAGGCTAACCCCTTTACTTTTTTTTTCCGGATTTTTTTCAAAAAATCAAAAAAAAAATGTTTTAACTGGTTTATCTCATTAAAAATTGAATGGATTGTTCTACTTTTTTCAGTGGTTATTCCATAGTTGGTGTGCTATACAATGAACTAAAATATTTAGCCTTACTTCCAAAGTTGAAAAATGGCCAAAATCGGTCAAAAAGTAAAGGCTAACCCCTTTACTTTTTTTTTCCGGATTTTTTTCAAAAAATCAAAAAAAATAAATTTTTAAACTGGTTTATCTCATTAAAAATTGAATGGATTGTTCTACTTTTTTCAGTAGTTATTCCATAGTTGGTGTGCTATACAATGAACTAAAATATTTAGCCTTACTTCCAAAGTTGAAAAATGGCCAAAATCGGTCAAAAAGTAAAGGCTAACCCCTTTACTTTTTTTTTCCGGATTTTTTTCAAAAAATCAAAAAAATAAATTTTTAAACTGGTTTATCTCATTAAAAATTGAATGGATTGTTCTACTTTTTTCAGTAGTTATTCCATAGTTGGTGTGCTATACAATGAACTAAAATATTTTAGCCTTACTTCCAAAGTTGAAAAATGGCCAAAATCGGTCAAAAAGTAAAGGCTAACCCCTTTACTTTTTTTTTTTCCCGGATTTTTTTAAAAAAATCAAAAAAAATTATTTTGAAACTGGTTTATCTCATTAAAAATTGAATGGATTGTTCTACTTTTTTCAGTGGTTATTCCATAGTTGGTGTGCTATACAATGAACTAAAATATTTAGCCTTACTTCCAAAGTTGAAAAATGGCCAAAATCGGTCAAAAAGTAAAGGCTAACCCCTTTACTTTTTTTTTTCCGGATTTTTTTTCAAAAAATCAAAAAAATAAATTTTTAAACTGGTTTATCTCATTAAAAATTGAATGGATTGTTCTACTTTTTTTCAGTAGTTATTCCATAGTTGGTGTGCTATACAATGAACTAAAATATTTAGCCTTACTTCCAAAGTTGAAAAATGGCCAAAATCGGTCAAAAAGTAAAGGCTAACCCCTTTACTTTTTTTTTTTCCGGATTTTTTTCAAAAAATCAAAAAAATAAATTTTTAAACTGGTTTATCTCATTAAAAATTGAATGGATTGTTCTACTTTTTTCAGTAGTTATTCCATAGTTGGTGTGCTATACAATGAACTAAAATATTTAGCCTTACTTCCAAAGTTGAAAAATGGCCAAAATCGGTCAAAAAGTAAAGGCTAACCCCTTTACTTTTTTTTTTCCGGATTTTTTTCAAAAAAGCAAAAAAAAAAAAAATGTTTTAACTGGTTTATCTCATTAAAAATTGAATGGATTGTTCTACTTTTTTCAGTGGTTATTCCATAGTTGGTGTGCTATACAATGAACTAAAATATTTAGCCTTACTTCCAAAGTTGAAAAATGGCCAAAATCGGTCAAAAAGTAAAGGCTAACCCCTTTACTTTTTTTTTCCGGATTTTTTTTCAAAAAATCAAAAAAATAAATTTTTAAACTGGTTTATCTCATTAAAAATTGAATGGATTGTTCTACTTTTTTCAGTAGTTATTCCATAGTTGGTGTGCTATACAATGAACTAAAATATTTAGCCTTACTTCCAAAGTTGAAAAATGGCCAAAATCGGTCAAAAAGTAAAGGCTAACCCCTTTACTTTTTTTTTCCGGATTTTTTTCAAAAAATCAAAAAAATAAATTTTTTAAACTGGTTTATCTCATTAAAAATTGAATGGATTGTTCTACTTTTTTCAGTAGTTATTCCATAGTTGGTGTGCTATACAATGAACTAAAATATTTAGCCTTACTTCCAAAGTTGAAAAATGGCCAAAATCGGTCAAAAAGTAAAGGCTAACCCCTTTACTTTTTTTTTTCCGGATTTTTTTAAAAAAAATCAAAAAAAATATTTTGAAACTGGTTTATCTCATTAAAAATTGAATGGATTGTTCTACTTTTTTCAGTGGTTATTCCATAGTTGGTGTGCTATACAATGAACTAAAATATTTAGCCTTACTTCCAAAGTTGAAAAATGGCCAAAATCGGTCAAAAAGTAAAGGCTAACCCCTTTACTTTTTTTTTTCCGGATTTTTTTCAAAAAATCAAAAAAATAAATTTTTAAACTGGTTTATCTCATTAAAAATTGAATGGATTGTTCTACTTTTTTCAGTAGTTATTCCATAGTTGGTGTGCTATACAATGAACTAAAATATTTAGCCTTACTTCCAAAGTTGAAAAATGGCCAAAATCGGTCAAAAAGTAAAGGCTAACCCCTTTACTTTTTTTTTCCGGATTTTTTTCAAAAAATCAAAAAAATAAATTTTTAAACTGGTTTATCTCATTAAAAATTGAATGGATTGTTCTACTTTTTTCAGTAGTTATTCCATAGTTGGTGTGCTATACAATGAACTAAAATATTTAGCCTTACTTCCAAAGTTGAAAAATGGCCAAAATCGGTCAAAAAGTAAAGGCTAACCCCTTTACTTTTTTTTTCCGGATTTTTTTCAAAAAATCAAAAAAAAAAAATTTTTAAACTGGTTTATCTCATTAAAAATTGAATGGATTGTTCTACTTTTTTCAGTGGTTATTCCATAGTTGGTGTGCTATACAATGAACTAAAATATTTAGCCTTACTTCCAAAGTTGAAAAATGGCCAAAATCGGTCAAAAAGTAAAGGCTAACCCCTTTACTTTTTTTTTCCGGATTTTTTTCAAAAAATCAAAAAAATAAATTTTTAAACTGGTTTATCTCATTAAAAATTGAATGGATTGTTCTACTTTTTTCAGTAGTTATTCCATAGTTGGTGTGCTATACAATGAACTAAAATATTTAGCCTTACTTCCAAAGTTGAAAAATGGCCAAAATCGGTCAAAAAGTAAAGGCTAACCCCTTTACTTTTTTTTCCCGGATTTTTTTAAAAAAATCAAAAAAAATTATTTTGAAACTGGTTTATCTCATTAAAAATTGAATGGATTGTTCTACTTTTTTCAGTGGTTATTCCATAGTTGGTGTGCTATACAATGAACTAAAATATTTAGCCTTACTTCCAAAGTTTGAAAAAATGGCCAAAATCGGTCAAAAAGTAAAGGCTAACCCCTTTACTTTTTTTTTCCGGATTTTTTTCAAAAAATCAAAAAAAAAAATGTTTTAACTGGTTTATCTCATTAAAAATTGAATGGATTGTTCTACTTTTTTCAGTGGTTATTCCATAGTTGGTGTGCTATACAATGAACTAAAATATTTAGCCTTACTTCCAAAGTTGAAAAATGGCCAAAATCGGTCAAAAAGTAAAGGCTAACCCCTTTACTTTTTTTTTCCGGATTTTTTTCAAAAAATCAAAAAAAATAAATTTTTAAACTGGTTTATCTCATTAAAAATTGAATGGATTGTTCTACTTTTTTTCAGTAGTTATTCCATAGTTGGTGTGCTATACAATGAACTAAAATATTTAGCCTTACTTCCAAAGTTGAAAAATGGCCAAAATCGGTCAAAAAGTAAAGGCTAACCCCTTTACTTTTTTTTTTCCGGATTTTTTTCAAAAAATCAAAAAAATAAATTTTTAAACTGGTTTATCTCATTAAAAATTGAATGGATTGTTCTACTTTTTTCAGTAGTTATTCCATAGTTGGTGTGCTATACAATGAACTAAAATATTTAGCCTTACTTCCAAAGTTGAAAAATGGCCAAAATCGGTCAAAAAGTAAAGGCTAACCCCTTTACTTTTTTTTCCGGATTTTTTTCAAAAAATCAAAAAAAAATTATTTTGAAACTGGTTTATCTCATTAAAAATTGAATGGATTGTTCTACTTTTTTCAGTGGTTATTCCATAGTTGGTGTGCTATACAATGAACTAAAATATTTAGCCTTACTTCCAAAGTTGAAAAATGGCCAAAATCGGTCAAAAAGTAAAGGCTAACCCCTTTACTTTTTTTTTCCGGATTTTTTTTCAAAAAATCAAAAAAATAAATTTTTAAACTGGTTTATCTCATTAAAAATTGAATGGATTGTTCTACTTTTTTCAGTAGTTATTCCATAGTTGGTGTGCTATACAATGAACTAAAATATTTAGCCTTACTTCCAAAGTTGAAAAATGGCCAAAATCGGTCAAAAAGTAAAGGCTAACCCCTTTACTTTTTTTTTCCGGATTTTTTTCAAAAAATCAAAAAAAATAAATTTTTAAACTGGTTTATCTCATTAAAAATTGAATGGATTGTTCTACTTTTTTCAGTAGTTATTCCATAGTTGGTGTGCTATACAATGAACTAAAATATTTAGCCTTACTTCCAAAGTTGAAAAATGGCCAAAATCGGTCAAAAAGTAAAGGCTAACCCCTTTACTTTTTTTTTCCGGATTTTTTTCAAAAAATCAAAAAAAAAAATTTTTAAACTGGTTTATCTCATTAAAAATTGAATGGATTGTTCTACTTTTTTCAGTGGTTATTCCATAGTTGGTGTGCTATACAATGAACTAAAATATTTAGCCTTACTTCCAAAGTTGAAAAATGGCCAAAATCGGTCAAAAAGTAAAGGCTAACCCCTTTACTTTTTTTTTTCCGGATTTTTTTCAAAAAATCAAAAAAATAAATTTTTAAACTGGTTTATCTCATTAAAAATTGAATGGATTGTTCTACTTTTTTCAGTAGTTATTCCATAGTTGGTGTGCTATACAATGAACTAAAATATTTAGCCTTACTTCCAAAGTTGAAAAATGGCCAAAATCGGTCAAAAAGTAAAGGCTAACCCCTTTACTTTTTTTTTTCCGGATTTTTTTTCAAAAAATCAAAAAAAATTTTTAAACTGGTTTATCTCATTAAAAATTGAATGGATTGTTCTACTTTTTTCAGTAGTTATTCCATAGTTGGTGTGCTATACAATGAACTAAAATATTTAGCCTTACTTCCAAAGTTGAAAAATGGCCAAAATCGGTCAAAAAGTAAAGGCTAACCCCTTTACTTTTTTTTTTTCCGGATTTTTTTCAAAAAATCAAAAAAAAAAATGTAAACTGGTTTATCTCATTAAAAATTGAATGGATTGTTCTACTTTTTTCAGTGGTTATTCCATAGTTGGTGTGCTATACAATGAACTAAAATATTTAGCCTTACTTCCAAAGTTGAAAAATGGCCAAAATCGGTCAAAAAGTAAAGGCTAACCCCTTTACTTTTTTTTTTCCGGATTTTTTTAAAAAAATAAAAAAAATAAATTTTTAAACTGTTTTATCTCATTAAAAATTGAATGGATTGTTCTACTTTTTTCAGTAGTTATTCCATAGTTGGTGTGCTATACAATGAACTAAAATATTTAGCCTTACTTCCAAAGTTGAAAAATGGCCAAAATCGGTCAAAAAGTAAAGGCTAACCCCTTTACTTTTTTTTTCCGGATTTTTTTCAAAAAATCAAAAAAATAAATTTTTAAACTGGTTTATCTCATTAAAAATTGAATGGATTGTTCTACTTTTTTCAGTAGTTATTCCATAGTTGGTGTGCTATACAATGAACTAAAATATTTAGCCTTACTTCCAAAGTTGAAAAATGGCCAAAATCGGTCAAAAAGTAAAGGCTAACCCCTTTACTTTTTTTTTCCGGATTTTTTTCAAAAAATCAAAAAAAAAAATGTTTTAACTGGTTTATCTCATTAAAAATTGAATGGATTGTTCTACTTTTTTCAGTGGTTATTCCATAGTTGGTGTGCTATACAATGAACTAAAATATTTAGCCTTACTTCCAAAGTTGAAAAAATGGCCAAAATCGGTCAAAAAGTAAAGGCTAACCCCTTTACTTTTTTTTTCCGGATTTTTTTCAAAAAATCAAAAAAATAAATTTTTAAACTGGTTTATCTCATTAAAAATTGAATGGATTGTTCTACTTTTTTCAGTAGTTATTCCATAGTTGGTGTGCTATACAATGAACTAAAATATTTAGCCTTACTTCCAAAGTTGAAAAATGGCCAAAATCGGTCAAAAAGTAAAGGCTAACCCCTTTACTTTTTTTTCCCGGATTTTTTTTAAAAAAATCAAAAAAAATTATTTTGAAACTGGTTTATCTCATTAAAAATTGAATGGATTGTTCTACTTTTTTCAGTGGTTATTCCATAGTTGGTGTGCTATACAATGAACTAAAATATTTAGCCTTACTTCCAAAGTTGAAAAATGGCCAAAATCGGTCAAAAAGTAAAGGCTAACCCCTTTACTTTTTTTTTCCGGATTTTTTTCAAAAAATCAAAAAAATAAATTTTTAAACTGGTTTATCTCATTAAAAATTGAATGGATTGTTCTACTTTTTTCAGTAGTTATTCCATAGTTGGTGTGCTATACAATGAACTAAAATATTTAGCCTTACTTCCAAAGTTGAAAAATGGCCAAAATCGGTCAAAAAGTAAAGGCTAACCCCTTTACTTTTTTTTTCCGGATTTTTTTCAAAAAATCAAAAAAAAAAATTTTTAAACTGGTTTATCTCATTAAAAATTGAATGGATTGTTCTACTTTTTTCAGTGGTTATTCCATAGTTGGTGTGCTATACAATGAACTAAAATATTTAGCCTTACTTCCAAAGTTGAAAAATGGCCAAAATCGGTCAAAAAGTAAAGGCTAACCCCTTTACTTTTTTTTTCCGGATTTTTTTCAAAAAATCAAAAAAATAAATTTTTAAACTGGTTTATCTCATTAAAAATTGAATGGATTGTTCTACTTTTTTCAGTAGTTATTCCATAGTTGGTGTGCTATACAATGAACTAAAATATTTAGCCTTACTTCCAAAGTTGAAAAATGGCCAAAATCGGTCAAAAAGTAAAGGCTAACCCCTTTACTTTTTTTTTCCCGGATTTTTTTAAAAAAATCAAAAAAAATTATTTCGAAACTGGTTTATCTCATTAAAAAATTGAATGGATTGTTCTACTTTTTTCAGTGGTTATTCCATAGTTGGTGTGCTATACAATGAACTAAAATATTTAGCCTTACTTCCAAAGTTGAAAAATGGCCAAAATCGGTCAAAAAGTAAAGCTAACCCCTTTACTTTTTTTTTCGGTTTTTTTTTCAAAAAATCAAAAAAAAACATTTTTAAACTGGTTTATCTCATTAAAAATTGAATGGATTGTTCTACTTTTTTCAGTGGTTATTCCATAGTTGGTGTGCTATACAATGAACTAAAATATTTAGCCTTACTTCCAAAGTTGAAAAATGGCCAAAATCGGTCAAAAAGTAAAGGCTAACCCCTTTACTTTTTTTTTCCGGATTTTTTTCAAAAAATCAAAAAAAATAATTTTTAAACTGGTTTATCTCATTAAAAATTGAATGGATTGTTCTACTTTTTTCAGTGGTTATTCCATAGTTGGTGTGCTATACAATGAACTAAAATATTTAGCCTTACTTCCAAAGTTGAAAAATGGCCAAAATCGGTCAAAAAGTAAAGGCTAACCCCTTTACTTTTTTTTTCCGGATTTTTTTAAAAAAATCACAAAAAAAAATTTTTAAACTGGTTTATCTCATTAAAAAATTGAATGGATTGTTCTACTTTTTTCAGTGGTTATTCCATAGTTGGTGTGCTATACAATGAACTAAAATATTTAGCCTTACTTCCAAAGTTGAAAAATGGCCAAAATCGGTCAAAAAGTAAAGGCTAACCCCTTTACTTTTTTTTTCCGGATTTTTTTCAAAAAATCAAAAAAAAAAATTTTTAAACTGGTTTATCTCATTAAAAATTGAATGGATTGTTCTACTTTTTTCAGTGGTTATTCCAAAGTTGGTGTGCTATACAATGAACTAAAATATTTAGCCTTACTTCCAAAGTTGAAAAATGGCCAAAATCGGTCAAAAAGTAAAGCTAACCCCTTTACTTTTTTTTTTCCGGATTTTTTTCAAAAAATCAAAAAAAATAATTTTTAAACTGGTTTATCTCATTAAAAATTGAATGGATTGTTCTACTTTTTTCAGTGGTTATTCCATAGTTGGTGTGCTATACAATGAACTAAAATATTTAGCCTTACTTCCAAAGTTGAAAAATGGCCAAAATCGGTCAAAAAGTAAAGGCTAACCCCTTTACTTTTTTTTTCCGGATTTTTTTAAAAAAATCACAAAAAAAAATTTTTAAACTGGTTTATCTCATTAAAAATTGAATGGATTGTTCTACTTTTTTCAGTGGTTATTCCATAGTTGGTGTGCTATACAATGAACTAAAATATTTAGCCTTACTTCCAAAGTTGAAAAATGGCCAAAATCGGTCAAAAAGTAAAGGCTAACCCCTTTACTTTTTTTCCTCGAATTTTTTTCAAAAAATCAATTTAGCCAAAATACAGCCTTCTCCTTTTCACAGAAGGTTTAAAACGACTTTATTTAACAGTTTTTGACCCTAACTCAAAAGTTTCAAAAGTGACCAAAATCGGTCAAAAAGTAAAGGCTAACCCCTTTACTTTTTTTTTCTTGATTTTTTTTTGAAAAATCGAAAACAATTTTTTTAGCCAAAATACAGCCTTCTCCTTTTCACAGAAGGTTTAAAACGACTTTATTTAACCGTTTTTTACCGTAACTCAAAAGTTTCAAATGTGACCAAAATCCATCAAAAAGTAAAGGCTAACCCCTTTACTTTTTGACCGATTTTGGTCACTTTTGGAACTTTTGAGTTAGGGTCAAAAACGGTTAAATAAGTCGTTTTAGACCTTCTGCGAGAAGGGGAAGGCTGTATTTTGGCTAAAAATATTTTTTTTGATGTTTTGAAAAAAATCCGGAAAAAAAAAGTAAAGGCTAACTAACCCCTTTACTTTTTTTTCCCGGATTTTTTTTCAAAAAATCAAAAACATTTTTTTTCGCCGAAATACAGCCTTCTCCTTTTCACAGGTCTAAAACGACTTTATTTAACCGTTTTTGACCCTAACTCAAAAGTTTCAAAAGTGACCAAAATTGGTCAAAAAGTAAGGCTAACCCCCCTTTACTTTTTTTTTTCCCCGGATTTTTTTTAAAAAATCGGAAAAAATATTTTTTGCCAAAGTACAGCCTTGTCCTTTTCACAGAAGGTCTAGAACGACTTCATTTAACCGTTTTTGACCCTAACCGTGCAGGTACGGAAGGAGTAAACTCAAAACGTTTCAAAAGTGACCAAAATCGGTCAAACAGTAAAGGCTAAAATCAAGATGTAGAAGAAGTTATAACTAAAAACTGAATATATTGATGAAAATCAAACGAAAATAACTGATAATACATTCTAGGGCTTAGACGCCGTTCACACATGTCCGGAACGAGTTGAAAACGGCGCTAAAACGCCGTTGTAATTTACATGTGACAGTACCGGATTGAAGATGCTATTTACGTAAGTCCAGGCAGTCCCGGCTAGTTCGTGTTACGAAATTATTTTCTCGGCCGAAAGAGGAGATTAGACGTAGTCAGCTCGGTTCATCTAATCGGTCTTGAACCGGAGCGACTTGAAAACGACTCCATTAAACTGTGCGAGGTGAAACAGGAGTCCTTGGTGGTACCGTGGGTCGTATACCAATAGTGAACATGTTCGCTCTGTCTAATTTCCTCGCAACACTATTTTGTATTAATATTAAGATGTGTTTGCTTGTGCATGGTCTATATGCATGTTCTCGTGCTTCGCTTACCAGGTTAAATGTGCGTGCTCCATAACTCGATGGAGCACGGCAATGTCAAACGTAATGAGAAACTCATTTTTAATCAGCGAAATAAATATTGTTTTCGTTGTTTTGTGTCTGATTCTCTGTTATAAAAGAAATGGTTCATGGTTTGGCGTGCTCCATTGAGTTATGGATGCACTTGGGAAGTTGGAGAGCACTAAAAAAGTCGGCTACGCCTCGACCAACTCTTAAGGCCTGGCCAAACGCTTTCAACATTTCATTCAACATTGTTGAATTCAACATGTTGAAAGCGTTTGGCCACTGTTGAATGATGTTGAACGTTGTTGAATGGTGTTGAACGAAATTTGAACATGTTCAAATTTTCGTTCAACACGCGTTCAACATTTCTATTGTTCTCAAAATGTTGAAAGGTGTTGAACGCATTTGGCCACATTTCCTTCAACTTTATTGAACAGAGACATGCGCCATGCGGGATATTGTCGATTCCAGCTTTTGTGGTAGCCCGCGTTCAATTAATTGTCATTCATGAATGTTGAACGATGTTGAATTCATTTGGCCACTCGTGCTTTCAACATTATTCAACGTCGTTCAACAATGTTGAATGATGTTGAATGCGATGTTGAAAGCGTTTGGCCAGGCCTTTACGCTTTTTTCGTGCTCTCCGAACTTCCCGCGTGCATCCATAACTCGATGGAGCACGTCAAACCATGAACCCATTTCTTAAATATTCACTGTGAAAGTGATGAAATATCAAACTAGTAATTCATTGCAATGGATTTTGCTAGGCACAACTTTCTTAATGATTGTTTTAGTCATGCTAAATGTAGTGCGACCACCGCGTTTTCGAAGAAATTATTTGGTCCTCAGCGTAGGATCCACAGAAAGGTTGGAACTATTTCCAGGTCTGCTAAGCACGTATTTCTAAATTTAGAAATCTGAGTTCAACCCATTTAGAAGACGTCACAACCAGGTGCCGCTTACAATAAGAAAAGTTAAATATTACAATTTCATAGTTTGTCGACCCTGTCTATCAACCTCGGACGGCGGTTCATATCATAGCAGTCGGCTCGACTTCAATCTTCAAAAACATGACATCATCCCGAATGTATCTCCTGGTGCGGATCACGTCATGTGGCACGAACTTCGCGTAGCCACGACCAGTATTGGAACTCTTGATGGGACGCTGGAAATTGACGATACCTTCGTTGTTGCCAGCGGGAGCCAGAATCTTCACAATGTTTCGTCGTTCGTCGATATCATTCTGCTGATCAATCAGGGTGAGTTTGACCTCTTGTTGAAAAGGCCACTTTAATAAGGCGTCGTATTCTCCCTTCATGAGTTGAACGTAGACCGAGATGTGCGAACCTTTTGCTTTGGCGTCACCGTTGAGATAGACCAACGAACGAAACTTGTAACCGTACGGGCCTGTGGTAGTCGACTCGCTCTGCAGAACAGATTCAATGCCATTCACAGCCTGACGAAATCGTATCTCGAAGTTGTCAATGGCCCAGACCAGGCTGCCGTTTCCTGTGGCGTTGCGCGCCATCTCGCTGGACAGTAAACCGAGTTTCACGGAACACTGCGTGTGCTGGAGGGATTTCTCTCGCAAGTCAAAACTCATGTCTCGTATTTTGTTGCACGCGTATTCCAAATGCTTCTCGGTGTTCTTGTCAATATGGTCTTGCATGTCACGGCGAATGATCTGCAGATAAGAAATAACTCATGAAGATAACTTTTCAAAATACTCAAAATATAACATGAGTAAGCAATATATTAGCATGTTGGTCTTTAGTTTTAATGTGTAGTGATCTGGTATTTATATTGAAGTACTTTGTATTGAAGGAGTTAGCCAAAAACGGCAACAGAAACACTGTCAGTGAGATTGACAGTAACAGGGATAATATAAGTACCTTTACCGGTAGCAGTGACAGTAGCAGCAACAACAGCAGCAAGAAGAAGAAGAACAGCAGCAGAAATAACAACAGTAGCAGCAACAGCAGTAACAACAACAGCAGCAGCAGCAGCAAGAAGAACAACAGCAGAAATAACAACAGCAGCAGCAGAAACAACAGCAGCAGCAATAGTAACAGCAGCAGCAAAAATAACAGCAGCAGCAGCAGAATAACAACAACAGCAACAACAGCAAGAAGAACAACAACAGCAGAAATAACAACAGCAGCAACAGAAACAACAGCAGCATCAATAGTAACAGCAGCATCAATAGTAACAGCAGCCGCAACAACAACAGCAGCAGCAGAAATAACAACAGCAGCAGCAAAAACAGCAGCAGCAACAGCAGAATAACAACAGCAGCAGCAGCAACAGCAGCAGCAGCAGCAGAAACAGCACCACGTACAGCAGCAATAGTAACAGCAGCCGCAACAACAACAACAGCAGCAGCAGCAGAAATAACAAACAGCAGCAGCAGCAAAAGAAGCAGCAGCACCACCAACAGTAGCGGTTCTGGTAACAGCGCCAGAAACAGCCCCCACCACCACTAACAACAGCACCAGCAGCAACAACAACAACAACAACAACAACAACAACAGAACCACTACCACCACCACCACCACTACCAACAACAACAACAACAACAACACTACAACAGTAGAGGTACTAGTAACAGCACCACCTACAGCAGCCGCAACAACAACAACAACAGCAGCAGCAGCAGAAATAACAACAGCAGCAGCAGCAAAAGAAGCAGCAGCACCACCAACAGTAGCGGTTCTGGTAACAGCGCCAGAAACAGCCCCCACCACCACTAACAACAGCACCAGCAGCAACAACAACAACAGAACCACTACCACCACCACCACTACCAACAACAACACTACAACAGTAGAGGTACTAGTAACAGCACCACCTACAGCAGCAATAGTAACAGCAGCCGCAACAACAATAACAGCAGCAGCAGAAATAACAGCAGCAGCAGCAGCAGCAACAGCACCGCCAACAGTAGCGGTTCTGGTAACAGCGCCAGAAACAGCCCCCACCACCACTAACAACAAGCACCAGCAGCAACAACAGAACCACCACCACCACTACCAACAACAACAACACTACAACAGTAGAGGTACTAGTAACAGCACCAGTAACAGTAATAGTAGCCGTTACAATAATTAGAAACTAATGATATCTTGCCTCTTCATCGCACCCAACATGTCTGTATTGACAAGGAAGAATAGTCAGAGGACATTCAATTTCCACGTGCTTCTTCATCTGTAATAAATAGAATCACCTCATTAACTTAAAATATTGTCGTTCAAAGATCCAAAACAATAAAGGCATTTGGCTTTTATACAGAGCATAATGAATAATTAACGACAAGTAACACATCTGAACCTAGGATGAAGTTCGTTGAAGAAAGTTTTACACATCCTCGCTCCTGCTATATACGTGTGCGAGTATTGGGAGATATTTGTAGAGCTATACTACATACCTGGCCTCTTGGTATGCATATAGACGAACACCCATTGACACATTTCTCCGGAACACCACGGCATGTTACCTTGTGCACCTAAACAAGTGGTGTGTGATTAGAAGTCCTCATATTCTGTCAAACAATGGGGATCTGATTCACACAACTTGTCTCGCAATGACTCTTCCACGCAATCTGTTAATTGTGTTGCACACAGTGATTCGACAATGAAAGTTTGGGAATTTAACCTTTCACTGCTAGACCCCCCCCCCCCACCCCCACCCCCCCCCCCCCCCCCCCCCCCCCCCCCCAAATTGACAAGTAAAATTGTCTAGCGTTAGTCAGAAGTAAAATAACAAAAAAAAACACGTCTGTATCAGTGAAAGGGTGAAAGTCCATAGCAAACTCTCTTTGTATTCCACTGATTAATGTTATCACTGTATAACGTCCCTGCAGGGTTGACGTCATTTCCTGTAAACCAATTTTAGCAAAAAGCATCAAGATGAAACTTCAGTTGATGATAATATAATAAGAAATTCCTATCAAAAAGTGTCTAAGATTATAAATATATAAAGTCCAAACATGAGTTAGTCACTTTGACGTTTCCTGCCCTCTTTTGAAAAGTGCATGCAGTAACTCAACAAGACTTACTTCCTCTTTGCAAACTGCATATTTATCTTCACAATAGTCGCAAATGACAACGCGCCAAAGGCAATCATTTCTCAAGTGACTTTCCATGCGGCTTCGCGAAAGAACCGTTTTGCAGTTTGGATCAGGACACTTGATGTCCTCAAAATCACACACGTTCACGTGTTCCTGAAAAGGAAAAAAAAGGCATTAATTTTATGAAGCTAAGAATATACTCCGAAAACGTCGCGCAGAATAGCGCTTAAAAACAAAAGACGGATAATAAATAGTATGGGTGAAGTTTTTTTGATATCAAGAATTATTCCATTTAGGCTACGTTCACACGGTACTGGACGAATTCGAAATCGGTCTCGAATTCGTCCTATTTCGCCGTGTAAACAGGCGGAACCGTACTATAATTCGAGACCGGTTCCGAATTTTTCTTCCGTGTAAACAGGTGGAACCGTACGAATACGAGACCGATTCTGAATTCGTCCGGTACCGTGTAAACGGGGTCTTGGAAGAGTCTGCTTTCCCTTTAGGCGGCGCGCATGCGACTTAGTAGATATACTTAGGGGCCATTTACGTGGACTAAAAGTTGGCTCGGGTAAGAGGGACACCCTACCCCCCGAGACAACTTTGTCGTGTGTTTACATGAGGAATTAGATTATGACTTCTGAATCGGTTTAAGCCTGGAGGACTGGGTTTAGTTTAATGCATCTAATTTAAGATGGCCGATCGTCGGGAAGAAACTGTAACTGTACTGTTAGAATTAAACGATAGAATTAAACGCACAGAAGCTTTTATACTTCTTCAGGTCAATTATCAGGTTTTCAACCATTGTTGGAGACCAAGACCATTTTTCTCGCTTCGTATTTGCTGCCCTATCAATTATTTCACTTTCTGTCGCCATTTTGTTTCGCAGTTTTGCCTCGGGTAGGTGAGTCAACTATATCTCGCCCCCTAGGGTAACCCTACCTCGCAAAGAGGGTGACCCTACTACCCGAGACAAGTATGAAATTCCCCATGTAAACGCTCGCTGTCGAAACTAAGTAAAATGAACACAAAGTTGGCTCCCCCAGGGTAGCTCGGGGGGCAGGGTGACCCTTCTACCAGGGACAACGTTTGTCCATATAAACCCTTAGTGTAGTATTAGGTTACACGTATTTAATTGTAAAATACTACAGTTTGTTACTTTCGCATCTTGCAAACAGAGCTAGTACCTCGAGAAGAGAACGCAAGGATCCAGCCCAAGGACAACTTTTGAATTTGCATCGCACTTTAAGAGACATGATTGTATTTCGCCATGCCCTGTCTTGAAACACCTACAACAAAGAATATATAAGTTACGTATTGATCAAGTTTGGAAATTATGGTGTATTAATAAGGTGTGATAATAATTATGCATTGATCAGATGTGATGATGATTATGTAATAATAAGATTTGATAATGATCACGTATTGATCAGGTGGTGTAATGATTATGTATTGTCAGTAGGTGTAATGTTTACGCGTTGATTAGGTGTAATAATGATTATGTATTCATCAGGTGTAATAATGATCACGTATTGATAAAGTGTAATAATGATTACGTATTGATTAAGTGTAATAATGATTACGTATTGATTAGGTGTAATAACGACTATGTATTGATTAAGTGTAATAATGATCACGTATTGATTAGCTGTAATAATGATCACGTATTGATTAGCTGTAATAATGATCACGTATTGATTAGGTGTAATAATGATTATGTATTGATTAGGTGTAATAATGATTATGTATTGATTAGGTGTAATAATGATTATGTATTGATTAAGTGTAATAATGATTACGTATTGCTTAGGTGTAATAACGACTATGCATTGATTAAGTGTAATAATCATCACGTATTGATTAGGTGTAATAATGATCACGTATTGATTAGGTGTAATAATGATTATGTATTGATTAGGTGTAATAATGATTATGTACTGATTAGGTGTAATAATAATGATTATGTATTGATTAGGTGTAATAATGATTATGTGTTGATCACTCAGTAAGTGTAATAATGCATGATTACGTATTGATCAGATGTAATTATTACATGTTGCCAGTATAGAGTCGAAGTCATTCCTGTATTTAACGGTTGCTAGTCTAATAACAACTTGAGGCAGTATCTTAAAAACGAGGCCTGGTAAACTCGCTAGTGGAACAAGCTACTATGAGCTAGGGTACAAGCTAGATGGTGAACTCGGTTAGGTGACATTATATGTAAATCTCGCAGACAGCCAGCTTGAATGAGGCCTGGTTACATAAACAAACCTTAAAGAGTGTGCCCAAGAAGCCAGAGGGGACCTTACGATAGAACGACGAACGGCGGTTAAAAAGCAACATAAATTTTACAATTTAAAGAAGTCACGTCTAACTATTATTACATTTGAAACTAGTTTAATGACTTTCAAAACGCCCCAGTATTGCTAAAATGATGATTGTAGTCAATCTTAAGCAACAGTTCTCATCTTTTGGCGAGTTGACGTCGCCGTGAAGACGTGAAAAAGCTTAAGTGGCGCTGTATAAAGAACAAGGACGGTGTTGAGATTCCTCTAGGGACGAAAAATTATTCATTCTCTTTGTTTCGCAACTAAAATCCTTTTGTTTAAAAGACGTCGTCGTTGAAGTTGCCATCGTTGGCAACGACCGTATAAAACATAGCAACGGGTCAACGACCGTTAAAGTTAAGGAAATAAACTTCGCTTCGTGTGAAGAGGTCATATTAAAAAGGCCTGCTATATAAACACGTTTAACAAAGGACTTTGGCAAAGCAAATTAAAGTATGTATAAGAAAGCAAAACAATACATATTTAGCCAGTAACACTAATAACGTACAAATGTCTTATTGCACATTAGTTGAAACTACACAAGAGATTGATTATTCATTTCAATGTTTTCGAAAAGCGATTACATAAACTAAGACTGTGGTGTCATCTACAAAACACCTTAGGGGTTAACTCCTTCCAAAATAGCGAGATTTATATTGGAAAGAGATAAAGTTATTAAGGGCTTTGCATGTTCTTGCAAATTAGGTACCAAGCGTTTAATTTTTAATCAGCGAAAACGATTACTTTAATTATTATGCAATTTTCACGCTAACCTCGCTATCCTTGAATTCCATTCGGTCAATGGGGCAATAGTGCGATCGATTCGACGCATTTCTGTAAAAATAAAAAAAGGAAATTAAAAAGTTTATATTTTTAAACGCGCGCTAAAAGAGCCATTTATAAAGAAGAGTTATTATTACGACGAACATTATTTAAGAAACGTGAGTGATTATTAGCATGTGGCATAACACGAAGGGCTATATAACAGCTGTTGAGCCGTTAGTAAATATAATCTTTTAGTTTCATCTGGCATATAGTAAATGTCACTCATGTATTTTAAAATTAAGACAAAGCAGCAGGGGAATAGCGGTTTTAAAATATACGGGCACTCATTACAACTTGGAAATATAGGACTGTTCCATTTTTTAGTAAGCTTAGCAACAACCGCTCCTTACTAAAGGCATTGTCAATATTTCTTGTATAATTAACACATCAACGGACTGACGGGTTTAACTTAAATTGTCAATAATTATGTATCCTCAATTTACCTTTCAAGACACTAACTAAATATTCATTTGCCCTACACAATGAGGTCGTTTATACGAAAGCACCGAAGACGCGTCTTAAATAGGACACATCTTGCATAAGACGCGAAAAAATTATATAAAAGATTCAAAGACTTGTGTTTGCGTCTTTGCTTCTGGTGTAAGCTGGATCTCGTATATACACAGCTCTAATATGTCTACCGTTTAAACTCAATTCCTCCTTCTGACTTCAGCAACAATAGAAGCTGCATGATCTAATTTTTCAAATTTAAAATCCTGTTAAGTCTCTATATAAATCATATCTTATAGTCAAGAATAAAATTGTAAACTATCAGAGGTCTTTCTTTTTTGTAGATCTTAAAACCAAATTCTTTAGTCGACTTTGCTGCAGTGTATATAGGATGAAATTAAATGCCGGAATGCGAGTTAAAATATAGTTGCTCATTTACGGGATTTCCCATTTGTTTCATAAACCTGCTTGCAAAAGTTAATACTGAGGATTCCACTCTATCTTATAAGATTACTATTGTCTTTTAATAAGTTGAAACTTCCGTATACCTACCCAGCAAAGCCAAGGTAACAGTGGTTACAGAACCGATGCCCGCATTGGATGAGTTGAATCGGGTCGCGAAGAAGATTGTGGCACATTGGACATTTGTAGTCGAGCGGTACTTCACTGGTGAAATTGAATTCCTTGTTGTCGAATACGTGAGCCCCGCCGGCGGTGTACGACTCTCTTCGGAGAAGCTGAGACATAGCTTGGACTAAAGGATAGCTGTCTTAGGAAAGATGAATGGACTTGTATATACAAAGACCGTACTACAATGTATACAGTTGTCAATGTATGTATACAGTTTTCGATTCTTAGCAACACCGGTGCATAGAGTTCAGTGGAATTGCGATTGGCCGACTGACCATGGCACCAGAACTTTGCGGTTAAATGCTTTTGAGTCCACAGGACAAATCGACCCGAACTCTCGGGTTATTTTCGCTATCGATACAAAATAACCCGGGAGAAGTTTACCTATAGGTTTAAGCCAAAATCCCTCCCACATAAAAAAACAAACATTTTTTATGAGAGTTGTTATCAATGAAAATAAAACTATTTTGAGTTGTTATCAGCTGTAATTTCTCGTTCTCCCAAACTTCCCCTCGTGTTTCTATAACTCTATAGAAACACGGAAAATGTTTTCTATTTCTTAAATGTTAAGCAGTTTTCATTTGCTGGCAGCATTGTCTTGTAAACCACCGTGAGAGTGAAGCGTTTCGATGCGTTTCTTGTTATGTTTGGTCGGAACCGTGGTCGGAACGGTCACGAAAGCATTCCAACGTGTTTCTTTTGTTATATTTGATCGGAACGGTGTTGTAACGGTCACGAAAGCGATTAAATCCTAAAAATAAATTTAGGATAAATCCTAAAATCGGCTAAACTGCAATTGTACCTTGTACTGCATGTACTGTAGTCAACTATCCTGTGCCACAGACGATTAAACCCCGGGGTTTAGTCGTCTGTGGCGCAGGCTAGTGGTCAATGCGCTTCTTGTTGACGCGTCAATACAGGGAAACACATTAGTTAGTAGACTATTTTTTTTAAGTTCCCAACAAGTTATAGAAATTAACACAAGTAAAAGTCTAAAGACGATAAGTGGTATTGAGAACATGTCTCTGTGTATATGTGTACTTTAGTGTATAAACAAGCTGTCAAATGTCTTTAGCGCACACTATATACAAAGTTGATTTTACCGAGGAAGGAAGAATGAAGAAGCCGCGGAGAAAACGCCTCGAGGTACAGGAAAGAACCAAAACTCTGCTCACACGAAGCTACGGTGGTCACCCATCCAAATATACTAACTCCAACAGACCGGGATCAATACTCCTAGCGGTGAGAAGCAATCCGCCAACTATAACACAAGTCCGACTGACAGGTGTTTCCGTGCATACAGCCATTTCGAGTTCCTCAAAACGTTCGCAACTTTCCAAAACTCGATGGAAGCTAGGGAGATGTTTTCTATTGCTTAGGAAGCAAAGCAAGACTAAGACATAACGACCCTTATCAACAAAAAGAAAATTCTTCTAAAGGCCTGGCCAAACGCTTTCAACATTTCATTCAACACCGCTCAACATTGTTGAATTCAACATGTTGAAAGCGTTTGGCCACCCCTGTTGAACGATGTTCAATATACATACTGTTTATATGAAAGCGAGTTACCTGCATACAAATTGTAATATTTGAGATGATTATCATCAACGAGAGTGACATACATAAAGCAACGAATATAGAAAATTTATCCCGCTATGCCGAGTTACCCGGGGAAAAGTGTTTATATATGGGGAAATGTTTAGATCCCGGCTGCCAGTCCAGAGTTCTCGCCAAGGCGAGTTACTCGTCTGTCTCATATAAACACTGCGGTGGGAAAAGCAGTGTTTGCTCTATACCTATACCGGGAACTCGTTATGTGCCGAGTAACTCGGCTGGCCGGGTAACTCGTCTGCATATAAACAGGCCCTTGAGCTCTCGGTCGGATAATGACTTTAACACAACCGGACAGGAAACTTTCCTGTCGGTTCCTGATGTCTTGCGGAAAATGTTCCGAAGTGGAGACCAGCCTTTACCCAGATAATTCGATCAAGTTCAGAAGCACTGAATTAAGCCGTATACTATTCGCATTCGTAGTACGAATTAAGAACTGCCAGAGGGTATAAAGGCAGGCAAGCATTTTGTTGTGGAGTCTCGCAGTGTTGGCAGGTGGTTTATGACAATAATCAATTATTCATAGAACAAGAGGTTTGTTTACATGAAAGACGTGAGCGGACGTTTGCCGTGGGACGGCAAAAACATCATTAAAAAAACATTTACTGAAGACACAATGTGACCTGTAGCCCAACAAGTACTTGTGACACACGTACGGTTTGACTAGTTCCCAGGCGTATAAATATCGAAAACAACCTCGGTCTATCATCTGAGTTCCAGTGGCTCAATGGTGAGAGCGTCCGGCTGGCATTCGGAAGGTTGTGGGTTCGAGTCCCGTCTGGAGCTCAAAGTTTTTCTCTCAGTTTTAACAACTTACGACAGCTTGTACATAAAAAACAAACGATAAAAACTTTACCAACTTAAAGCTGAAAACTAACATAAAAAAATCCTTGTTTTTGGTCTTAGCGTCGTCCGAGTTGCCTGCGGAATACTACGAATAGGTTAGTAACTTCAGTTCGTTGAGCTTTGAGGTGTCGATAGTTTTTTTCTCAAAACATGTTAATGATACAAACAGTACAGCGAGACTCGTATACGTAAAAGACATTTAGGCCCCGTTTACACTAGAGCAAAACTATCCGGATTCCCATTCTTTTTTATTCCCATGAGGATGAAAAACAATGTGAATCCAGATACACTTTTCCTCTAGTGTGAACGGGGCCTAAAGCCCTGTTTATGCACGGTCAAAATTTAAGCGGGATCTGAGCCACATCTGACTTTAAGCGGGCTTAAAATGTCCGTGTAAACAACAGATCGGCGTAAATTAATCGCAATTAGTTTGCACCACCTCAAGGAGGTGGATTAAACTGAGCACGATCAGTTAATCGCGCTTAACTTGGCCGTGTAAACGCAACGGGATTGAAAAACGCTTGCTATTAATACGGTGTTATTAATACGATAAAATGCATATTTTTTTGCCCTGCTGTAGAAGCTTCCATCTCGCTATTCTTCGTTTCTTTTAGCATTACTCTTTCTCGTGTACCGATGTCTTCCGTTGTTCTTTGACGCACGCTGCCCATACGAAGCTTCCAAAACCAAAAATATAGCTCGTCCGCCATGTTGAATAATGGTGTACGTGTTTTAGTAAGGGATTATTAAACGACCGTGTAAACGCACCACGGTGGCGCATTTTAAGCACGCTTAACTTAAGCGTGCTTAAATTTTGGCCGTGTAAACAGGGTTTTAGATTGACGTTTGGTTGTCCCTTTTACCACAAATAATAAACATAGGACGCACTGCGTACAAGCACTGCGTACAAGCACTGCGTACAAGCACTGCGTACAAGCGTCTACAGGTTCAAAGGTGCTGCGTGTCACTCGGGGCATGCATCTTTTTCGTGAAACTGCAATGGTTTGTGAACCAAAGAAAACGAGACAAGTTTCACGAGGAATGTTACCAGGGCCGGCGCGACCGGGGGGGGGGGGGTAGGGGGGGTATTTACCCCCCCCCCCAATTATTTGGCGAAGAAGTAAGTGCCCTTTTTTAGCCAAGCCCTGGATATTAAACAAAACGCGTGCGCGCAGAGCATGCATGCCTTTTTCAACTGGATTGTTATGAACAAAATGTAGCCAAATATATAATATTCGTTATCTTCCCACGACCCAAGTAACAGACTAACTCAGGATTTTGTGAATGGTCGTGAAGGCAGAATGTCCTTGTTTGGTTCTTTTAACTAGCTATCGAATTTGTGTTTTTTATGCGAACAAACTCCAGCTAGCGGACATGATGTTGTTTTCCTTTACTGTAATTTATAGTGAGTGACTGTATTATATTTCAGGGATATAGGCAGTTAATGTTTTCTTTGCAACATATTGAATCTCATAATTTTCATTTTGTCATATTACTTTATATATTATTGCATGTAGGAATCTGTAATAACTTCTAAATAACGATTTAGTAGAATAAACGTACTGTTTTGCTTTTTTTGTTTCGATATACACCAAAAGTTAAAAACCCTGATCAAATGGCCTCTTCTTGAAACTGGTTTTACGCGGTGTGATTGCGCAATCCACGTAATGTGCCCTTCGGAAATCGTACCCTCCCAACTCCTAGAAGCTCGCGCCAGCCCTGAGTGTTACACGGTGCAGATGTGTATAGTTCGTGTCACGGATGGCACTGCTTCTCGTGTTCGTTTGTCACGCAACGACGTTAATTCAGACGAATTGAATTCGAATTAACTTCGTCGGTAATGCGACGTAAATGCGACGTCGAGTTAAATGTCGAATTTCAGTCGAATTTAATTGTTTTTACGCGGACTCGTGGATCCTGAAAACGACTTCTTGAAAACATGGCACCGAATTGTCAGACAGAAGAAACTTTTAATTCGACGCGACGATAATTCGTCGTGTAACTCGAACACGCATTATCGTCGGACTATCCGTCTGACTCAGACGAATTTAATTGCCCAGACGAATTGAATTCGTGTGTCGAATTTAACCGAGTTATACGTCGCAGTTTCGTCGAATAAAATTCAAACAATTAAATTCGTCTGAATTAAATTCGTCTATTGTGCGACGTTTAGCACACGCCTAAATTTTCCTTCTCGGCCGCCGCGCAAAACCCGAAAGGCCCTGAGAACGAGTGTACTGGTCGCTTGTCGTATCATGCGTCTGGGCGACTGTGCCTTGAAGAAACATGATAGAAACATCCATGCTGCTGACATAGCTAGTGCTACATATAGTTGCGTAAACGCAACCTGTAGATGCAAAAGCTATACTGCACATAGATAAGAAATAAATATGTTTTAATATACTGTTCCAAATATGTGCAAAAATGTACAACAAAATACAGAAAAACTAGCGGGTCTTAAAAAACAAGAAAGCATGTTGGCGAAGTAGCTCAGCAAAATATGCAACGTACTATGTACTGGAATTTTTTTCAAATTCAAGCAGTGATGGATTTACAGGGGGGTGCGCACCCCCCTGGCCCTTGGCCAAGGGGGTGCAGGGGTGTGCCAATTACTTAATTAGTGCCTTGCTGCAGTGGGATGCGACGTGGATTTCATTGAAAATTGTCAATCACATTTCTAATGTCTAGCTTCCTTGTGATATCCCTAATAAAATCCATAATAAAACGTCCACTTTATCCCTAAATTTATTTGACACCTTCCAGGTTTGATAAAATGCGCTATTGAAAACACGATTTAAAACTTTTAAATCTTTCTTCAAAGTACCGTCAGAATGCAGGAAATGCCATTTCAGAGGTCCAAATTTCAAAAAATTTCCGGGGTGGGGCATGCCCCCCGACCCGCCTAGGAATGGTTTGACTAAAGCCCTAATCAAACGAGAACGCAAGTCATCGCAAGTTGCAGTCACGAATTTCTGTGGCGGTCGTTTGAACACCCAAATTAACAAAATAAAGGTTTCATGAGTGTTTTAAACAAGTTTTAACTTTGTCACGGTACATGATATTTTCGGGAAACTATTCAGAGCGGCTGGCTGAGATAGCGTGACTGCCAACTTGCGATGACTTGCGTTCTCGTTTGATTAGGGCTTAAGGCTACAAAAAAATTCTAAATCCGCCTCTGCAGCACCCCCCGTACCAGATCAAGCTGGATCCATCACTGAATTCAAGGATAGTTTCCAAAGACCGAAAACACTGCTTTCGTACATGCAACCTTGTTTTCATAAATAAAGTTGTATGAAACCCTTTTCATAAACCCTGTTTTCATGCATATAACCGACCCCTGATCTGAAATATATAAACCTTCAATCTTTCAAAACAGGACAACAATAAACAAAATCAGAAAAAACTGTTTACATCACCCGTGGTGCTCCTGCGTGATGTGGTGTTGTCATCATCATCATCGCTGTGCGTCGATTCATTGCCACTAACTGATCTTCTCTGAAAATCCGGCAAATCTTCAAATATACCCTTGCTAACTCTCTCAAAAACGGACGAGCGACGATGCTTACGGCGTTCACTTTTTCCCATCACCAGAGCAGCACGGCGTTTGATCTCCTCGCTATCGTCCTCGACTTTCGGCTCAGTTGGTTTTTCGGTAACGGCGGACGAGTTGGAGCGAAAATACTGCAGTTGCGCCAAGTGCCTGTAAGAAGAAAATTACATTCATTCATCCATCCATCCATCCATCCATCCATCCATCCATCCATCCATCATTTTTATATTTATTTATTTATATATCAGCCGACGTAGTACGAAAAGAACTGGGAGATTTGAGTGGAAAGATTGACCAACAACTAAGACCAGTTTATGTAAGTCGCAAGATTCAAGATGACCTAAGAAGCTGTGAAGTGAAACCTCCGCTATTATCTCAGCAATGTGTGGTGTACCATTTCCAATGTGATCGGTGCGAAGCCGATTATGTTGGTTATACCAGCCGGCACTTGTTTATTTATTTATTTATTTATTTTAATAACTTTGCCATACACATTACAAACATAAATACAGACATTAAGACAATAGGCTTGGTAACCGCAACAGCTAGTGCCAATTACTGCGACCCCAAAACAAGTACGATTTAACTGTTACTTTAAAAATACATAACGATATACAACATACATTAAATTTACTACGATATCTACTAAAAGCAACACGATGGTGGGTTCATAAGGCTTCGAGCTGTGTTACATTTTAAACACATGCTTTTCCATGTTCGTGGGTCGCCTACGTCATATGTGTTGTTAAGTGCGTTAATATAGTAGTTAAATAGTAACTTCTTGAAGTTTGAGAATGTGATGTTTTTTGTTGCAATAGTTTTTGGTAGTATGTTCCATGTTCTTGTTGTCCGAATTGTGTATGATTTTTGGTATGTCGAAGTATTACATTTTTTGGTTTGATATTTGTCGCAGTCAGGGTTGGATGATCTTGTTTGTTTGTTTGTTTGTTTGTTTGTTTGTTTGTTTGTTTGTTTGTTTGTTTGTTTGTTTGTGGTGTTGAGGAGTTGGTAGGGTGGTCTTGTTGAGGATGTTGATGCCGTGGTTAGTTTTGTAGAAAAATACAATGTCTAGGTATTCATGCCAGTACGTTAAAGGAAGGAGTTTAGTCGTAAGGGTAGATCCAGAATGAATTTCGAAGCCCGTCGTTGAACACGTTCAATTCTAGATATTAATTCGACTGACTGCGGAGCCCATACTTGAGATGCATAACCCAGCTGTGAACGGACTAGAGAAAGGTAAAGGTTTCGTCAAGTTTTACCAACGCATTGAAGAGCATAAGGCTTCAGCAATTGGCAAGCATATTAAAAGTACTCACAAAGGAAATCTGGATAATTTAGATGATATGTTTTCTGTTCTGCTTAAGTGCAGAGGAAAATTTGACTGTTTGAGGAGGAGGAAGAAGAAAGGAGGAAAGCTATACGTATCTGGAGCACGGGTGGCGTGCGCCGTTAGGGCGCTGCCTCTCACCAATAGTTAAGCCCGGTTAGATGGGGTTCAGTACTTGGATGGGTGACCGTCTGGGAATAACACCGTTCTCGAGCTTGGGACTCATGTGAGTAGAGTTTAGTTGGTCTCTCCTGTGCTTCGAGGGTTTTTCGCCGGGTTCTCCGGTTTTCCTCCCTCCGTAAAATCTTAGCTAGGTCTTAGTTGTGATCCGTGGTCTATCTATCTCCCAATACAGCAAACCCCTCTATACGAGGATTACTTCGGTCTGAACTGTGTCGTATGGCGGCTGCTTGGAGCGACTTTGATACACGCGTAAAAACGCACAACCTGTCCACGGTTGTCAACAGGCGTGAACAATGTTGTGCTGCTCGCCGTGAACAAGTTGTCAACAAGTTGTTCACTTATGGTTCGAACAACTTGTTCACGGATAAATCAACAGTCATGAACAAGTTGTTCCAACAGCACATTTTTATAGCCAACAACGTTGTTCGCACATGATACAACATGTTGTAACAGCATGACGAAATAACAACGATGAACAACAATGTTACAACAATGGTGAAAATGGTTGATGTATCGAGACGTTCTTCGGTTGTTTCAACATGCGTGAACAACGGTTGTTGTTTCATCAAGCTGTAACAACTGGTTGAAACAATGATGAACAATGTTGTTAATTTACAAGTTGTTACAGCATTGTTCAGGCAACAATGCTGTAACAACTTGCGAGATTTTTACGCGTGTATGCCGGGACACAGCCACGTTGAAAATCCTTATAAGAAATTGTAACTCTTGATGTGTAATTTATCAGTTGATAATAACGACATAATATACGTACTGTAACTCCTGTAGACGACTCCTTGTTTCGACATCCTCCTCGTGCCGTTCTAAGAATGATTTTCGATAAAACAAATAATTGACGAACAGAAAGCTTAAGAGAACGATGGTAATAAGAGCCACGCAAGCCAACTCGATGTTGGAGTAGTTAGTCTTGGATTCCTCCTCAATGAACACGGAGAATTCCAGTGTAGTGGTACAGAAACTAAAGAAAACATGGTAAATATGAGAAAAGGAGATTGAAAGATTAATGCAATAGCGGCGAATTGAAGGGTATTGCGTACGCATCATTTTGCAAAGGAATTGCCGGGCTATTGGCGGGCTTCCCACAAAGCAGACTTGCTAGCGAGCGGGCTGACCCGTATTAGCTACGCATGCGTAGAATGAATATCTTGCGTGTAAACGTCATCAATACACGGCCGACTAACTCACTTGAGCCAGCACGCACGTGGACGGTGAACTGCTCCATGAAAGTGGCCGATTTTTTATGCGATTTCCGATCGTGATTGGGTACGCGTTTGTGAAAAGTATCACGTGATAATGTCAAGGAAATTTGAAGGAAATCTAAATAAAATATCAGGAAATATCTGGATTTCGGTTGTGGAAGCACTGATGCAGAATAAAGATAGCTGTGCCTATGTAAATAAGAATATAGATAAAACTCAGAACCGTGCCTCAATTTGGAATTAGAACTCGCAACCCTTGGTTTACTATAAACCGTCTGGGAATAATGCATGAATCAATTCTTCCTGTAACCATCCCCCCCCCCCCCCCCACGCAACCCCAGGGACAATGCAGAAAATCAAATCCCGGGGGTGGGGAATTGTTTTATTAATTTTGTCCCGGGGGTATAGGGCGGGGATGCAAGGAGGCGTGGGAGTCTGGTAACTAAAGTATTCCGTATTCAAAATGGCGACAAATTAATTGAAAGATTTCTCAGGTTGTCGAAAATTGACGAAAAACGACGCAGGGGTGCTGAAAAAGCGAAAAAAACTAGAGCTCAAAGGAAGCAGCAACAGAAATGAGCCACTGTTTAAGTTAATTTACATTTGATGTTAAAATGTGTTTAATTATACATTTGTTTGATGTTAAAACTCATGTGTTTTTGTATTAGTTTTTCAGCCTTGCCCTGGGGTGGGGAATTGTCAAATTTCAAAGTCCCGGGGGTGGGGAATTTGCCATGAGCTTCATAAAAAATTACAAATCCCCGGGGTATTGCCCGGGGGGGATGGTTACAGGAATAATTGACCATGCATAACCTCGTCTCTTCGTTCTCGAGCTTGAGACCTGCGCTAGACGTCGCACAATAGACGAATTTAATTCAGACGAATTTAATTGTTTGAATTTTATTCGACGAAACTGCGACGTAGAACTCGATTAAATTCGACACACGAATTAAATTCGTCTGGGCAATTAAATTCGTCTGAGTCACACAGGGAGCTCTATAAACAGGTATTTTTTGTTTTAAACAGTATATACATCCATACATATTATATATAAATTACCGTATAGTTTAGTAGTGTCCTTGCTCTTGCCTCCTGTTGCTCAAAAAACAAACCGAATCAAGAAGGATTCAAGACAATCTCGTACACAGAGCCTGCGATCCTTTTGGTCATTTTCTCGTACTCAATCCCCGCTCGGCCAACTCCGCCTGGCGAGTTGGCCGAGCGGGGTTTGAGTACGAGAAAATCCTTGAATCCTTCATTCATCATTCGGCCTGTTTTTGGAGCAACAAGAGGCAAGAGCAAGCAAGAGCAAGGACACGACTATTAAAACTATACGGTAATTTTACTAATTTATATACAATATGTATGTGTATGGATGTATATACTGTTTAAAACAAAAAATACATGTTAGAGCTCCCTGTGGAGTCAGACGGATAATGCGACGATACAGGGGCGGATCCAGGGGTTACGGGGGTTGCAACCCCCCCTTAGCCTATTATATATGTATTATTTGAACGGTATATTATATATATATATATTTAAAAAACTCATTAATAATTCATGAGGAAAACACAAAGAAAAATCATAACCGTATCGTGGTTTTATATCTGATAAAATTTTCTCCTGATTTACATAAACTTTAGCTTTGATTTTCTCGCCTTAGACAACGTTATTTTTCAAAATTACTACGCCAACGAACTTACCAAATGGTGATCGTTTTTTAAGCCATTCAAAACACTCGCAGAACGTGTTTTAAATAGTACATATAAATAAATTGTGTTTAGTGTATAATATAGCGTATAAAAATCACTATTTCTGATCCTAATATTGTGTTATTAAACTGCCCCCCAAATGCAGGAAATAGCATTTCAGGGTATCAGAAATCAAAAATTATCCAGGGGAGCATACCCCCGGACCCCCCCTACAGGTGTGAACCCCCTCTTAAAAAAAATCCTGGATCCGCCCCTGCAATAACTGTGCGTGTTAGAGTTACACGACAAATTATGTCCATGATGCAATGAGGACCTGCGGAGGAGGCAGTCTGTTACCTTTTGACCACATAGGAAACAGTTGGGCTATTCCATTAAATATCCGTACCCTCCTATCGAGGATACATGTTTTTCAGGACTACACAATAAATTTAAAGAAAATACGAACCCCTGAAGAATTCCATTAAATGCAGTTAACCCTTAAGAATTGAATGAAATTGTTGTCAACCCCTGAAGAATTCCAACAAAACTGATGCATACCCCCTGAAGAATTCCATGTAGTTAAGTAAACTTCTGGGCAAGGTAAACCCCTGAAGAATTCCAGACTCTACTGACCCTGAAGAAATCCAGAGGTTCTCGATAGGGGGTACGGACATTAAATGGAATAGCCCGTTATAAAAATTTAGTTCACTGGTCGTTAATAAACAACGAAACTAACAAACAAACAAACTAACCTGGTGTTTTTCTCATCAAAGTTCATGGAGAAACTGAATGTGCCACTACCTTCAAAAGATATTGTCATGACTTGCACAGAACGCGTTAGAACCTCAAGCTAAGAGGAATAAAATAAGAAGCACATTTGAGAGTCCTACGTAATGTACTTTCATCATAGGAGTACTGAGATTTCCATGTAATTAATGAAACAAATAATACTCGGGCATTTCAAGGTTATCATTAGCTATACGATTTGTGTTACTAGTGAAAAATCAGTATCGTATGAACGTTACCATTAGCCCAATTAGTTATTACCAAATCCTATAACAAAAACATTTGGTGGGAGCTGCGTCTGGAATTGACGCAACAAGAGAGCGCTAGAAGCTCCCCGAGGTAGGTTAGGACCTTTCAAGCTGACGTCAGAGGTAGGTTCAGATCTTTCGAGCTGACGTCAAATGTTAAGGTTCAGATCTTTCAAGCTGACGTCAGAGGTAGGTTAAGATCTTTCGAGCTGACGTCAGAGGTAGGTTCAGATCTTTCAAGCTGACGTCAGAGGTAGGTTCAGATCTTTCAAGCTGATGTCAGAGGTAGGTTCAGATCTTTCGAGCTGACGTCAGAGGTAGGTTCAGATCTTTCGAGCTGACGTCAAATGTTAAGGTTCAGATCTTTCAAGCTGACGTCAGAGGTAGGTTAAGATCTTTCGAGCTGATGTCAGAGGTAGGTTCAGATCTTTCAAGCTGACGTCCGAGGTAGGGTTTCAGATCTTCGAGCTGACGTCAAATGTTAAGGTTCAGATCTTTCAAGCTGACGTCAGAGGTAGGTTAAGATCTTTCGAGCTGACGTCAGAGGTAAGGTTCAGATCTTTCAAGCTGACGTCAGAGGTAGTTTCAGATCTTTCAAGCTGAATGTCAGAGGTAGGTTCAGATCTTTCGAGCTGACGTCAGAGGTAGGTTCAGATCTTTCGAGCTGACGTCAAATGTTAAGGTTCAGATCTTTCAAGCTGACGTCAGAGGTAGGTTAAGATCTTTCGAGCTGATGTCAGAGGTAGGTTCAGATCTTTCAAGCTGACGTCAGAGGTAGGTTCAGATCTTTCGAGCTGACGTCAAATGTTAAGGTTCAGATCTTTCAAGCTGACGTCAGAGGTAGGTTAAGATCTTTCGAGCTGATGTCAGAGGTAGGTTCAGACCTTTCAAGCTGATATCAGAGGTAGGTTCAGATCTTTCGAGCTGACGTGAAATGTTAAGGTTCAGATCTTTCAAGCTGACGTCAGAGGTAGGTTAAGATCTTTCGAGCTGACGTCAGAGGTAGGTTCAGACCTTTCAAGCCGACGTCAGAGGTAGGTTAGGACCTTTCAAGCTGAAGTCAGAGGTAGGTTCAGATCTTTCAAGCTGACGTCAGAGGTAGGTTCAGATCTTTCGAGCTGACGTCAAATGTTAAGGTTCAGATCTTTCAAGCTGACGTCAGAGGTAGGTTAAGATCTTTCGAGCTGATGTCAGAGGTAGGTTCAGACCTTTCAAGCTGATATCAGAGGTAGGTTCAGATCTTTCGAGCTGACGTGAAATGTTAAGGTTCAGATCTTTCAAGCTGATATCAGAGGTAGGTTCAGATCTTTCGAGCTGACGTCAGAGGTAGGTTCAGACCTTTCAAGCCGACGTCAGGTTCAGATCTTTCGAGCTGACGTCAAATGTTAAGGTTCAGATCTTTCAAGCTGACGTCAGGTAGGTTCAGATCTTTCAAGCTGACGTCAGGTTCGGACTTTTCAAGCTGACGTCAGAGGTAGGTTCGGACTTTAAGCTGACGTCAGGTTCGGACATTTCAAGCTGACATCAGGTAGGTTCAGATCTTTCAAGCTGACGTCGGGTTCGGACATTTCAAGCTGACGTCAGGTTCGGACATTTCAAGCTAACGTCAGGTTCAGATATTTCAAGCTGACGTCAGGTTCAGATATTTCAAGCTGACGTCAGGTTCAGATATTTCAAGCTGACGTCAGAGGTAGTTCAGATATTTCAATAGGAAAGTCCTTTATACACCAGGAATGGGATAAAGACCCGAACTCGCCTCTTGCACACGTCGGCAAGTGGGTTCGGACGAAACTCCCTTCTTCTAAACAATAGCAAAGTCGCTTATACCGACCAGGAATAAAATAAGTCAACAAATGAACTACGGAACAAAGTGATGAAAGCATTAGCTCACCTGTTCACTGCGTACTATAAAGTCATTTCTTTCATTGACTTCAAGAAAATCAAAAGAGAAAACCTGTTCCATTATAATACCAGCCATCGTACCTAACAAACGAAAAATAATTCCACTATGATCTTTCATACAACAAGATGTCATTTTATTAATTATTTCCAACTAATCAACTTCTTTCAGTGTCTGTGGAGTAAAAACAATTGGACTGCTGTTCGTTTATATTTTCACTTTTTCTAAAAAATTTAACTTTTTCACAGGTAAGTTTAACCACTGATCTCTATATAAACTGGATAGGGCATTACCTATGACAAGCAGTCAAACATTTCGTGCCAGTCGCTGCCATCTTACGTAGTGGAACATATGACGCATTGCGGCCTTAGAACTTGTTCCTAATCCTAAAGTTGTCTGGCATAAGCAATCTTGACGTCAGCACGGTCAGATTATCTGGGGGAGGAATATTAAGTACTCCGTGCCGGGGGAGTCGGAAAAGCCGTCAAGCAAACAACAGATGCCGGTTCGTTTAGTTTTCACTGTTTAACAACAAATACAGTCAAAACATGACAAGTACTTGAATTGAATTCTTCGTAGATTTTATAGTCTGTTTTTCAGTTTATATTATCGTGAAGTTTCTAATTCGTTGTCGGCACCGAAGAAAGACAACGAAATTTAAAGGTTTTACAGCTCAGTAATAGGAACAAATGCAAGAAATTAGCATCTTAAACTTTATGGACTTACATTCGCTTAAATTTTCTTAAAATAACTCTTTTTGTCTGTTTTCAATGTACGAAAGCTTATGAACTTTAGTGGCGACCATCTTAAACTGCATGAAATTTGGATCTCTGAAACGGCACTTCCCGCATTCTGACAGCACATTTGTGAAGAATTTTAAAAAACATGAATTTAATAGCGCGATAGCCAGTCCTCCGAGTCCATGTCAGCCATATTTTTTGTGGAAACAAAACTAGACTTGCTCCAAGTCCGCCTCTTAGCGCTAGTTTTTGTGGGCGGGTGGAAAGGCGGGTGAGCGGAAAGGCGGGCGAGCGGAAAAGCGGGAGGAAAGAGGCGGACTTGTTTCGCTTGCAGGTTTTTGAATCTAATTAAATATTCTGGCAGGAAATCGCCCTGTTTTGACGCGTGTTTTGGGTTGTCGTACATGCAATGGAAAGTGGTTCTACCCCTACTAAAACGATTTCAAGAGTCTGTTTAACTCCAACTTCCAAAGATAGCACTTGCATAGCAATTTAGCCTGAATATAATTACTTCCCGAATTACGTCACCGGTGAATTTTGGCGCGCTGCAGGTGGTAAAAGTCCTTGTCAACGAGGAACCGAAAGGTCAAAAATGTCGAAAGGTAAAAAATGTTAGAAAAGGACTTTGAGAAAGTCTAAGGACAAACCCGCGAGGTCGATGTACTGTTCTGGTAGGACTTATCACTAACCAATTAGAACGCGTGATAGAATTACGGACTTGGACCCACTGGGGTTGTACAAAGCCCAGATAAGTTGTGCAAAGGAAGGATAGTGCAGTGGATAACTATCCGCTGAATAGTTTGTCGATTCACTAATCACTAAGCAAATCCTCAAAACTTTTGAAGAATCGCCAGGCACTAGCCAAAACGATAACATAAATACACTTACAAGATTACAACAGGACGAAAGACCTCACCAGACTGCAATTTCAGCGAAAACGTAGACTGTTCCTAAATTGAAAGAATCTAGTATCACTACATTGTACATATAGTGATTATACAGCAAGAGCAAGCCCAGTCATTAGAAGGCTATTTTATACTATTAAAGTGGTTCTCTGATGAACATATTGTTGGCAATGTTTTTGCATAATCCTAAAGATGTTATGGTAGGTAGTAATCTTGCAAAGTTTCATTTCAAAATGAGTTGAAGAAAAGGTGGTATTTTACGTTTGAACCAGGGGTGCAACTAGGGGGGGGGTTGGGGGGGGATGCAACCCCTGCCCATTTTAACCCCTGCCCTTTTTGTGAGACCTCTAGTACTAGGTTAGACATTAGATAAACAGATAATTAATCGTCTGTTGTAGTACGCAATACAATAGTGGTTGTTGAGTGTCCAAATTTTTCGCAGATAAAGTTCTTTGCCTGCTTTGATAACCTGAATTTAAATTTGTGCAAAATAGAGCTAAGACCAAATCTTGAACTTGATGCATCTTGAGGTATTGGTATTTAATTATTGAAAGATTAAGCGACTCAAAATCTCAAACGGAGCAACGCAACCCCCAAAATATGTTAATATGTTCACTTTTGTGAAGTGTCGTCTGTCGAGGCTTCAATTCCCTGAACCAATCATAGAGATAGAGCTGGATTTTGGCAACCTTTAGGGTATGTTGGTGTGATAATTTCTTCGTTTTTACAGTAAAATTTGAACTATACTCGCTGTAGAATTAGATGAAAAAGTTCGCTCAAATTGCTGCAAATGGTGTTTCCGAGGTTCTAGATTTCAAAAATTTCTGGAGGACCCCCCGGACCCCCTACAAATGCGGTCAATAATTGCTACTACTGCCCCACCCCCCATTATTTGACACCTTGCTACGGCACTGCAAATTGTTTAGAATACTGAACGACTTTGCCCTTTTCTCGCATTGAACCCCTGCCCTCGAATTTTTCTAGTTGCGCCCCTGAAGTTTCTGGGAGCTCTCCCCTTGACGAGTGAAATCGTCTGGTGTTAGCAAAAGTAGAATGAATAAGTTGCCAAAAGGCAACTGTGGCCAGTAAAAGGTTAAAGTGGCCGAGCTTGAGAAGAATGAGTCGCGGAAGCTTATGACATCATAGACTCAATAACAACAATGACCTTTTGTTGACAACAACATGCAGTGATCTTTTGTTTGTATTGAATCTATGACATCATAAGGTCTCCTCATCTCACTCTTCTCAAACATGGGCAATTTACCGATAATGGTGGCGTTCCAAAATACAAACTTTGCACGTAAAATACAACTTTGTTTTGGGGAATTTCAAAATGAAACTTTGCACAATTATCAAGTACCATAATATCTTTCGGATTATGCAGAAACATTACCGACAATATTTTCATCAGAGAACCACTTTAAACACAAATCGGAAATTCAAGAAAACGTAGCAGAAGTAACATGAACTTACATCTAACAATGTTTCTTGAAAAGATCTCGCATCTCTGGAAAAATAATTATTAAATTCAATTTAACTTTAAATAGTATTTCTTAGGGATAATCATTCTATGATAAGTAAGTTAATATATAGAAAAGTTTCGGTTCACATACGAAACTAATAGATTTCATAAATAAAACACCCGATTCATATACGTTATTGAATGTACGGTCCGTAAACATGGCTGTACACAGGATCTTTTTGCCCCCACTAACACCCCCCCCCCCCCCCCCCGCTATGTACGACCATGCCTAAGGTTTTTTAAAGATTACCTGACGACAACTCTTCTGGTGGGAGGACAACCCACATGAAAATGAAACACCTGAATAATAAAGCCAAAACACAATTAGCGAGTTTCTGAATGTTGCACACGCATCATTTTGGTGGGCTTCGCTACCAGGAAATTCACACTATTAAGCTGAGTTTTCAATAGGGCTAAAACGTCGCGTGCTCAACTTTTTTCTTTTGTCTTGTGAGTTTTCGTGTGGAACGAAGTAGTAAACTATTCAATTGTACAATAGAAAGTCAACCGCGCGATATTTTACGCTTATAGGTGATATTCCACCATTAAGTGAGTTTTCCACTAGGCGATTTTTTTCACGTGAAGCGACTTTGTTTTGTTCGAATTCAATAGATTTCTGATACTTCGCGTGAAAAAAGTCGTTGAAGTAACGTCCCAGACAGTCACCGATCTGATCGGAAGCATCGCAAGAATCAGAATCATTTCTCTGATTTGGAAAATGCATCCCAGACGGTCGCCGATGATCGGGGATTCTTACTAGTTACGACAAGTGTGAACACGGAAAAACACTGAAACCACTCATGGACGATCGGGGACAGGAAAAATCCCCGATGCTTATGACAAGTGTGAACGTGGCTGTTGTAAGGATCGCTGACAATTGGGGATTAGGGATAGAACTGTCCCCGATTCTTACGACAAGCGAGAACAAGGCATTACAAGTAAACTTTCCGAAACTATACAAAAACTACAATAGAGCAGAGTTTTGATCCACGGTAACCGTGAACCTCCTCTATATATACAGTAATGTACACCACGCATCAATCTTTAAATTTTTATGATATAACTAATACATGTACGAACCTTATGAAATGGCCTTTTACATATCATGCTGTTCAGTTCGGAAGAATGGTTACTGAAAAACTTAACACAAAATGCAAAAATTAGTGCATATTTCTTACAAATATTCCATACATGGTATGTACTATTTAATATTACCTTGAGCTTGTACTAGAATATGCCGGAGATCTTTCTGTAAACATGAACGTCTGGAATAAAAGATCCAAAAACCTTGCTAGACGGTAATGCAATGCAATGCAATTCTATGCTATGCTAATGCTAATGTAATGTTTACAATAATGTAATGCAATGTAATGTTACAGTAGTGTAATGTTACAGTAATGTGATGTAATTTAATGTATAAATGTAATGTAATTTACAGTAATGTAATGTAATGCAATGTAATTTACAGTAATGTAATGTTACAGTAATGTGATGTAATTTAATGTACAATGTAATGTAATGTAAGAATCACTTGTTAAAAAGTAGAGCTGCCATTTTTTCTTATGTTTTTTTGCATTCTTTCCAATTTGATACCTTATTAAGCATGATGACATCATTGTAAAATTCTTTTTGTTCAGATACTGTAATGCGAAGAATATCTGTGGGATTCCAGACAAGCTAATAAAATCAAAAACACACACCGTCGGTCAAAACATGCCCCATAATTAATCTTATACAAAATGAATCTTTTGTAAGCAAATGTCTTTACTTGAATATCGTTCGATTCGCTTCGTTTGTATACCAGGTAGCCCCAAATCTAAAGTTACAAAAACAAGAAAAGTAATAACATATAAATAACAAATAAATGCTAAAAGATTAGTGAAATTGAGAAGAATTAGTAAAAAAAGAACAGAAAGAAGTAAATAAGTGGGAGAAAAAAGGAAAACAAATCAGGGTTCGAATTAACATATCGCGATTCGCAAATCGCATTGCACTTTTTGAAATATGCGATCCAAAACAAACATAAAAACTCCAAAATTGTGATGCAAAGTAACCGCTGAGTGCCCTCCAATAACTTCTTCACAGAAAAAAAGTTTACAAAATGAAATTATTTTAAATATTCCTAAAGTAAACACTCTAACTTTTCAGAACAGCTTTTATTGTAGAGCACCGAGAATTTTCAACTCCCTGCCATCACATTTGTGAAATGTCAACCTCTCTATTAGTCAATTTAAATCTAAACTGTTAGAATACTACAGCAGCAACGCAACCGAACACGTAATACAATGTTGAACACTCCACAAATTTTTAAACCGTCTGTGTAAAATGTCACTCGTGCTGTCCTCTGTCCGGTCTTCTTGTTAAAATGTGCTGTTAATTTATGTATTCACGAGTCTTAGGTTAGAAGTTACTATTTATATTTATGTTTTAATGTTTTTCATATTAATTTTGTATTTGGGGATCCCGTAATGGAGCCACAAGCTCTGTGGGACTTCCCTGCCATTTTTGGCAAAGCTTGTAAATAAATAAATAAAAATAAATAAATAAATAAAAATAAATAAATACCGAAGCGAAAGCAGAAGTCAAAACTGGGGTGATTAGTCCCAGCCCCCCCTACTTTTTCAACAAAATATTTTCGCGATGCACTTTTGAAATGTTAATTCGAACTCTGCAAATGCAATGACGATGAAGTAAAGTTCGCACCTTAAATTGTCCCCATTTGTCGAGAACATTACTCGAAGATGGACTTCCAAACGAAAACTCTATAAACTTTAGAATTACAAGATACATATAAGTTATCACAAAAGGTACGCTATGCATACATGTATCTGCGCCAAAATTAGCCTAAGGCCTGTTTACAAGGGGGTAGGGTTACCCTTGCACCCTGGTTACCCTAGCTCTCGTACATTGCTTGTTTGTTGTTTGTTGTGTTTGTAAGGATGTTAGGGTAACCTGGGTGCTAGCATAACCCTAGCCTGGTACCCTGGCCCAATTTCAAAAGAAATATGGGCCAGGTAACCACTAATCTCATTCTCGCATCATCAGGGCTAAATCCACTTATGACGATTGCAGTTTTACTTATAGCCACTAAAAACGCATGAAATTTCAACCAATAGGAAAGCAGAAGTCTTTAGTGGTTACCTGGCCCATATTCTTTGATTGGGCCAGGGTACCAGGCTAGCATAACCCTACCTCCTTGTAAACAGGCCCTAAAAGAGACTCCCAAATTTGCTTTCACTATTTAATATTATTATTCACCATTGTTCACACCCATTGAAGCAAATTTGGGAAGCGTCAATTAATTCAGGCATAGTTAATAGAAAATATACATGGTTTGGAAACCTGGCAAACTTCAAAGCGGTTAACAAACAAGCTACGACTCATGTTGAAAGGTACATGAAGGTACATAAATCCTTTGTTTTAGGTTTATTATTTAAAACCATGTATATTTTCTGTCAACTATGATCCAGCTCAGTTAATGTATTAAATAAGCGAATGAGATGAAAGGTCAATCCCTTGATTAAAAAGATATCCTGGGGCAGATCATGCTATTTAAGCAGTCAATGAGTACATGTGTGACAGTACTATACTGCTAATAAACTTGATTGCATTAAAAATAAAAAATGATGCTACCGGTTGTGAAGTATATACTTGTAAGTTTCGTCCAAAGAGAATCGTTTGTCTTCCGAAGAGTAATGTTTGTCACTTGAAGACGGTCCTAATTCATAAACAGTATACACGCGCTGGCCTGAGTGGCCTCAGACTCGATAAATCGCCCAACGAGTTGAAAACCTTTTGTCAACCCTTCAATCATTCTGTATAACGCACAAAAACTGTGGTAGTTTACTATAAGTCATGTTAAAAATACTTGCCATTTGTATCAGCAATATTGTCTTTCTTCGAAAATAGTGTTGCTCTTTGACCAGTTTCGAATTCGTACAATATATAAATGTGGACGAAATATATTTTTAAAACACGATCGGGATTAAAGAATACTTGTTCCCATCGTTCAAACTGACAACTCGTACGTTGACGCCAAAAAATTCTGAGCTTCGGTTGTCCCCGATGTAATTGTCGCGCATTGGTTAGAGTTACACCACAGCACACACCACAGGTCAGTGGTTTACACAAAAAAGTTAACACACAAACACAACACCGATTGCAATATATCTGTTGCGCAGATACAATAATTGTCGCGTTTAAGTAAATAAAGTAATCAAACATATAGTTAATTATGAACGAACGAACGAACGAACGAACGAACGAACGAACGAACGAAAGCAAGTTGTAAAATCATGCATAACTTACAGGGCAAGCCACAGTTGGATAAAGAGCGTTGAAAATCTCGTTATCTAATGGATAGCTTTTTGTGACAACTGACGAAAGACTTTTAAAAAATATAAAAAGAAAACGTAGACTAATTAGACTATAGAGCACTGCAATATGCTACCACTGCACTGCACTGCCCTACCCTGTACTGCATTGCACACCGCACTGCACACTACACACTGCACTGCACTACACTGCACACTGCACTGCACACTACACATTGCACTGCAATGCACACTACACACTGCACTGCAATGCACACTACACACTGCACTGCAATGCACACTACACACTGTACTGCAATGCACACTACACACTGCACTGCAATGCACACTACACACTGTACTGCAATGCACACTGCACACTGCACTGCAATGCACACTACACACTGCACTGCAATGCAATGCACACTGCACTGCACTGCACTGCACTCTACACACTGCACTGCACTCTACACACTGCACTGCACTCTGCACTGCACCGCACACTACACTGCACACTACACCACACTACACTAAACTACACAATGCACTGCACACTACACACTGCACTGCACACTACACTGCACACTTCACTACACACTGCACTGCACACTGCACTGCACACTACACACTGCACTGCACTACACACTACACACTGCAACTACCCACTACACTACACCACACCCCACACCACACCACACCACACCCCACACCACACCACACCCCACACCACACCACACCCCACACCACACCACACCCCACACCACACCACACCCCACACCACACCACACCACACCACACCACACCACACCACGATAAATACTATATCACATCATATCATATCTGTCCCGTTTCCTTCTAAACTTTTTTTCTATATATACCTTTTGTTTACATCTACAACATGTGCATAACCATTGAGATCAAACATCATTCTAACGTGCGGTCCTTCTGGAAATCTAGACTGGAGCTTCAAATAAAAGTGAAAAAGAAAGACTACACATTACTATCATCAGAGTATGTTGTATACTTTCTCAAACTCATTAATAATTCATGAGCCGAAAAAAAGGAAATCAGTACCGAGACGGTGGTTTGGATATCGGAGGAAGAAATTACATAAATTAAGCCAACTTTCGCCTCGATTTTCTCTTAAAATACTGATCTGTTTGAGAAGCTATATCATACACTCGGAAGAGTGTTTCATCAGGATTCCAAACACCTCGAAATTTGTTAAAAAACCTCGGCTTCGCCTCGGTTTTCAACAAAAGTCTCGGTGTTTGGATATCCTGATGAAACACTCCTCCTCGTGTATGATATATTACATCCAACCATTGTGTGCTGGGGTTGGCTCGGTTCCAGTCGTTTCACACCCCCCCCCCCCCCCCCCTTCCTCTGGAAACCGAGTCTACATTTAGTAGATGTTTTTGAGAACAAGGTATCATTGCTATACCTGAACCATGTAATCCATTTCAATCCTTCCGTAATACAAGACATTAGGTTCATACAGCACCAAGTATTCACCGTTATTCGCTGCAGAATATAAATTTCATGATTCGTAAAATACTAAGTAGTATTGTTTAAAGTAATGGCACAGAGAATCAAAATCATAACATACATGTAACTACTTGGATTATACGTTCACTGTTCGATCCTGAAATGTTACTCATTTTGGTGATAACCTTGTCGGCTCTCCTAAAACAAACAAATAATACGTTTGAAAAAGCTCTAACTTCTTCCAGTCATGAGACTGAGAAAGAAACCAGTAACCTTTTAATGAGTAATCGATGCTGAAACGCTCTAACGATTAGGCTACTTGGATGTAGACGGCAGCTTCGGACTAAAAACAAGTCTCATTCCCCGATTAGCATGCATGACCAAACATTAAACAGTACTCTTTTACACAACAAAGAAATGTATTATTATAAGATAATCATGGTATTACAAACTAATACTATGATATGTCGGGAAATTAGTGATTAAATGTCCCCTCATGCAAGCCTCGGAAGGATTTGTGAATCCCTCCCTCACCTTTCTCGGACATTATTTAATCGCTAATTTCCCTCATGTCATGGTATTACAAACTAATACCATGACATGTCGGGAGATTATTTATTTTTATTTATTTATTTATTTATTAACTTTGCCTCAATACAAGACACACAATTAAGATATGAAACTACAAAGTTATACTATATGAGGCTGGGTAACCGCAACAGCTAAAGCCAATTACTGCGGACCCTTAACAAACGAGTTATAAAATATGAGATACTGGACAATCAATCAGACGAAACGGTACGACTAACACACTAATAACAACACGAAGGTACAGTAACGAGATTACGACTACAGTTACACTTAACACACACGCCTTTCCAGGTGCGTGGATCATTAGAGGAGTACGTGTCCTTTAAAGCTGTAAGGTAGTAGTTATAGAGTTGTGACTTAAAAGTTGTGAGTGATAGAGATTTCAAAATGAGAGTTTTTGGTAGAGAGTTCCAGGTTCTTGTTGTCCCGTAGATATAAGATTTTTGGTAGGTAGAGGTTTTGCATTTCTTGGTTTGGTAGAGGTAACAGTTTGAGTCCGATGATCGTGTATTTCTATTAGCTTGTGGCGTTGCAATAGCGTTTTTGTCGAGGGTGATTATACCGTGATTAATCTTGTAAAAGAACAGCATATCCAGGTACTCATGCCAGTATGACAATTAGTGATTAAATGTCCCTTCAGCCAAACCTTCCTCAGCTTTCGGGGACATTTAATCACTAATCTCCCTCATGTCATGGTATTACTTATAAAAAAACAATCTAATTACCTTCGGCATTCTTATAAAATACATCCCAAGAGTTCCAGATTAAAATAGAAAATGAATTAGGCGGTAAAAATTGGAAAGACCAGTCGGAATCTATTCGAATAGAAACAGAAGACAAATAGATTTGAATCTTTAAAACACGATAATTGGTAAGTGGGTAGGTAGCCAGATAACTAATCCAGGATTAATGTTTGTACTGCAGCTTATCCATGAATAGTATTGCTCGTCGGCTTTTGAACATCTAGGCTACCAACTACGGCGTTCATAAGTTCATAACCTGCAATCAATTTATCAACAGATTCTAACCTTTTCCAGAATACTGTACTTCATCAAGAACTTTCGTGATGTTTCCCCAAACGTTTTGTTCGTAATTTTGAGTCGTGTAGGCGATAACCTACAACGTAATTGATTGGTAATAAAATTGAATTGATAAGAAAAAATGATGATGATGATGATGATGACGATATTTATTCATCTACTTGTCCCTGTGATCATCGTTAACACCACCACCTCCATCCTAGTCGTCGTCATCATCACCACCACCATCATCACCACCGTCACCATCACATCACCATGACCAACATCCCATCACTATCACCATCACCACCACTATCACCACTACCACCACATCATCATCAACAACACCATCACCTCCACCATCATCACCACTGTCACCATCACATCACCATCACCATGACCAACACCCCATCACTATCACCACCACTATCACCACCACCACCACATCATCATCAACAACACCATCATCAACACCATCGTCATCATCATCATCATCAACACCATCATCATCATCATCATCACCACCATCACCACCATCACCACCATCATGGTCACACCCACCTTGGAATTGTCATACTCCGAGCTATTTGATAACTCCACGAGAAAGTACACACATTGGCATATTCCATTGACTTTGACATCAAGCAACTTAAAATCCTAGTAAGAAATTAATAGAATAAATAAAAAGATGTGTACAGCGACCACTTTACCATTCACATATGCAAGATGTACTCAGTCAGGATAGATTTTTAATACCTTGCTTTCAAAATAGTTTGGTGAAGAAAGTGAGGTGAAACCAACAGCTGGATTCAGAGTAATGTACAGAGCACTCTAAAAAACACAATACTCTAATTTCAAACTATTTTTATTTTGTTAGTTTCAGAAATTGCAGCTTGATGTTAGTAATATAATTGTCAGTTGTTTGCTGTACAAGCTGTGTTAGTTAGTACCAGTGAACTCTATATAAAGACTGGAACGATACCTCCATAAGGCCGGCCCTATGATTGGATGAAGCCAAACTTCCGGCTGCTGGGGGCAACACATGAACGTCTGACCAACGTCCAAGGAGCGGTAGAAAACATTGGCCCAGCGAGAATTTTTTATTTTTTTGTAGTTGAACTTCTTTTGAATTGATATAACGAAGTCAGTATGTATTAGAATCATTGTCCTTTTTGTCTGAGGTATGTTTGCTGGCAAAAATAGATTGAAGTAGGAAATATATTGCCAAACGAAAGCAAAATTTTGCTTGGATTGATGGAAACTCCTGACGAAAATTCAGGTTATATTTAGTATTTATTCGTCTTTATTTTATGAATTCTTGCAACCCTGTCAAGCTGTGCCTTTGCTCTTATGAATAGTCTCCTCATACCGTTACCTTTTGAATAATTGTAAGACCACGTATATTTTTTATCTTTGATGCCTTTAAAACACTGTCGGTTCGTATTTCTGTGTTTTGTTCGATTTTTTGACTGTTCAGAAAATTTAATATTTATGGTTTTTATTGATCATGTCAGCATCCATATGCTCGACAGATTATAGCCACTATATTTCAGTAGGCTTTAGCCCTGATTAATGCTATCTTTATTTAATTCAAGATAGTTCATAGACTTTTTTCTTGACTTTTGATACCTCAACTGACTCAACACTTGGAGCTGCCCTACAAAAAATCAAGAGATCCGCGCGGTTTCGGACTCAAAATGTGTTTTTTGTCAAATATTCAAGCTACGTTTTTGCTGCTAAAAGGCTTTAGAAGAAGTATCTATTACTGTAGCATGTTTGCATTTCTTTGTAATTGGTTCATAACAAAATATAACTTAAAAAATAAAGATTTTCTTGCATATAAAGAGGACTGGGGCCGCCCTGCATGTCAGCCTCCATGACGGCTTCAAAATTTGGTTTGTAGGTATCGTTCCAGTCCTTATATAGAGTTCACTGGTTAGTACTCGTTCCCGAAGGACTGGGCACAGTCTAAGGTATAATTACCTTAAATAACCTTGCTCTGCTATCTGAGTTCTAGTGGCCCAATAGTTAGAACGTCTAGCTAGCATTCAGAAGGTTGTGGGTTCGAGTCCCGCTTAGAGCTCAGAGTTTTTCTGACTATTACTAACGAGCACAGCTTGTACAGCAAACAACTGACAATTATTTTTATTTTGTTATAGTGATTAGACAATTATTTTTATTTTGTTATAGTGATTATATATTCTGATGTTCGAAATTGTGTTTTAAAATAATTTTTACAAACTGTGTTTCTACATAACTTTTGCAAGCAAAATATTTTCAGTTTACCTCATTATTCCATGCGACAACCACGTCTTTGATATCCTAAAAAGAAACGGTATAGTTTTACGTTACATTTACGAACACTTTTAAAGTAAAGAAAAGGAAAATTTGATTGAACAAATCTGTATCTCATACTTTGTATGGTAAGTTATCTTGATGACACCACGGGTAAGAACTGAACTGAAGCTCTTCATTTGGTAAACCTTAGTATTAAAATAATACAAACATGGCACCAATAAGAATACCTGAAGAAAATCAGTTGGACTGATACATTTTATAGCAAAAGCTTTTTGTTAAGGATAAAAGGATAAAGGACTGGTGGCTAATCATCCTTACTTGCAGCCAACGGCTGAATTGCGAAGGACGCAGATCAACGTGGCCGTGTCGAGGAATATCAAAGGCGCTCCATGCAGCCGTCAACAACACAGTTCAGACCACGGATCACAGCTAAGAAGTTAGGTGTTGATTTTATGGAGGGAGGAAAACCGGAGAACCCGGCGAAAAACCCTCGAAGCACAGGAGAGATCAACAACAACTCTACTCACATGAGTCCAAGCCCGACAACGAGGTCATTCACAAGCGGTCACCCATCCAAGTACTAAGCCCGTCTAACCGGGCTTAACTTTTTGCATGGTGAGAGGCAGCGCGCTAAGAGCACACGCCACCCGTGCTCAACTTAAAGTTTTGATAGATCAGTTGGTTAAGATCTCATCTGTAATATTTTATTTTTGAGACTTTCGAATGAGTTATTCATGGAGAATACCTTGGACAGGATAAATCTTTGAAGAGTTCTTGTGGATAATAAACGATTCCACTCCAGTATGAATGATAAAGGATCCTCGACGAGTGAAGACTGCTGTGTAGGCAGATGACGCATTATTCTAAAGAGGAAACGCATGAAATACATACATATTTAAGTGCTCATAAACCCAAATATGATATTACTGCATATGGATTCTATTTAATGTGTATAGTTGAATGCCAAAATATTTTTTGATTTGAACTTTTATCTGTTGTTATATTGAGGTTTGTATTTCCAAAATGTTAATGAGGATGACGTCTATGTGGGCATAATTTGCATACGCAGTGTTCCGTTACAGCAGAAATATTACCCAATTCACATGTTAATGAATACTTGAATAGTATATTCTATATTTTATCATTTTTTTCATTAAAATCTTCAAGCGGTTTATCATAAGAAAAGAAAAAAAACACACACAAATGCCTACATTGACGTCATCTCAATATAACAACAGATAGAAGTTCAAGTCAGAAAATATTTTGGCATTCAACTATTCACGTTACATAGAATCCGCATATCAGTAATATCTTATTTGAGTTTATGAGCACGTTGAGCAACGGACATAAAATACGTCCATACCAAGAGTTATCGATACTGTATTTGTCGTTCGTCCAACTGACGAAATGGACAGACAGACGGACGGATGGATGGACAAATAGACAGACAGACGGACGGACAGATGGACAAACGGAAACGCAGACAGACAGACAGATAGACAGACGGACAGACGGACGGACAGACAGACAGACAGACAGACAGACAGACAGACAGACGGACAGACGGACAGACGGACGGACGGACGGACGGACGGACGGACGGACGGACGGACGGACGGACGGACGGACGGACGGACGGACGGACGGACGGACGGACGGACGGACGGACGGACGGACGGACGGATGGACAGACGGACAGACGGACAGACGGACAGACGGACAGACAGACAGACAGACAGACAGACAGACAGACAGACAGACAGACAGACAGACAGACAGACAGACAGACAGACAGACAGACAGACAGATCGACCGACCGACACACGGACGGACGGAAAAACGGATGGAAAGACAAATGGACAAACGGATAGACAGACAGACAAACAGACGGACAGACAAACGGACGGACAGACGGCAGACAGACGAATGGAAAGAGAGACAGATGGACGGACGGACAGACGGATGGATAAACAACATTTTACTTACTTTGAGAAGATGTTGTGGAATTGTTAATGACAACATCGTTTTATAATAATCTTGTGTCAAAATTAAACGTTCATCGCTGCAACAAAAAGCGACAGGTGTTACGGAAGGAGACTATTTTCAGAGAAGAAAATACTCAAGGCTTGTTTGAATAAAAAAAACCTAGTTGTAACAAAAACAAATGTACACCATAGTAAAAAAAAACACTTCAGTCAGTAGAAATTGCACAATGAAAAGTTGAAAGTCTGTATCTCGCAGGGATGGAGTGCGGGACAGACTTGGAGATAGTCTAGGAGTACACATATGGCAACATAAGAACGTATGTATTACCAGTGCTGTGAGTAACTTTGTTACAAGTAACTAGTTACAGTAACTAGTTACATTTTTAAGTAACTGTAACTGAAACTAGTTACTTTTTCTGAAGAAGTAACTGTAACTACAACTAGTTACTTTTTGAAGAAGTAACTATAACTAGTTACTTTTTTAAAGAACTGTAACTAGTTACAATATTTGGTTCAAAAATGTGACTAGTATAGTTACTGATATTCAGTTGAGGATATCATTCTTTCTTGATAAAAATGGTTTTGATATAATAATAAAGGTACATTATGTACACATTTGACTATTTCTTCTTAGTGACAACTATATTTAGGCATTTAGCTGTAAAAATATAATTATGGTACTGGCATCTAAAAACCAGTAATTTCTTTGTTGATTCTAGTAACACGGACAAAGGAATGTAACTTTGTAACTAGTTACAAAATTTTTGAAGTAACTTTGTAACTGTAACTAGTTACTTTCTTTTCATTGTAACTTTTATCGGTAACTAGTTACTTTTCTAACGATGTAACTGTAACTAGTTACAAAAATTATGTAACTTTTACAGCACTGTGTATAGTACACATGTGTGAAATGCTTTTCAGGGTAAACACAATACCAGAAACATAAACAGTGTTAGTAATAATAAGTATTGTTTTCTTACTTAACAGCAGCGACAACATTGGGAGCGCAGTCATCCTAAGAACACAGATATAAATGTATGAAGATTGCAATAGAAAATATGTTAAACGTTAACGCTATGATTCGTCAGTTACTGTATTTGTATAAAGCTGTGTAAACACGGTTGTGACTTCACAGCAATTTCTGGGTTTTCTTTCATAAATAAAGATATACAACATGATCCAAATGCTGGCTAGAAATGCCTACTGCCTAAACAATTCTTACCTGAACAATCCTCATTTCATTTTTCACGTCTGTCAATGAAAGCTACAGATGCAAAAATAGTGAGGACAACAATGTTGAAAAACAAGATAGCAATAAACAAACAAATTATTAGACGGACGGGTGTTGTTTGTTTGTTTGTTTGTTTGTTTGTTGATTTGTCTGTTAATTTGTAATATGTTTGATTGTAATCTGTCTATCTGTTAATTTGTTTGTCTGTCTGTCTGTCTGTCTGTCTGTCTGTCTGTCTGTCTGTCTGTCTGTCTGTCTGTCTGTCTGTCTGTCTGTCTGTCTGTCTGTCTGTCTGTCTGTCTGTCTGTCTGTCTGTCTGTTTGTTTGTTTGTTTGTTTGTTTGTTTGTTTGTTTGTTTGTTTGTTTGTTTGTTTGTTTGTTTGTTTGTTTGTTTGTTTGTTTGTTTGATTGTTTGTTGGTTTGTTTGTTAATCTGCCTGTTGTTTCATTGTTTATTTGCTTGTTTAGTTGCCTGTATGTCTGTTCGTTCATTTATTTTTCACTTTTAACTTGCTCTAACAACACACCTGGATACGTCCTGAAAATTTGGCAAAGCTAAACTTGTTGTATGGACGCTCGAACACCATTGGTCTACAAAAGCAATAAAACAGTTACAGAAACTCCTGGTAATTTATAGTTTTATTATTACAGACTAGTTTGCATATGGTTAGCACCGACGTCGTTAATATCAGTCATTCCCTATTTAATATCTCAAGCAATTCCGTGTTTATAAGTTTTATATGAAACTTAACAAATAGATTCCATTTTGCCGTTGTCTGTTCAGTTTTATACAATACCCTGGTTGCTATGCGTGTTTTCATTGGTTGTTGGCCATGATCTATTAGAGGACAGACACATGGTCACGTCAGATCACGTCAGCTGACTTGCTTTTTTCCTTCTTCATGCCCCAAAATCCGGCAAGAGTTTCGATAAAAACCTTTTAAATTTTTATTGTATAAAACAAATAGATTCCATTTTTTTGTTGTCTGTTCAGTTATAGATGCACAGAGGACGTCACAACGTGGTAAGAACATCAGTGACCCACTCGACTGCGTCTCGTGGGCCACTTTTTTGTTCTTACCACGTTGTGACGTCATCTGTGCATCTATAACTGAACAGACAACGGCAAAATGGAATCTATTTGTTAAATAGATGCACAGATGACGTCAAAAAAACAGTAATTATTAGTAAAAAATTAATAATTCTTATACAAATAGAAAAATTATGTTTTAACAGACTTATTAAATTTTTCCGGCGAATTTCCGGGGCATTGAAAAAGATAAATCACTTCATCTGACGTGATCCATGATCTATACAAGTCAAGCAACGTCATTGGCTCGTGGTGTTTGAGTGAGGTCCGTGATTGGTTGAAAACTTGCTTGAAAACTTGAAAAACTTGATTGGTTTAGAGAAATCAAACCACGTCAGTGACGTAATCTGTCCTTTTATAATACTTCGCTCAATTGTCTTACAATTTGAATACCTATAGGCGCTTAAAACGATGTTCAAAACAAGGATGAATTCGTGTTTCATCCCTTTATTATTTTCCTAAACACACCACGATATCGAGTGTGCCACAGTCCCCCGCGCGTCTTTCGAGTCCGCCACAGGGTGCCCACGCGCTGCAAAGATGGGCTCCCTGTGTCAATAATTACGACTTACCTTATATAACAATCAAGGAAAGCAATGGGTGATCCCTCAATCTTAATTTCCAGCAGCTCCGTGTTCTTAACCATCATGTCGACATGCCAAACACTACAACAGATACACGTCATTTTAATAATTACTTATAGGCCCCGTTAACACTATATATCGGACAGCTTATGTACCGGCACGGAAACCATACTGGGTAGGATTTCTGTTCACACACAAAACGCCTTTTCCGGATCTGTTCACACTATACTAGAAAGAAAATACCAAGAAGTTGGTCCGGTATACAGTCAACTCTCGTTACAGCGGACACCCTGGGGACCGTCATTTGGTGTCCGCAATAACGAGAGTCCGCAATAGTGGGATGCGATGAAAATATCCCGATTTCAGGTTGTAAAATGTCACTACAATGTATTACTGCTTTTTTGTTTTAAAATGTCCAGTTTATTTCAATTTCTAGTTGACGTTTACTGTGATACATAAGTACACAGTACAAGTCAAAATACAAGTTCAAATATTTTTTTTATTCCAAAACCAAAAATACAACGGTAACATGAATCAGTAACATAAAAATGTCACTCGATAAATTAACAAGTCATTCACTTTCATGTGTCGAGAGAAAAATACGTCCAAGGTGTCCGTTGTAACGAGAGTAGAACAATAAAAATGTTTGTTGGGGACCACATGAAGTGTCCGCAATTCCGCAATAGCGAGAGTCCGTAATAGCGAGAGTTATTTCAATACATTTCATAGTAGTTTCGGCCGGGGATTTACCAACTGTCCTTAATAGCGGGGTGTCCGTAATAGCGGGGTGTCCGCAAGGCGAGAGTTGACTGTAGTGTGAACGAGGTCTTAGCAACCTCGGGTCTTAAAAATTGGCTCAAACATTTTCCCGCCAAAACTTTACAGTCCGTACCACTGATCTCAATAAAACTGGATGGGGCATAAGGCTGGAGTTTTGCGTGCCAGTTGTATGATGACGTGACCACTACCTAAGATGGCTGCCACTGAAGTTCATAAGCTTTCGTAGATTGAAAACAGACAAAAAGGGTTATTTTAAGAAAACTTAAACGAATGTAATGACACAAGAAGTACTCAATAAGGTTTAAGACGCTAATTTCTTGTATTTGTTTCTTTTACTGAGCTGCAAAACATTTAAATTTCGTTGTTTTTCTTCAGTGCCGACAACGGAGAAACTTCACGATAATATAAACTGAAAAACAGACTATAAAATCTACGCAGAATTCATTTCCAAGTCTTAAACTGTACCTTTTATAGTAATCTTAATGCCTTAACAATATCTCGTGTTGTGTACTTGCCATCTTTTGACTGTATTTGTTGTTAAACAGTGAAAACTAAACGAACTGGCATCTGCTGTTTGCTTTACGGCTTTTCCGATTCCCCGGGCACAGAGTACTTAATATTCCTACCCCCTGATAATCTGACCGTGCTGACGTCAAGATTGCTTATGCCAGTCAACTTTGGGATTGGGAACAAGTTCTAAGGCCGCAATGCGTCATATGTTCCACTACGTAAGATGCCATAGGGAATGGCCGATCCAGTTTATATAGAGATCAGTGGTCCGTACGCAAAGCTTGTAACTTGCTATAAAGGACAGAGTGTGCAATTTTACATTCCGCATATATGGGCGTTAATAATATATTATTACGATTAGGAGTAAACCAGACTCTATCTAAACTCATATATACCCTATTTCCTCAATTAGGTACACCCCTCTCAAATAAACGCCCCTTCTAGGCATAATATACCTGTTATTTTCATCGAAATACATTTCCTGACGATCAATCCTCACTTCGTCATTTGAGTGGCTAAACATGGCAGACAGTGAAGGTCTTTGACCAATTTGGTAAAAAATCTTTGTAATATGTCTAGAAAACTGACAGTGGTACAAAATAAACTAGCACTTTTAATAGATAAATTTTAACCAGATACCAATTTAGGCAACTTATCAGAAATTCAGAATGAATTAGTGTTTTAGAAATGGTAGCAAGCGCTACACCTCAATGTAGCTGTGACGCGTTTTGTGTATAATGGGATTTTGTCGTAATTTTTATTTCCAGTACCTCAGAAGGCGGCCTTGAGCTGTTAAACTTGTCATCCTCTGCCTCACTAATCTTTCTTATCCAAAGCTGAATCTTCAGGTTAAACTCACTTAACAAAAAAAAATAGTGCAGAGATAAAACGTGCGATGTAAGTATTCCAGTGTGCAAAAAAATAGATATTTTCCGAAATTCTAGAATTCTTTTATCGCTTCTTGCCAGAGTAAAATAACGATGTAGCCAGCTCAGGCAAGAATGGTTTAACACAAGTATTAATGATAAGAGTTTAAAGCTACGTTTACACGGTACCGGACGAATTCAAGACCGGTCTCGAATTAGTACGGTTCCGCCTGTTTACACGGAAGACAAATTCGGAACCGGTCCTGAATTAGTACGGTTCCGCCTGTTTGCACGGCGAAATAGGACGAATTCGAGACCGGTCTCGAATTCGTGCGGTACCGTGTAAACGTAGCCTAAAGTGTCCATGTCAGAAATGAAAATCTGAGACCCCGTTTACACGATGCCGGTACAATTTGAAAACGGAACAAAATCATGCCGTTTAGGCCTTGCGTTTACACGATACCGGCACAAAAATGACATGAAAACGGCACAAAATGAAGACGGGTTCCTTGACAGCATGAAATGAAAACGGAACACTAACCGGTATCGGTAAACGCCCGTGCCGTAACAGTTTGATGACGGTAATCACGATATATATGACCACAGTATTCGGGTCAGCAGTATTCACAAAGTCTTCTCAATTCTCATTGGAAGAGAATAGTCACATGTTAATCCTTCATTATATTATACCGGCACGTGTAAACGCAAGACTTTTTGGTCTGTATTTACACACCAGCATGATTTTGTTCCGTTTTCAAATTTTACCGGCATCGTGTAAGCGGGGTCTAAATCTTGTTGGTGTGTCTTTTGTTTTATTGAACAGAGAAACATGACAGGAGCATTTACCAGAAATTTCAGGAGAATCTGGTGCATAGTCTTCAATCTATTGTCTTTCAAAGTTTGTCATGGGTATTGTCCAAGCAATATTTGGAGAAATTTGGGCTCTCGGTTACTAAAGTGCCTCAGTTATGACGTGTGCAAATAGATACATCTGCATACTTCATATTACTCCAATCTCGGTCCCAGAGCCCACGTTCCCCTTACCCAGCGGGCGGGAAACGAGAGGCTCTGGGATAATCCGTTCACGCCATCACAGGATTCTTGTTATCCGGAAGAAGAGTTATATAGAGTTCACTGTGTTTATCAGCCAATGAAATATCGATGTGAAACGGATTATCCCAGAGTCTCTCGTTTCCCGGGTGGGGAACGTGGGCTCTGGGAACGAGATTGATATTACTCCATATAAATTCAATCCCAGTCTTTTCCTCTTTTGTAAGCTTAAACTACGTCAATGGAAATACTCTGGCATTCAATATTTCGAAACGTATATGACGAATTTATGTCATATTTTTGGAAAATAGTTAGGTTATGAGTTGAAAGGTCTTTAACTGTAGAATTACCCAGAAGATGAGTTGAGTGGGAGTGGTGCCATTTGCCATTCATAACAGTATGGATTTTTAGTCACTAAAATCGACTGTACATCCTAAAAGAAAAGAATGTATTTTTTATTATTATATGGAGAAGAGTATTTTACTAGCAACTAATTACTAAAACACTCGTAGAATCCATATTTCACTACATCCGGGAACCGAGTGGCGTATTTCTCGTATGTAACGCTCGCGAGTGACATATCGACAATCAAAATTTGTGCGTTTTGCCATAAGTTTCGAATCAAGTAAATTTGAGCCAGTAACCTCTCTTAATTCAGTTTTTCACGTAAAATGACGTATTCGAAGAAGCTGTTGTATTTTTAATTTGTGTTTTCTAAATGTTTTTGGTCAAGTGGTTGTAGTTTTTGCATTAAACTCAGTTTATCAACATCACTTCCACGCATAATTTCATTGTCCATATAATAAATAGAACATTACACGGTGCTCAAAGATATGGATTTTATGTTCTCGTGGGTTGTCTTTGCCACTCGAACATAAAATCCATATCTTCTCGCCACCGTGTAATATCCCCTTTGTATTACTTATTTTATTAAGTCTGATTGCCCAATATATTACAGTTTGATAAGTTGTACGTATACATGTACAGGTTTCTTAGAACTTGTGCGTTTTTACCTGTGGTGCATGTGGTACGTTTGCAAGCTTGGTGAAATGTATAACCAAACGTCTGTTATATTACAGTTAGCTTACGTAATATATCATACACGAGGAGGAGTGTTTCATCAGGATATCCAAACATCGAGATGTTTGTTGAAAACCGAGGCGAAGTCGAGGTTTTTGAACAAATTTCGAGGTGTTTGGTGAAACACTCCTCCGAGTGTTTGACACAGCATCTCAAACAAATCAGTATTTTAAGAGAAAATCGTGATAAAAGTTTGCCTAATTTATGTAATTTCTTCCTCCGATATCCAAACCACAGACACGGTACTGATTTCCTTTGTGTTTGCCTCATGAATTATTAATGAGTTTGAGATATATATATATATATATAACATACCGAAGGAGTGACAGACTGATCTAGAACACCAAATGAATGGTAACCAGAAGTGAAACACTGGACAATACTTTTGGGTAATGTTTTGTTTTCCACTTGACAGTGTTTCTCATAGTACCAGTTCATATCCCAGTCAGCACTGCCAATGTATTCCAATGTGAACTAAATAGATGGTAATCATTACATTATATTTGAGGTTGTGTTTCTTTTTACACCGACAAACAAGCACAATACAGTCAGTACTGTAACAATAACAATAATGATGATCAATGTTATTGATCATGATAATGATAATTGAGATGATACTCATGATAGTGATTATGATGGTAATGAGTGATGATGATAGAGATGACGATAATAATAGACACTGATGACGATGATAATGATAATAAAGACCAATGATAATGATGATCAATGATAATGATCAATAATGATGATGATGATGATGATGATAATCAATGATGATCAATGATGATCAATGATGATGATGATGATGATAATGATGACCAATGATAAATAGAGAATAATACATGGATGTGCGGAAATATGAAATTTATTTCGAGTGTTGACCAGGATATCTCACGAGTGAGCGAATTTCATATTTCCAAGCATCCATGTATTGTTGTTTATTATATAAAAAAATTGTCCTATTGCCTTGCAAAAATTGCTTTAAACTATTGTCACATGTGCGATTATCATAAATAATCGCACATGTGAGATTATCACTTTTATTAGTGGTGGAAAAATCAATAAAACACTCTATTTTATATAATAATGATCAATGATGGTGGTGAATAATGATGGTCAAAGATGATGATCAATGATGATGATGATGATAATGATAATAATAATAATGATGACGCCACTGCTGCTACCAATTTTAGTCAGTAAGAGAACATTTGCTTTATTTGCCAAAAACTATCAAATGATTTTGGGCCAATTTTCAGCGATGTTCAGTTTTGGGAACAGAATATTCTGTGGTTTTGGGTAAAAACAGCATCCAGAAAGCTTTAGAGACGAATAACTATTCATTCTCCATTTAATATTTTAAGATGAAAATTCACTTTTAAGAAAGTTGTATTTGACTTTAAAATTAAACTTGAGTTTTGTGTCAAGTTAAACCTCAAATGTTCAACTGTCATAAACTGAACTTTTTTTAAAACTTTTTATATAATTTTTATAGACAGGTTTAACAAATTTCAATCACATACCTTAGTTCTTGTTGTAAAATAACCGTAGTTATTGCTTGAGGTCGGATAATACCTATAAAACAGAGAAAAGCATTAGGAAAAGCAGACCGACCGGCAGTTCACCAGTTGTTTTCTCACTGAAAAAAACTTACAAAAAAAACGCGATAATAAATATTATTTACCTCCACGTCTTGGCCCCATAACTGGTAATAAAGATATTAATTGCAAAAAGTAATAAAACAGTCCACATAACTTTAAAATAATCACTTTTTTTGTGCATTGTTTTTTGGTAAATTGTAAAATTCAGATTTCAGAGTTTAAGAAACCGCTGATCATTATATTGCGGGCGCCACAAATCAACGCCATTTTGAAAACCACGATAAAAACTGGGGCGAGTTCACGCCTTGCCTTGTTTCCTTCTTGTTCCCAATTTTCTGATTTTTTTATCGTATTATTTATTTTATCATAAGTTTTAAACATAAAAACCTTTTAAGAAAAATGTGCTTTTAGAGATAAAGTAAAAAGAAAGACATTATTACGAAGTTCAAAGAAGGAAAAATATCCTTCGAGCCGGATTTGAACCAGCGACCTAGGGATGTCAATTTCAGCTCTACAGTCCCCCGCTCTGCCAACTGAGCTATCGAAGGATCAGACAACCAACACTACTTTTTAACGCTTATAAAGCTAGCATTTCCACCTTCCATTTCCGCCAAATTCAGTTACCCTTTGTTCGGAGCCAAAGGATTCTTTCTCCTTTTTAAAATCATACTCATAATGTTCGTAGTCCTGTCTCTAATAACATAAGCTCTAGTTCTTGGCGATATTCATCTTGTAAATACGGTTGATGTAACCACATTGCTAAACACGACATTAGTTTACTTCGTTCTTCGCTGTTTGCCTCCTTCACCAACATCCGAACGAGTTTTTCTTTCAAACGTATTTCTCTCTCAAACATCTCCGCCAGCTTTCTTGATAAATTTACTGAAATTAATAGAACAGAAATAGTTTTTCGCCGTATTTTTGAATAACAAATCTACTTCCCCCCGGAGCATAATATTGACAAACGACAATACAGGGGGGTCGGGGTAAGAAGTAAATTAAAATCGATGATTGGAGTAAAAATAGGTTTTTGGAAACTTCCAATAAATTTCTTGAAAATGAGAACTTTTTGTGACCACACCATAACAATATTAAAATTAAGCCCCCCACCCCACCCCACCCAAGTTCAGCAGATTTTTAATCAAAGAACGCACCATAATTTTCCAAAGGCCATGTTTCAAAAATTGCCTGTCTTTTCTTGCTTTCTCCTTCTTTCATTTGATGAAGTGAAGATATCGCCTCAAAATTTGATGTCAGTGACTTCATTTTCCCTTGTATTTCTTTCTGAAAAAATTGACAGCAAGTCATAACCCCACCCCTAACAGTGTAATTCATGATTATTTCATGTTTACTTTGCTAGGTGTGTTCGCAAGCTCATAGTTTGTTTTAAGTACGCAAATACTTGCTGTGAGCCCATTTCAGTGATGAGTGGAAAAGTTAACCCATTCCTGTTTGAGCTGCAGGCCAAAAATGACCTCTTTATTGTTTTACTCTAACACCAGACAATTTGACTTCTCAAAGAGAACCCTCAGACACCCTAGGCAGCACAGAATTAAATTCCAACTTTCTATTACATTATTGTTAAAATTAAATCTTACCAAAGAGTCAAAAATATGGACAAATTTCTCCTTGTCCTGTTGTAGTTCATCGTTGTCACTAAATTTGGCATCGTTGAAAAGCTGTAATGAACTACCTGGTGATCCATCTTGTTCTTCTGAACTGCAAATCAGGAACAGAAATATATGTACAGTACACCATATACAGCTAGGGCACCACACAGTAGGATCAAATTGGGTACTGGTTAGACAAAATGTCCAATGACATTGCATTGACACCAAAACTCTTTGATGACTGTGACAACAGCTCAGTTTGCAAATAAGCTTGAAGAGCTTATTATTTTTAACAGCACAAAATACCAAATATGGTGGTGATGATGATGACGGTCAGTGATGATGACGGTGTTGATGATGGTGGTGATGGTGGTGGTGGTGATGGTGGTGGTGATGATTGGGATGATGGTGGTTGTGATAATGGTAACAATGATGGTGATAATGGTAACAATGATGGTGATAACGTTTTTCCCCACATCGACTATCTATGCTATTGATACTTCAGAAAACAATCCATATGTCAACAAAAACAAGTACAGTACAGGAAATCTGTCTCCCAAATTTGGACAAACAGTCATCAACTCAAGGCAACAAAAACTACAAATAGTTTGTAATAGCTTTGCCTAACTGCAAGCAAATATATAATTTATATTCACCGTTATATTATCTGACAATTGGACCGTTTAGAGACATGTTTATATAAAAATTAGCCATGTTTTACTGACTGTTTTAATATACAGACAGCAAAACATTTTAGCTTGCGTTTGATATCAAAGACTATCCAGACGGCACGAACTCCGTTATTGGCAGATAACATTGACCTCTGTGTAGAAAACTCACAACGCTGTACTTACGCTTTTTGAAGCTGCACGTTGACAATTTTGGTTGCTATTTCTAGTCCAGTGCTGTTAGTACTATCCCACTTTTGCACGCATTCGTGCCAACTGATGCAACATTTACGGACTCTGGCAGCGAAATCATAACCAGAAGTTCCTTTTTTAACACTCGGTGAATTAATATCCTTCGATTCACTGCCAGATTTCCGAGATTTTCCGGGAGTGTTCTTGCTTGCTTTCTTGGACATTGGAAGACGTATGTGGGTACCTCTGTACAGCGGTGTCCCCCATGAAAGACCCCCGGACTCGCCTAGCAACAGTGGCGACACGCTGTTTATACCGTTGTCAAGAGAACTGAGATTACTGGAAAGATTACTCTATTCAGAGTGGGCTTTATTCTAAAGCCACACGTCTGAACAACAGGACATGAACAACGGACAAGAACGTACTTGTAGGAGGATTCAACCATTCAAAAAGTAAGTTGAAATGAACTTGTGTTTTCACAACTCTTGAGAAAAATGGACAATAAATATCTAATCTAATTAAAATGGACAATCATAAGCTGCATAAAAGGTTGTTGTTTGTGTTAATTTAAGCAATTGTCTATCGTAAATAAAAGAAAATTGAGCAAATTAGTGCGGTAACATACGATAAAATGGCAAATTATTTAAATTGAAATGAAATGAAGTTAAGTGGTTATATTTATATTTCTTCCAAAGTATAAATGCTTCAGATATATAGATGGTATTTATACTGATACGTTCACTTGTTTATCAATTCACCCGAAAGTCGCAAATAATTGTCTAGCTCACTTACATAAGAGAAAAAATTTTCAACCTAAATTTTGCTTAGAAATTTTTTTCGTATTAAGTTTTAATCGATTTCACCTATCTCGCATTGATATGGGAAATTTCGATCCAAATTCACTGCACGAAATCTTACCGAGCTGTAAGTGGGATTTTGGCGTTCGTTTCGGCCTACTATTTCCTCTGGTTTCCATAATATGTGATAAGAGTTAATCGATATATTAAACAATGACGCGCGTATGGAACTTATGTACGTAGGTTTTAGTTTAATAATGCATTATTATGACAATTATTTCATAGCTTTTCTTGTTTTTCTTGTCTCAAATCCTCAGTAGATCTGATACGGAGGAAACGACAATTGATCTGATCTTCTCAATAAAGTAGATCAAATAGAACTTTCCAAGCGCTATACCGATAACTAGGAGTCAATAACGAAGTATAACTATATGGTAAAGCCTGGTTCTCACTTGTCGTAAGAATCGGGGATTTTTCCTGTCCTCGATCGTCTGGGATTGTTACGACAAGTGTGAACATGGTTGAAGTAACGTCCCAGACGGTCGCCGATCTGATCGGAAGCATCGCAAGAATCGTTATCATTTCTATTTGGAAAATACATCCCAGACGGTCGCCGACGATCGGGGATTCTTACGACTAGTTACATGTGTTTGAACACCGAAGAACACTGGAACCACTCGTGGACGATCGGGAACAGGAAAAATCCCCGATTCTTACGACAAGTCACGACGAGTGTGAACGTGGCTGTCGCAAGAATCGCCGACAATCGGGGATATTATACTGTCCCCAGATTCTTATACGACAAGTGAGGACTAGGCTTAAGCCAATGCATGGACGATAAGTATAAAACAAGTGATGAGCTTCAATTAATAAAAGTGAAGAAACCCCACACAGATTATTCAACATTTCAACTTTCAAAAGGAATATGCAAGCACGTAAGCAGCATGAGGCTCGAAACGTATTTTAAAAAATATCAGCAGTTCACCACTTTTTTGTTTTGATGTAAGCTGCATGTGTTAGTTGTTCTATATACTTCTAAATTAGAATGGAATGCGTCATGTCCAAGGTTATTAAATGTAGTATATTACGTGAACGAGATGAGTGCGAGAAACATTTTTGGAGTGCAGTATGCGTGTTCTTGGATCCTTCACTTCTTTGGCTTAAAATCACTGCTGTGCCTGAATGCTAAAATGTTTACGTCAAAGTATAGGCAAATGTATATTGAAATGTATATACCGAAAAAGATGGCGGCGGTACATTTAAGATTTAACCACAATCAGTTTGCGCCCTCAAACCAGCTCAAATAATAACTAAATATGGTTTATCATGTTAACATGGAATCATGGATTAAGTAAGCAAGAACTTCTTTCCTCCCAAAGTTCATCTTTTTAAAGACTTATCTCCCGATAATTCTACAAGAATCAATGTTTACTATATGCCCAAATGATTGTGGTTAAATAAAGTACAAGTCGCCATCTTTTTCGGTACCGTCAATTACGTCTGGAAGTGAAGTCATCACATTTTAATTTAATGCGTGAAAAACATGTCATTTCTGTTTTTAAACTTTAAGTCAACACGCCTAATCCACGACAATTCAACCAATTACCTTCATATATCCTCTTTTGAAATGAAGTAAGCCGCTTAAATATAACATCGACTAGAAGCGGAATTTGATTTTAAATTTGCCGTTATTTCGAGACGGAGAGCCGTTAATAAAAGAGGCGCCAGCCTTACTTAACCATAGCAGGTAGTTCATTCTGCACATATGAGTCTGAAATATATCTGTAATACTGTATGTTGCCATGTTTATATATACTGATGTATCCCTTAAAAACATCTTTCTTCGTTTAAGGTCGTTTCTTCGCCAGTGAACAAGGTGTAGCATGGCTGAAACATTGTTTGACCATTCCCATGGCATGAACTATCACCTCAACTCGACAGACATCGCCTACCCGAAAGTCACACGACACCATCGGGCGATGAGAACGACGCAGGACAAAAGCCGAAAGTTATCGAAATTGGAACTCCTTCAGGAGGACTATCGCTCGAGACTACTACACCAAAAGGAACAGCAACTGAACGCGTTGTTCGAACAGAAAGTCAAGGCCAATTTGTTACCAAAACAGGAAAGTGTACGAGAATTCTTCTTGAATCGTAGAATGTTGGCAACCAAACCCGGATCAAATACCGCCGTCACACTGCCTCCACTGAAATCGAATTCTCGATACAAGGGTGCAAGACCGAATAAAAAGAGTCACGTTGACGAAAGACGACTTGTAAACGACACTGAACTTAAATATGTTAACCAGAAGTCGCCAAAGGAATATAACCTAAATCAATCCGGCAAAACCGTAGAAAACGAAGACAGATCCTCAAGCGAACTTGTTCAACTAAGAAAGTTGCGAAGGCGAAAGAGCCGGCAGCAACTCGAAAAACGTGAAACCAGCAGTGACCAAGCAAGATTCGCTGTGATGCAATCGCATGAAAAAGATTTAAGTTCAAATCCTGTTGCAAAGTACGATAGGGGAAGAATCAGCAGAATTGATCAAGGAGGTGAGGAATATCGAATTAGACGGGAATCTAGAAGTAGTCAAGCAAGGTCCTCTAAGACGCAATCGCACAAACAAGATTCAAGTTCAGACTTTGCTTCGACTTACGGCAGAGGAAGAGCTAGCAGAATTGACCAGAAATACAGAAATCCCAGAAGTAAAACAGATGAAGCACATCTTGTAATGCAATCGCAAGAACAAAATTCGAGCTCGGATTTTGCTTCGAGTTACGATAGAGGAAAAATGAGCAGAATTGACAGAAAAGAAGGCGCAAGATACTCCAAGTCTCAGTCAAATCAGATTTATAAACGCACTGCAAAGCCAAGCCCTGGAGAAGAAACAAACAAGAACCATAACGCATACGGACAAATGAATCAGTCTTCGTGCAACGAACAGGACCTGTCTAAGAGTCTGGCCAAAATAAAGGAGCTGAGCCGTAGAAAGACCGAGGAATTTCTTCTCCGTGCGATGACCGCTAAAGCGACGGCAAGTCCCCAACCGTCACCCAGCAGGAATTCTCTGGATGAGATGCGAGAAATGGAAATTAGGCTTCGGGAGACAATATCTCGGGAGAGAAAACAGCTTATGGTCTTACAGCAAAGAAAAAAGGAAGCCATGGGAGAAACAGTGAAAGACATTAGCAAAAGCGTACGTACACCAAACGAGAAACATGATGAAGTTCATGGCGTCAGAAAACGGATATCTTCGCCAGAAGGACAAAGCACGAAGCAAGCACCGTGGTCTACAAGACACGATGGACAACAACAAAGGAAAGAATTGAAATCCGAAAAGGCCAATGATTTAAATTCCGTTTCGACGACGGACTTGTTGACTTGCTCGAACTGTGGTCGGAGTTTTATGCGAGAGAGGATTTCAAAACACGAAAATGCATGTCGAAAAGCTTCAGCAAGAAAGAAGAAACCGTTTGATGCAAGAAGGAAACGTGCTGAGGGGACAGAGATGGAAAAATACTTCATTACTGGAATAGAAGCGAGTGATGCCCCAGCATGCGAGGTATGTGGAATAAAATTTATCTGTACATATGTACAAAATTTATCTATGCATACTATTACACTTTGTTAAAAAAAAAGGTCAACTAAACCTTTTGAAGTTATATTTTCTTCTGAAAGGGTCATCATCTAACTTAGCAAAAGTAAAGAAAAATATGAATTTCGAGTAAAGCAAATAATTTATCAGCGAAGCCTTCTTCGGTCCTCTTGGAGCACGACCGCGTTTCTAGGAGAATGGGTACTCCATTGTCTTTGACGTCATACCAGTAAAACCCACCAATCACCTTGTTGTTTGTTACCGGTATGACCAGTCTGGTCGTCTTTCACACGAGTTCAGCAAAAGGAGCAAAAACTCGTCAAAAATAGTCCAACTGAGTGACTGGTTTCAATTATTTCTTCAGTTGTAGATTGAACTTTTCCGACTTTTAAAGTGTATATGAAATGAAAATTAAGTTTGTCTAATTTGAAAGAACTCTTGATATTGTAAAGTAACTTCTCAAATCATTAATAATTCATGAGAATTTTACTCAATCAGACAGCTCCATTCCGTCACGTGAATGGGCTGTGAAACACCGGTAAAGCACTGCATCAAACACTAGTGTTTGATCTGTTTCTTCATCAAACACTAGAGTTTCATTTATGTTAATTAAACAGGAAACACGATACGATTGAGTAAAATTGTATCACAAAACATCCACAAGTCCCACAACGGTGGCTCATTGGTTCATTGTCTTTCATTTGAGAAGCCATTTCAAAAACTCGTTCTGCGTGTTTCATCACGGTATCAAAACACTCGAAAGCTATGAATCTCTCGGGGCTTCGCCCCTCGAGACTCATTAGCTTTCTCGTGTTTTGATACCGTGATCAAACACTTGAACTCGTTTTTGAAATAGTACATCTTCTACAGTTTTTCCATATCTTACTTCGTTCTTGAGACATTACTATTTGTTTGATATCTAAATGATCACACTGCATACTGTACGTCACATTGTATAATGAGTTGTTGGAAAATTAGGAATATCGTTGAAGTTATCGAACAAAGTCACACGAAACTGGGCACCTACATAAGTGTATTTGTCTCACGACTTTAAACAAACACAGGTTCAAGCGATTTAACAGATTAATATCAATGATATGCACGATTTCTCAGTAACTCATTATACAATGTGACGTATGCAGTGTGATCATTTACACATCAAACAAATAATAATATCTCCAGAACGAAGTAAGATATGGAAAAACTGTAGAAGATGTTACTTTACCATTCCAAGAGTTCTTCCAAATTAGACAAACTTAATTTTCATTTCATATACACTTTAACGGAAAATAGAATATTAACCTGGGAACGTGTAGTTGCCTTTTAAGCTAAATAATTATAAAAGTTGCTTTCGTTATTTGTTAGAAAAAGAAAGCGAATTGGCGAGTGAAACACGAAAACTTCATTCAGACAATCCGCTACGCCAAAGGTGTGGACGACAAAGCGCCGCCACCGCTGACCAATCCAGATTACATCGAATGCTCGTATTGCCGAAGAAAGTTTAAACCAAGCGTAGCAGAGCGGCATATCCCAAGATGCAAAGACATAAAAGCTCGTCCAAAGCCACCTAGACGCTAATGCCATACTACTCGTTTACGAAACGTGTGACATCGCTTCCCGAAAGGAAAGCTATACATTTGGCAGTGTGTATATTCACGTAAGAAAAACAATTCAATAAATACGTACATTTAAACAGCGAAAAAGTATGGCAATTAATTTTAATAATCATTTTTAATCCGAAGATCATCCTAATCCCCCAAAGTGTCTACGAAATGAAGAATTTCAACCTCGTATTTTTCAACAAACCTCAAACTTGTCTCTCAATATGGCAATCAGAATGAACCAAAATCACACCATGAGAGTTTTACAGTCGGTTTCAGGTTACTTTTGACGAAAATGTTCAGAAGTTTGTTCGGAGGTTCAGAAGTTCGTATTGAACTAGGCATTTGATTGGCTTCTAGTTGCTAGTGGCCAATCAAATGCCTAGTTCAATACGAACTTGTGAACCTCCGAACGAATTTCTGAACATTTCCGTCAAAAGTAACCTGAAACCGTTTTCAAAATGTTTTCAAAAGAAAAATTCCTGACAAATGTTGAGAGCTTCTTGCTCGAAGATAACGATTAACCCATTCTTGCCTAAGTTAGCCAAAAACGGTCCCTTTATTATTTTACTCTGTCTATAAACACCAGACGAGCTTACTCGCGAAAGGGAGAACCCTGAAACATCCTAGGCAGCAATGGGTTAATCAAAATTGTCAGTGAACGCTGCCGCCGTATGCTTTTCTCTTCATGATTCATGTGAAAAAGTGATTTAGCAAAATTTCTCACTTCGTGGACACTTTAGAAAGCTCTATTCATACTATATTCTACTCTACTATCTATATTAGCTATTCGTATTATTAATTTAAAAACACGTACACTTGAAAAATTAGCTTGTAAAATCATGTCCATACTCTCTATGAAATTAGTGGATAAGCGAGAAAAGTATTTGAGCTATTTAAAAAAACACTAAAGTCTATATAACTCGTAATTAATTGTACGAGAAAGTTGTGTCATTGCCTTTCATAATACACATTTAAAAGACGTATACACATTTACTAGTGAATGGTAATGTTAGGATGTATATACTAGCTCTTAACCTTTTCTAAATTGAACTCGAAAAGTCGGCAAAAAAGGGCTCTTTTTTATTATTTTACTCTTTCTAGTGCCAAACAATTTTACTCGTCCAATTAAGAAAAAACGAGCGTTTATCATTTTTTTTCTTTGCTTAATGCCAGAACGTTTTGGAAACCAGTCTCCTACGAGCTAAGAGCTAACAAGACTAACATTGTCATTATTAAACTATGATAAAAATGTATATATATATACACCTTTTAAATCTATATTTATAATATACAGTAGTAACTAGTAAGTGAGAACGTACGCTCCTCTCCAGCAATTTGAATAAAACTTTAGCAAGAACAATTTTCGAAGGTAATTTTATGGGTCCTTCAGTAACCGCTGATCTTTTTCCAAATGGAGGATGACTGTGGGCTCGAGATTGGTGCAACTGCATGAGCCTGCAGTCATAACACCTTGAGCAGAATAAAGTCAGCGGTAACTACCATGACAAAAGGACCTATATTTCTGCCAAGTTATAGTCACTTTTTTGGCAGGACCCACCATCCAGTTACTGTACTCTATATATAGATTGCTGGTTTAACTCTTTCCTGACCGAATTGGTCTTTAGTATTTTATTCTGGCTAACACCAGAAGATTTTATTCACCTGTGGAGAAGCCCTCGGACAGGAATGAGTTAAGCATTATTTTACCACCAAAGCCCCGATCCTTACTGTCTGTTTTACTCATATATTCCATTGCTGGGATGTGTTGTCAGCATTGCATTCTTCCAGTGTAATAGCTCCTGAACCCTTGCTTGTTATGCAAAATCCACTTTCTCCTGCCTGAAATATTTTATCGTGATATCTCCATTCCTAAAAATAGGTAAAAGTGTATAAACTGAACCAAGGCTGTTAAGAGCCAGAATGGGTCATAGGTTGAAATTTCGTTGCAGACTTCCTATGAGATTTAAACCCCAATAATGCTAGCCTGACTAGTGACTATCAGATGGTATGGTGTTCATATTGAGCGAACACCATACTGTCTGATAATCAGGCTACAATGATGCCATCTTGAGAATGGCAGACTTGCACCAACCCCCAATCCTATGGGAGAATATTTTAACAAAAAAAAATTGTACTGGACGTATGTTTAATTGTTTTAGAGTTACACTATCTTGAAAGCGTCTTTTGTTGTAAAGCTGCTCTCAAAATACAGAAAATAGCTTTTAAAAGCCTTCATAATCAGTCTATGGAGTGCACTGGTCAAACCACATACTTTTAGCAAATCATCTTGATTACATCCTCCTAGAATCACAACTGCTCCCAACTTTGGCTTCCTTACAGACACACACATTCCTTTATGACGAATCATTCCAGCTTTTACTTCAAAAAACTAGAAGAAAAAGAGGGAGAAGACACTGGTAACGGCAAGCCTAGTAAAATATAGATACAGTACAAAAAGCAAGCATTTGAGATGGTTACTAAGTCTAACAATATCTCAATAGTGAAATAAAAGTAGCATGCTGCATAGGCAGAGTTGAAACAACAATTGAAATATAGTAAGCTTAGATATGCTTGCCGAAACAAAACGTAGGAGTCTAACGTTTCGAGCGAAGACCCTTTGTCAGACAGAAATGAAGGACCTTTGCTCAAAACATTAGACTACTATGTTCTCTGTTTCAGCAGTATATCTAACCTTATTATATTTTGATTGTTGTAATATGCAATCTCAGTTGAAGTCTGTCTTACCTGGTTCCTACCCTTCTTGTGACATGGCATTACCTCAACTTCGCCTCCCACCTCATGTTCTGCTGAATCGAAACAATTTTCACCTTGCTTGATTTCACTACAAAAACAAAATATACAAAAACATTTCCCATGTTGTAATTCCATGTTTTCCTTCCTCAGCCCCATCCACATCAGAGAGCTTTTGGTTTTATTATAACAATTGATGGTGGTACGGTACCTCTCTCCTCCACAGTCAGAGGCTCTAGTAAATTAATAAGGGAGGCAAAGGTGTGTGGGTGGAGAGGAGGATATTGGGGTATACTCTGAATCACAATACCACAAAAAAAATTGTGAAATACCAGTACCGCATCAAAAATTTAATGAATACCAAAACTGCTAGAATGGATAAAACTGAATACAGGAGCCTCGCTATAGTGCGCATCATTATAAGGCACACGACTCAGTATAACACGGTTGATCTTTGGACCCCAAAATTTTACTTTTCCTTGTTTGTCATGTGATGACTTATACAGATGTTTACCTACAACACTAAAGTTCACCACAAACTGCTAAATTCCGCAAAATAGCAACAGAATTGATGTGTATAGGATGCTGAAACTGAAGTTTCTATTTTGCTCACTGGAGACAATTCAATCTTGATGGGGAGACAATTCAATCTTGATGGGGAGACAATTCGATCTTGATGGCTGACGATCGCTTATGCTGAATAATCGTGATCATTACAAGATAAAATGACAACACGGCAGTGTGATCATTGTGAGAAATGAAAACCATGCTCGAAAATCTTATTTCAATTCCATTTTGTTGAAGTCTTGAGTGGACTTCAAGCTTCTTCAGTCACAATTTGGATTGTTAGAATCAAACAGAAAATGCTTCTGGCAGTACTCAATCTTGCTCCCAGTACTCGGCCCAAAATATTGCACCAGAACGGAGTGGGAAGAGTACTACTAGGAATGAGATTTGGCCGTACCTCGCAATAACGTGCTTCATCTATAACGCAGTCACCACTAAGGACCCCAACCACTGTGTTATAGTGAGGCTCCACTGTACTGTACCAAAGCAGAAAAATTCCCAACATACCACACAAAAAAAACACCACAATACCAAAAATCCCAATGTCCCCCTCGGTGAGGGAGAAGACGCGTGGGTCCACTGCATGCCTCAATCTGATCTTCTTCAGCCCACTCTTACCCTGAGCTTGTGCATCTTTGCCTCCCCTAGAGTCTGTGGATGAGAGGTATATGGTACACTACACTTCCTGCTTGATAGTAGCAAACTGAAAATAGTTACCACTGACCTTTTTCTAAATGAATCTATGACTGGATTGGTATGACTTGATTGGACTGTAGGCACAGCTAAGCCCGCAGTCAAATAAAAAACATAGGGCAGAATAGGGTCAGCAGTTGCTACCAGTACTCACCCAGTAGTACTGTCTTCATTGGATGTGTCATGTTCCTGATGAGATACTGGCACATGTACCACTGGCACTCTCTCTTTCACTTTGCTCACATCATCTATTTTTCTTTCAAGGCCTAGCAAACGTGCTTCAATATCTCCAATAGATTTCACAAATTTTTTCATAGTCTCTTGTAACCTTTGAAGAAGCATTCAAAAAGTATAAATCACAATTCATAAAGTAATAAAGCAAAACAATCAATTTTAGTATTGTATACAAGCTTTTCTAACCTTCAGAATTCTGTAAATTTCTCCCCAAAAATGCAGGAAATAGCATTTTGAAAGAGACTTTATATTTAAGCCATTCTTACCTGAGCGCCAGACAAAAATAGAACCCTCAGCAAGCCAGCCAAGGCAGGAATGGATTAATTCATACAGTATAGTACAGTACATTAGATGTAAATATTAATTTTATTTAAAGTTTACCTTGATTCTTCAGCAGCATCACTTGACACCTACATTATCAGAGATTAAAATATTCTCTGTTACAAAAAGGTATCTTTTTGTTGGAACATTACTTGTCACAAGTCTGTTGGAGTTAATCAACCTTGTTATAAGTTGTCAATAACCCATTACCTAAGGCCAAGTAAAAAAAACATATTTCACGTCCCTGCCCACTTCCTTTTCCTTAGCCGCTTCCCTTTTTTTTTTGCTTGTTTTCCTGTCCAAATCCCTTCCAACTTTAGTTTTTTGAACTTTTAATTTGATTTTAATTTTATTACTTGAAGTATTGCTGTGTGAAATGACCGCAGGCTCATTCAAAGTCTTGCCCACTGACCAATTTCAACACTTTACACCATAAAACGTCACCGTCATCGGTGAATATTTTTATATCAACGATAAACTACAGTAAACTAAAGCCTTTTGTTATTAATATTTCATTGCACCCTTTATTACTGTACTGTGTAGCCTTTGAACCTTTGCCTAAACAAATGTGCAAATGCATCCCAGTGATGACAGCTTGCTTGCAGGTATAGAACAAAAAGGGCATTAAGTACACATGTACTTTTAAGGATATTTTGGGTACAATGTTATAGCAACTAAGCCATAATTCTTACTGGGAATCACACCGTTAAACCAAAAAACAAGCATAAGCCAAATTTCTCTCCATTGGTGGGTTGCAATCAATCCCCTAAGATTTAGAGGACAAAGACAAAGCAGCCTGGCATGTTGGTTGGTAGGAACAATAGCATCTAATATAATATTATTCTTTCGTACCTGTACCTACCAACCAACATGGCCACCATAATGGAACTTGCAACCCAGCAATAGATTGTTCACATATTTGATGATGTTTACCATGGTGTTAAGTGACCACAACTACCAGAATGCTTTGCCAGAATCATAATGCTAACAAATAAAGCATACAGTACTAGCAAATTATTCTAGAAAAACAATCGAAATATAGTAAGATTAGATGCTGAAACAGAGAATGTAGGAGTCTAACATTTCGAGCAAATGCCCTTCGTCAGGCCCTTTCTCTCTGATGAAGGGCCTTTGCTCAAAACGTTAGACTCCTACATGTACGTTCTCTGTTTCGGCAGTATATCTAACCTTACTATATTTCGATTGTTGTTTCACAGCGACTCATTGCACACTTGTGCTTTATACATCAGGTTATATTAATAATTGGCCATTTTTTTAATTTTCTCGAGTCACACGCGCCTACCTTTATTTCTGTCTTCTTTTCTATGTCGCTTGCAATTGAAGGCAGGTAATAAATAATGTACAGCAAGGCCGCAAGACTGGCACAAAGAATTAAAATACTGCGATCAGCCATGACCGGACTTGTACTCTTTCGCTCCTGGCGCAGGGGAACGCAGGGGTTCTTTCGGAGATCGGCTATGTCGGGGATCGTCGGAGATGCGTCGAAATCGTCAGCTGGACATAAGGAGTGCATAATTTTCACTGAACTACTAATTATGTCCAGATGACGCCTCCGATCCGAAATTTAACCTCTGCGGAGGAGAGGGACTTGTATAAAAGAGCGTTGACTTTTAATCGATTAGGGCAGATTAGGTAAAATTGCGCGCGGCGATCAACCGAGCCTGCCTTTGTTAGGTCCATTGATCAATCGATCAATCAATCAAATTGAAAATCAATAAATCTTGAAAATCAGCTCCCTCGTTCAGTCTTGTTAGGATCTCTACATTCAAAACTTTTCTCAAACAAAGATACCAAACCTCGTTACTTCTGAAACCATAGCTGAAACCAGTAGAGCGAGACAGACGATTTTTCATCACTTCCGAAGCGACAGTTTCGTTAACGTTCAAAGCAATCACGTGGTGTATTCACATGTACCACGTGATAAACATCCAATTGTTAGAGCTATCATTTCCTTCAAATTATGAAGCTTAACCACTATTAAAACCACCATCTGATTGGACAACCTTTTAAAACGAAACCTCACCCCCATACCACCCCCCGGTAATCACGCCCCCCGGAAACCCTAAACCTAATCACAACCCTCCGGAAAAATGTGCCTCCTCTGAGACCCCGACCACAACACCCCTATACGATTTTAGCTTTATGTGTTCAAGTTTAACATCCCGCATATGGGATCGTTTTATTAGATGGTTAAGCTTCATATTTTGTAACCGATGATACCTCGAGCGTGATACATAAAAATACACCACGTGATTGCTTTGAAATTGATCTGCGGTTAATGACTGTCGCTTCGGAAGCGATGAAAAAATCGTCGATGTCTCGCTCTGAGAGAGCTGCACAAGTCGGTAAAACAAGTTACTGGTTTGAGTAGTAAATCTTACCTTTGATGCAGACATGCTGTGCACATGGCCACTTGCACAGGACTGTTCTTGCCACAGGGCACAACCTTGAGTTTTTTTTATTTATTTATTAAGTTTTGCCACAAGGTTCAACAAGACTAGGAATTAGTTAGTTACATCGTAAAATATATAATAATGTGGCAGGGTTGCCGCAACAGCGAACGCCAATTACTGCGGTCCCAAACAAAAAGAAAAGGCCATATTAACTATTTAGGTTGTGTTAATTATTATTTTGTAAGTATTAATTATTAACCATTAATTATTGTCAAGTATTAATTATTAGTTCTTATTTACTAATTATCAAGTATTAATCGTCAGTCGCCAATAATTGCCAATAATTGCCAATAATTTATCCGACAATTATCATTAATTAGCAATTAGCAATCGGTATCCAACAATCAGCAACCAACAATCAATAATTAACAATTAATTAGTTATTAGATACAACAGCAGATCGCACTAATAATTAGACTGTGCGCTGTGTTGCATCTCAAGCAGATGGTTTTCCATGACCTCGGGTCTTCAGGGTCGTACAGCTGCTCCACTGCTGCTTGGTAATAAAGCTGAAGCTGGCTCTTGAACTGTCTAAGAGCGGTTCCCTTTCTACGCATTTCGCACGGTAGAGTGTTCCATGTTCTACACATTCTTGTAAAGAAAGATCGTTGGAAGGTGACTGTTCTACATTTGCGAGGACGGAAGTGAAGAATATCGGGGGTTTCTGGTACAGACTGGTTTAGATGGATGTCAAGAAATGGGAATCCGAAGAATATGAAAATAAGCCTAATGATAAAGTTGGCGACCCTCTTTTGCTTTGTGTGCATCTGGGTCGGAGATTGGTCCAACCCGTCGCAGCATTAGTTTTTTGTTGTTGTTTTTTTTTAAATTTTCTTTCCTTGTAGTTTGTTTTTATTGATTATTGTTCTTTTAGGGGGGGGAGGCACCTCGCATGGGTCTTCGTGTCCCGTTTGCGCCTTCTCATTATAGTAATATTTACTTTTGCTAACACCCAATAAAGTTGTTGAAATAAAAAAATATATATAAAATAAAATAAATAAATAAACTCATCGATCAATCAATCAATCAACCCATTGATCAAGCAATGAATTCAAAAACAAACAAACAAACAAACAAACAAACAAACAAACAAACAAACAAACAAACAAACAAACAAACAAACAAGCAAACAAACAAACAAACAAACAAACAAACAAACAAACAAACAAACAAACAAACAAACAAGCAAGTAAATAAATAAAGTAAATAAATAAAGTAAATGAATGAAGTATATATATATATATACGTAATATTTAAAAACCGCGCAGGAGGGCTTTATCGGATATAAAACACGAGACGATAGCCGAGTGAGTTTTAGCGCCGATAAAGCCCGTACTGCAAGGTTTTTAAATGACTTCTAAAATTCATCACTTCATACGTTCATTGGCGTAGTAATTTTGAAAATTAAGCTTATCTCAGCCGTTAGAAACCAGCGAGAAACTTAAGGCCTAGCCAAACGCTTTCAACATTTCATTCAACATCGTTCAACATTGTTGAACGAAAATTTGAACATGTTCAAATTTCGTTCAACATCATTCAACACCATTCAACAACGTTCAACATCATTCAACAGGGGTGGCCAAACGCTTTCAACATATTGAATCACGGTTGAATCAACAATGTTGAACGATGTTGAATCAGTGAAATGTTGAAAGCGTTTGGCCAGGCCTTTAGAGCGAGTCTATATCACATATAGATCCGATACGTTTATGATTTTTCTTTGTGTTTTCATCATGAATTATTAATGAATTTTAGAAATAACAAACAAACAAACAAACAAACAAACAAACAAACAAACAAACAAACAAACAAACAAACAAATTAATTAAAATAGCTGAAATAATATAGACCCAATTCATAAATGGTTACAATTTGATATTTTTTTTAAACGTGCATTTTCAATTCGTCTTTCAGCGTCGATTTTATCAACGTAGTTTTATAGAACGTCGAGGCTCGAAAAGCAAAAATATATCATATTAATAGATCAAAATACACATCAACTACAAAATCATTTTTATGCAGGTTTTATTTAACCAATGTCAATTCAATCCCTTCCGTATCAATCTGTCCTAAATAACCGAAACTCACTCACAGTACAGTCTTTCTCACACATAGCCCGGCGCAGGGTACACTTCTGCCGGGTACACTTCCCCGTTATACAACTGCTTCAGCTGGTTGTCAAGCATATTGCATTCGAGCACCTTGTCCTCGTACATGCTCTCGGCAACTTGGAGTCGAACTCGGAACTGATCCATCTGTTGTCGGAAACGGGTGTTTCCGGAGGCGAGCTGCAGGGTGGCCATCTGCACGTGGTAGTGTAGTTCATTGTTTTCTCGCAGAATCTGGTTGCGGTGTTTCTTCAAGTGCGTGAACTGTCTTTGCATGACGGCGTGGTCGTCCGTGAGTCGGTTGTACTTCTGGTCCAGTTCATTCAGCGATTCCTCGTCGACCATGTTCGCCCAAGATTTACTCTCGACTTTCTCCGTCTTTCCTTCGGTCTTGTCTGGAACGCATTCCTTTTGCTTCACACCACTTTCTACACTTCCCTTTTTCAAACCATCATTGGCATTGTTGCCACTATTTTCCGAAACAGCAGCGACCGCTTTTCTTTCTTTCAGTTCCTCGTTCAACTCTCGAATACGTTTGTCCTTTTGACCAACCACGATTTCATTCTCGTCACGTACTTCACGCAGACGCTCTTCGAGATTTTCCACGTCTTTTTCAGCTTTGGCCAATTTTGAACGCAGTTCTTCATTGTACCTCTCCATCTGAGTCACACTGGCGTCACTCTTCTTCGCTTTCTGTTCGAGTTCGGATATGTGGGTTTCCGCCTCCTCGCTTAACCGTTTGTTAATGACTTGCTGTTCCGTCAGTTTTTCTTCGAGGAGACTAGTTCTTTCGGCGGATTCTTTCTCGAGCGATTCAAGTCGATGTTTCTCGTGCGAGAGTTGAGTCTCCAGATCGATGACACGGTCTTCGTCTTCGTCCATGCGACTCTTGGAGTGCTGACACTCTTCGAACAATCTCTTCCGAAGCTCTTCGCCTTCCTTCTCGACTTTGGTCAATGACTCCTTCACTTCGGACAACTCGTCTTCCAACAGTTCTTTGGCCGACCTCTGCGCAGAAATTCTATCTTTTAGCTCCTTCACGGTATCCGCACTTCGATTCCTTTGTTGCTGCAAGCATTTCACGCTGTTCTTACTCTCCTCAACGGTCACTTCCATCTTCTGCACTCGTTGCTTCGCGTCCTTGAGTTGTCTATCCAAGTGGCCCTTCGTATCTCGTTCCAACAAACACTTATCTCTCCACTCGTCCCGCTTCGAGCAACTCCTCTTCAGCGCCTGTTTCATGTTCTTCATCTCCTTTTCAGCCTTCTCCAGCAACTCCTGAAGTTTCAGCTTCTCTTTTTCCATTTCAGTCAGACTCGTCTCGCTCAGCTTTTTCACAAACATCATACACTCTTCCATAGCATCTTCCATTTCGGTTACTTCGATAACTTGATCTTCCAAGATCGAGATATCAATTGGCAAAGAACTGGCCATGTTTTCGATGAAAAATAAATCGTTTTGCCTGGGTTATCCTTTTTTCTCATAAATGCTCAACGAAGTTTTTAATAATATGCATTAATGATGTCATTTGATTGGTATGGCGTCATCCAACAAAATCACGTCTCGAGTTTTAAACGAATTCGCACGCGCATGCATGAAACGCACGCGCTTGCTGACGTAACGATAGTCGCGAACACGGGATTAAATGTCTTAAATGCGCGGGAATTGAAAAAAAATATCAAAAAGTAATTACCAAAAGTAATTGGCGGTCTTGTCATGTATTTTTATCACACTTTATCAGAGCTGATGTTTTAAATTGTTGAAGTATAAAAATACACTTATTCTGCTTCGCCAGAGGTGAAATGTATTTCTGTTTGAACATTAAATGACATTTACATGCAAATCTGTTTTCTAAATTTATAACTAGAGGAATGACTGGCCGTAAAATACGTGCTTATCAACAACTAAGGCCTTGTCCAAACCGCAACTTTTTTTATCCGTTTTCAAAAAAATCCGCGTCAACACGAGTACAGGAAAACGACGTTTTCAAAAAGTTCCACTTTGGAGACCGTCTTCGAAGAGTTCCGTTTTTGATAACCGCTTCATCGTTTACGTGTGGACGGAAGGCCAACCCGTAACAAAAAAGACCTCAACCATACTAACGAACAAGGGAAGAGTAGAGGAAAGCGAAGTGAAAGGAAAGGGGGAGGTAAAGGAATGGAGGAAAGAGGAAGTGACGGGACGGAGAAAGGGGATTTTTCCCCTTGAAAGATTTTTCCCCATGAAGTGGAGTGAAATGAAGTGGAGGGTATAGATACCGCAAAACTATGAACATTTCAAAACATTACATAAATTTAATTATGGGTCTTTTATTTAAAAAACATTTTTGCATTGCAGTTGCCTTTTTTAACAGTTGCATTTCAACAAGTTTTCATTCATCGTCATTCTTACAAACTGGTATTTTACTAACAACTGTCGAAGACACGTTGCTTTTCTTTTCAACTGGTTTAGTTTTCTCTTCGTCTTCTGACAAAAACGCTACGTTGTCATTGACCGAGTTTAAGGAGACAACTCCTTCACGTATACCTGGAAGTCGTTTCAGCTCATTTATCCCCGGCAATTTCTGCTTCATAAACTGGTTAATACCGGAATCCCTCGAGACGAGGAACTCCCGCGTGGGGAGCTCCAGGAGGGAACTCGACTCGTTACGGATCATGACGTAATCATTAAAATGACTGGACGCCAGAGAACGTTTGTTGGCGCGCATTATCGTGTGCCTTCCGCCACAGAATCGTTGAGACATCGGAAACGTGGTGAAGTCGAGTAAACCAGTCCCCTGGACCATCTCGGTTTTAATCCGTGAAAGGCGGTACTCGTCGTCAGCGGCTTTCTTCGTCACGTTCCCTTCACGTGATGGTTGGGATTTGTTCAGCTGGGTTCCAGGCAAGCGTTGAGCTTTGGGAATCGACGGAAGAACCTGGACTTGTGAGGTTTCAATTTCCAGGTCACGGTCACAGGAGATACAACGAACTTTTTCAGTTTTCCTGACAAACGCAATTAATAATATATTAAAGAGGAAAGGAAATGAAAATTAAGTTTATCTCATCTTCACGATCTCCTGAAAGTGATGAAGAATTTTACAGACTTTCACAGTTTTTCCATATTTCACTTCGTTCACAAGTTATTTAGAATTGTTTGATATGTAAATGAGATAAGCTATGACGCAAAGTTATGTGCAGATTATCGTGAGTTATTGGAAAAGCACGTATATCTTTGGAGCCACTAACCCCAAAACTTTTTTCTCGGGATTCAAATAGACCTTGTTGAGTATATTAGCACCAACATATCTTTTTCTGTTATTGAACACTTCTTTTATTTTTTATGCCCCTTCAAACTTGCAAAATTTCGCATCTGTTTGTCCCATGGCGGAGTAGTGAGGGGAATGGGTATAGGATGCGTATGATGTAATACGTAATACCAGGAATTCGTCTACAGAAATCTATAAAGTGTAGTACACTGGAACTATAATAAAAGAATTAAAATGAAAAATATCGCCAAACTGGCTATAAACGTAACCTGGGTACGTCCTTTCCTATTTACTTTACAGTAAAAAAAATATAGCATTCCTGGTATTACGTCACAAACCCTTCTCGACGCAGTCTCCCAAGTGCTCCGTCGTGTCCGTCATTATCGCCACTTCAATCGATTCTTAAATCAAGAGGATTTTACCAATTTAGTTAATTTATATTGCATTCTTCATCATTTGGATTGGCGATGTTTATTCGTGCAAAAAACTTTTACAACTATATGGACCTCAACACACTAAACATCACAAGACCAAATTTTGTTCGATAACGTTGAAGATATACACGATTTTCTATATAACTCACATTTATCTGTACATAACTTTACGTCACAGTTCATCTCATTTACATATCAAACAAATCTAAATAACTTGAGAACGAAGTGAAATATAGAAAAACTGTTAAAGTAATTCTTTATTACTTTTTGGACATCTTGTAGATTACCCTGCGAGCAGAGCCTTCTTTTCCTTATTTCTTCACTGAGAGAGAGGAAGAAAAGTAGGCTCTGCTGTATTCGTGTTTGGCTTCGTCCAAGGTTTAGGACGAAGTAACCCGTTTAACCGGTTCTCGTTTTGTTTTCTGCTCTGATTGGGACTGGGTTCGAGATTGTAACCAAGCAACTGACATGCATGCGCAATGGAAACCAGTCACGAATACAGCAGAGCCTACTTTTCTTCCTCTCTCGCAGTGAAGAAATACGGAAAAGAAGGCTCTGCTCGCAGGGTACTTGTAGATAGAGCAAACTTAATTTTCATTTCATTTCCAGTTTAAAGTGCCACTATAGCTAACCCCAAAACGTTTTTTGCACGAATAAACATCGCCAATCCAAATGATGAAGAATGCAATATAAATCAACTAAATTGGTAAAATCCTAGAATCGATTGAAGGGGCGATAATGACGGACACGACGGAGCACTTGGGAGACTGCGTCCAGAAGGGTTTGTGACGTAATACCAGGAATTCTATATTTTTTTACTGTAAAGTAAATAGGAAAGAACGTACCCAGGTTACGTTTATAGCCAGTTTGGCGATATTTTTCAATGTAATTATTTTATTATAGTTCCAGTGTACTACACTTTACAGATTTTTGAAGATGAATTCCTGGTATTACGTCATACGCACCCTATACCCATTCCCCTCACTGCTCCGCCATGGGACAAACATGCGAAATTTTGCAAGTTTGAAGGGGCATAAAAAATGAAAGAAGTGTTCAATAACAGAAAAGATATGTTGGTGCTGATATACTCAACAAGGGCTATTTGAATACGTTATTACTTATTAGTTTTTGCATTCGGAAGGTTGTGGGTTCGAGTCCCGTCTGGAGCTCAGAGTTTTCTCTGAGTTTAACTTACTTGTACAGCAAAAACATACGAAAAAAGGTTAGTCACGTTTCTCTCTGACGAAGGGGCCTTCGTTCGAAACGTTAGACTCCTACGTTCTCTGTTTCGGCAGTATACCAAACCTTACTATATTTCGATTAGTGAAATAAAAGTAGCGTGCTGCGTAGGCAGTGTAGAAACAACAATCGAAATATAGTAAGGTTAGATATACTGCCGAAACAGAGAACGTAGGAGTCTAACGTTTCGAGTGAAGGCCCTTCACCAGAGAGAAAACGTGACGAAGGGCCTTTGCTCGAAACGTTAGACTCCTACGTTCTCTGTTTCGGCAGTATATCTAACCTTACTATATTTCGATTGTTATATTTCGATTGTTGTTTCAACACTGCCTACGCACCCCACTTGGCTAAATTTTAAGTCAAGCCAAGACCCCAATGTCAATTTTAAGTAGCAGTAAAATATGAAACACGAACATGACAACATAATTTGCAAAATTGCTTACCTTTTGAATCCTGCAGGATCCCCCTGTACATCAGGTTTCGCCTCGAGTACCTTCTCTTGAACTGAGCGAACCTCTTTGATGCGGGCCTCCAGTTCGTCCCTCAAACTCTCCATCTCATCGCGATTTAACTTCAACTCCATTCCAGATTGCATTTCATTCAATGTCTCGCGCAGCGCTTCCTCCATGCTCATATGGTTTGCCATCTTGTCGAGCGCGTCACTCAAGCCTCGATCCAAGAGCAAAAACGACTCATCGAAGGTGCTCATGCTAACTTTGTCGCGAAGGTCGTCCTTGTTGGCTTTGGCGCCAACTTGACTGGAAAGCAAGATCTTGTCCACTTTCTGCTCGTCCAGTTTCTCTAAAGTTTTAAACATGGTGTTGAAGGTTTTCTCTTGTCTATTGAGTTCGTCTACGAGTTCGTTGACGCTCTTGCTGAGTTTGGTATGTTTTGTGTCTAGTTCTAAGACAAGGCCGTGGACATGATGGACAGCGTTGAATCTTTCGGCATCCTGTGGGAAGAATAACAGAAACAAAATACAGAAAATAAGATAGAAAATGTTGGTTATTAGGCACGAAGCCGTATAGAATTACAATACACGACACAACACAACACAACACAACACAACACAACACAACACAACACGACACGACACCACACCACACCGCGACCCGAAGCAAGGCAAGGCAAGGCAAGGCAAGGCAAGGCAGTACAGTGGAGAGCAGTACAGTACATTACAGTACAGTACAGTACAGTACAATAAAGTCCAGTCCAGTCCACTACAGTCCAGTCCACTACAGTCTAGTCCAGTTATATCCTCCAGTACAGTACAGTCCGCTACAGTCCAGTCCAGTCCGCTACAGTCCAGTCCACTCTAGTTATATCCAGTACAGTACAGTTATACCCAGTACAGTACAGTACAGTACAGTACATGCAGTGCAGTACAGTACAGTACAGTACAGTACAGTACAGTACAGTACAGTACAGTACAGTACAGTACAGTACAGTACAGTACAGTACAGTACAGTTATATCCAGTCCAGTTATATCCAGTTATTCCAGTACAGTCTAGTCCAATCCAGTATAGTACAATACATTTACCTGATTTTTCTTCGCCAACCTAAAAGCTTGTATATCGTTCTGCATCTTTTTAACAGAGTTCCTACACTCTCCCACTTCCAACCGGAATTCTTCTTGAGCCTCCAGAAACTTTTCCCGCCAACTTTGCATCTGCTCTAGCCCAAGACGCACGGCGTAAACAGGACCTCCGGGATCAGTAGGGTCATTCAATGCCGCTTCGATTTCATTCTCAATCATCTCCTCTAAGTCCTCTTCACTGTCGACTTCATCTTCTGACGTATCCGAACTATCTTGACGACTTGGTTTGCTTTGGTCCTCCAAGCCTACCATCGTATCCACTTCATTCCCTTTTTCGCCATGACTGTCTTTGGTGTTCCCTACACTTTCTTTTGTTTCACCATCAACACCGCTCACTTCTTCATTAATGCTAGAATTGCGCCTCCGTTGCTTCAACTTTTCCAAGACACTGACTTTCCTTGACAACGGTTTCCCGCCAACCAGCGATAAATCCTCAGTTTTAGCCCGAGTCAATACAGGTGGCTGTCCCTTCGCTCTATCCTTACCAGGCACGGGCTGAGTAACTGGGCGTTGTGAGGTCGACTTTCCAGACATTTCCCGCTTATGTTGTCTACTTTGGCTTCTCTCAATATTTGAAATTCTTCCTGTATTACTCCTTCCCTTATCAAGTTCTTTCGTAGGACTTTCGTTTCCTTCAACAGAATGTTCTATCGCCTTTTCCATGTCCTTTTCAGTCTCTTTCAGTTTTTCCATCAACGAGTTGCTCAAATTCCCGCCAAAATCGCCTCGAGATATTAAATCCCCGACAATATTTCTCAAGCTTTTCAAGCCTTCTTCAAGCGCGGAAACCTTGTTAGACAAGGCAGAATTGTGGGGAACAATGACATTCGATACTTTGGAAAGAGTGCTTTCGCTTCGTCCTCGCTTTCCAGCGTCTTTCACACTTTTAATTCGGCCACTTTGCCTCGCATTCTGATCTCCATTTTCTTTCACACTGCCACGCCGCTCAACTTGTTGTGAATCATCGTTTTTAAGTTTCCTGCCTTTATCTTCATTATCTTCCCCAACTGTCAACTCGTTGTCGTTTTCGTCTTTATCAATGCTGCGGGATAAATTTTCTCCCTCGTCGTCGCCTAAAAAACAACAACAAATTATCTGCTTATCGTAATTACAATTACTTGGCACATGTTGAAAGTTTACGAAAACGTATAAGACAATTTCTTGGGCCAGGAAGTTTCCGTTTACGGGAGGATACCGTCGTGTCTTGTCGATTACCGTTCGGTGTGACTGGACCAGGACCACCGACCTATAAAGGGTGGTGAGACTGGACTACCGACGTACTGTATATAGAGGCTGGTGTGACTGGACCACCGACCTACGTAGAGGTCTGTTTGACTGAACCACTAATATATATAGAGGTCGTTGTGACAGTCACAGATACATGCTGTTATATACCAGCAGAGTTGGAAAAAAAGCTGCGGGTATGCGGGTATACCACCCGGAGGAAGGTTTACTTTAGTGAGGAAGGTTTAAAGTGAAAACACGTGAAACAACACATTCGGTAATCTGAGAAAGTTACAATTGATCAAGCAAAGTGTCGAGAAGAAATGCGATTTGCAGCACTGAAAACATTGGCTAACCAACAATTATGCAGCACTGGCAGTGGTAGCAGTTGCATGCGTGAGACATGTACGCTGATGTCTGCTGTGATGTCTGTATCTTCGCAGCAGTCGAGGGTAGTTGGCAGGCTATCAGTCAGCAGCGGTCAGTTATTAGTAGCTATTATAGTATGCCAAAGCTTACCTAGGAAAACCTAGAAAACCAAGGTACTGCAAAAATCACGCAGTATTTATGAACGTTGCAAAACACAAAATTCTCGCTATATATTTTGAGGAAGGTTATCTAAACTTAAAAACCCATCCGGAGGAAGGTTGAATACGTTTTCCAACTCTGTATACCAGACTCCTTGGCCACTCACAATCTGTTCCACAGCCGTCGCTACATCCCGATCTGTGGCGATGTTTAAGTAGGCTGTACGTATATACATGTAGATCGTAATATTAGTTATCGCTGATAAATAGTCTGTATATGTACTGTATTATGTAATATGTAGAATACTGTACTTTTTGACTTTTAAGAGTGTGGGCCCGATGGTATAAACAAATAAACTACGAAACGACACGAAGCTCAAGAATTGCAGCATATTAAGGTTTTCGACTTCGCACTTACCATTGTGTGTCACTGATCCATTCTCTTGCTCCTCAACGTCCGACAGCGGAAGATCGCTTCCCTCAGCGTCACCATCCGCAGCACAATCAACAGCATGTGTAGTTCTCTTCACCGTTACACTACCAATATCAAGGCTCGCAACTACAGTGATCAGAACGTCCCGGAGGTGTAGAAAATTCACTGCAGCGATGTCAGCGCTGATCGCCAAGTCCAGCACCTGTGACAACTTAAGAGCCATATTTCCAAGGCATTCGAAAGTCCGATGTCTACAATACGAGGTACCACCGAGATGACTAGTCTACGATGCTCAGATGTTCAAAAGATAGCCAGAGTTTTATTTTTGTTTTGAGTCCCAAAATGTTTATGTTTCACGACCTCATGGCAACGAGCCTAATGACCATCCCTTGGGAGCAATTTACGGCGACATTAAACGGCAAGTGTTTCAAAAGGCGTAAGCATGAAAAAAAAAAACGCTCAATTTATGAATCATCGTTAGGGCGACGTGAATCAAGCTGTGATTGCCATGCTTGTTCCCGTGTTATAACTGATCAAGTAAATTATGGGTGGCAAGATGTTTTTTAACTGATGATATACACATTTGCGGTTCGCAAAATAAAATTTTGGGCTCACATTTTTAACCCATTCCTGCCTGCACGAGCCGGCCAAAAACGGCCCCTGTGTCCAATGCCGAATGATTTTAGTCGTGAGAGGGAGAAGCCTTGGGTATCCTAGGTAGAAATGGGTTAACAATTTGATGCATTCCTGCCTGACCTGGCCAAAAACGGCCTTACGGCCTCTTTATCTGTCCAACGCCAACCTATTTAACTCATCAAAAAGAGAACCCTCAGACATCCTAGGCAGCAATGGATTAAGGTTTGCCTGTGCAATTAGGAAAGTTCGTGTTGCGAACGAAAAAGACTTAGTTTTAAAAAGACGAGTCTTAATCTCGTTAGTGATTGCAGTTCTCTCTATATTCGACAATGGAACCAAAAAAGATTAAAACAAACAAGTTAATAGCATTGTTTTTCCTTCTCGTTTTAAGTACATCGGAAAAATTATGATTTCTTTTTAGCTGTTGAAAGCACCAATTTGGACTCATAAACGTTGTTAAAATACCAGTTTTTCAACCTCTTTCCAAACATATTCTCTTACAAATACCTCTGGCTTTCTTCTCGCAAGAAGTTGCTCTGGTATGTGTTTTTGAAGATCATTAAGATCTATGTCCGAATAACATTGATACAAAGAAGGTTCGGAGTCTGTCTTTAAAACACAAGTGTTGCTATCTTCGTTTCTAGAAACAAGAAATTAATTCCATTTATAAAAACTGTGTTATTTATTAATCAAGCTAATACTTGCTCATTGTCACTATTTGGTATTTTGGCAAATAATTTCAAATTGCCTATGAAACGAAAATTAAGTTTGTCTTATTTGAAAGAACACTTTTTTTTTAGACTAAGCAATATCTTTTCCCGTTTTTCGTTTCCTTGCTTTGTTCTTGAGATATTTTAGTTCAGTAGTTTGATATGCAAATTATAAACATTTTGACGTCGTTCGAGGTGCATAATGAGCTATATTGGAGGAGGTTAAATATCTTTTCTATTATCAAACCAAATTAATTTGAATGAAGCATGTGGATGTGTTTCGCCCAGTCGCCCACAACATTTAACATGTAGATCTTCAAGTGATTATTGTATTTGATACTAGCAAAGATATATAACTTTTTCGATAACTCATTATGCATGCACGTGTGACGTCAAAATGTTTAATTTGCATGTGAAACAAACTGAAATATCTCAAGACGGAAGCAAGGAAACGAAAAACTGCAAAGGATGTTACTCTGCCATTTTAAGCGTTCTTTCAAATAAGATAAACTTAATTTTCGTTTCATAGGCACTTTAATTAAAGTGATTATAAAGCCAAATATGATATTACTGCATATGGTTTCTATTTAATGTGTATAGTTGAATGCCAAAATATTTTTTGATTTGAACTTTTATTTGCTGTTATATTGAGGTTTGTATTTCCAAAATGGTAATGAGGATGATGTATATGTAGGCATAATTTGCATACACAGTGTTCCGTTACAGCAGAAATATTACCCAATTCACATGTTAATGGCATACTTGAATAGTATATTCTATATTTTCTAATTTTTCTCATTATTAAAATCTTCATCATAAGAAAAGGAAAAACACACACACAAATGCCTACATTGACATCATCCTCATTAACATTTTGGAAATACAAACCTCAATATAACAACAAATAAAAGTTCAAGTCAGAAAATATTTTGGCATTCAACTATTCACGTTACATAGAATCCATATCAGTAATATCTTATTTGAGTTTATAAGCACTTTAATTACAACTTTATTTTGCTAATGCCAGACAATTTTACTCACTAAGCTATATCTAGACGAAAAGTAATAACTAGGCCAAACATAGCCAGACTTCTGCTTTCCTATTGGTTGAAATTTCACGCGTTTTTAGTGGCTATGAGTAAAACTGCAATCGTCATAAGTGGATTTAGCCCTGATGATGCGAGAATGAGATTAGTGGTTACCTGGCCCATATTTCTTTTGAAATTGGGCCAGGGTACCAGGCTAGGCCAAACAAAGCTAGGTAGCGTTGGGAAACCGGAAACCCAAGTATTTTTTTGTTTGGTGGCCTACTGGAATGTACATGTAAGTCAGAAAGTGATCCACGCATGAGGATGGTGTTTATGGATCCTAAATCTCATAGTAGTAACTGCTGACTTTTTCTCAAATTTATAACAGGATTGAATGGACCGCGGGCACTGGGCACAGCTGAGCCCACAGTCAAATAGATACATGTATAAAGTACATGCGTCAAGCAGAATAAGGTCCACGGTTGCTACCATGAGTAAAGGGCCTTTCATCACCTACAAGCTTCACTCACAATACTAGATCATTTATCACATTATGACCATTGATTAAAGCACTTGTCTGTAAACTCAAATAAGATATTACTGAATGATGTGGATTCTATATAACGTGAATAGTTGAATGCCAAAATACTTTTTAATTTCAACTTTTATTTGTTGTTATATTGAGGTTTGTATTTCCAAAATGGTAATGAGGATGACGTCAATGTAGGCATTTGTGTGGTTTTTTCTTTTCTTATGATAAACCGCTTGAAGATTTTAATGGAAAAAAAAATGATAAAATACAGAATATACTATTCAAGTATTCCATTAACATGTGAACTGAGTAATATTTCTGCTGTAATGGAACACTGCGTATACAAATTATGCCTAGTCTGAGTCATCCTCATTACCATTTTGGAAATACAAACCTCAATATAACAACACATAAAAGTTCAAATCAAAAAATATTTTGGCATTCAACTATTACACATTAAATAGAATCCATATGGCGCAGTAATATTATATTTGGGTTTATAAGCACTTTAACAGCCACTAAATTCCTAGAGTTAAATAAAAATTCAGATGAAATACTGATGTTTTAGTGGAGGAGTAAAATGTAAGAGTAAAATGAAGGGCTCCACTCAAAACATCCCTTAGGAATATAATTATTTTTGTCTCACCTTCTAGTGTCATTTACGATCTTTGATATCTCTATTTGAATACAAAATCCTTTATAGCAGGTGGAAAACTGTAAATTTTCTACAACATCTTTAGCTGCTTGGTCACGCTTGATTTTTTTCTTGCGAATTACTTGGGCTAGTAAATCACAGGGTTCCTTTCCATTGTTGTTGTAGTACACATTGTAAAACAACCGATTCGTTTCACTCAATTTTCCTAAACAGAAATGAATCACATAATACACAAATCTTTAGAGAAATCAGAATAGCAAGACACTGTCAACCCAGTGAACCATTTCTGGAAGTAAAGTGAAAAAGTGGGATGCAACTTTGGTTCCAAAATTCCTCACCTTTACAACCATCTCTAGGAAGTTCATTTACTGCATGCACCATTTCTGCATACCAAAATGCCAAAGGACTAACTTCAACTGCAGGGTGAGTTTCTTTTGCTCTTAAACCAACAAGTATTTCTATAATCAAATTATAAACATAACATAGAAAAAATGGTATTAATCAAGTTGATCAATCTGTTGGTTAGTATTATTATAATTATTCTTTATTTAAGGAAGATAAGTTTTTCAGCAGAGCTGGTGGGGTCCTCCATCTACAGCTAAGATCACCTACATGTATAGGTGTTGATTTTACGGAGGGAGGAAAACCGGAGAACCCGGTGAAAAACCCTCGAAGCACAGGAGAGACCAACTAAACTCTACTCATGAGTCCCCACCCTGAGAACGGGGCTATTCCCAGACGGTCACCCATCCAAGTACTAACCCTGTCTAACCGGGCTTAACTATTGGTGAGAGGCAGCGCCCTAATAGCACACATCACCTGTGCTCCCCAGTAAACGAGGATAGGCAATAGCACATTGCCCTTATGAGAGCCTTAGTCAAGCTTAAAGCTCAACAAAAAAAATATGAAAAAATATTTCAATTTGTGGAAGAATTAAATTTGATCATGATGTTTTGGGCTAATTGTCATCACACTATTCAATGTACCAAGATATCCACCCACCTGTTACGAGAATCAGGTACAGTACTTACCAAAACTACCCATAAACATATTGTATGGCCCTTAAGTGTTAGGCAGAATAAAATGCTTATTGAGTTATTGTAGCTAACTGAGTAACCAGTAGGTCTGGGAGAGAATTAATAAGTTTTTAAATGATTGTCTAACTGTTTGGTTTTAATAAAAGTAGGCAGTGTTGAAATACAAATTGAGTACTGCCAAAATGAGTACAGTACTGCCAAAATTATTCAATGAATCAATGTAGATTTCTTGTTCAATAATTTTGACAGTACTCAAACTTTACTATACAGTATTTCGATTTGTTTGGTTTTAAATTCCACTTACCACTCTGTCTTTGTAATATGGCATTTAATACTCCAACATCTTGCTTCATTTGTTCACAGTGATGTTGATGTCTCAGCATCAAGAGTCTTCCTTTCTGCTTTTTAATCTCTGATAATAAACTAAGGATTTCTGAGAACTGCCTAAATTCAAGAAATACATGACATTGTATATTAGTATTATTATTTAAAAAATTATATATATGTTATTTATCAGCTGGGAGGTATTTCCCAGGGAAATGTTTCTCGATACGGACCAACCAAAATGGTAAATAATTTATTTACTTTTTTTTTAATTATCCCCACTTGGTTCTTTTGGTCTTCATCAGTGTTTAGACTGAACTAGTGCTGTGCGCCGGAGCGCCGGAGCGCCGGAGCGCCGGAGCGCCGGAGCACCGGAGGCTTAAGGGAGCAAAGATTATTTTGAATTGCAGACACGCAAACAAGGCCAGAAAGGCTTATTGAGATGCACACAAAAGAATATTTAAATTGGTCGTCATTATGAAAGAGGTCTATTGAGTTGTAATATCGGCTGTCAAAGCTTTAATCAGAGTCGGACTGGCTTCGTATTAGGGGCAGTGCCATTAGGGAGAGGGGCACCATCAGGGTTTCTTTCAGAATATTTAACAAAGGGGCAAAACAGGCAATGATTAATTACTACAGGTACATGTGGGGCAAGCAGTGCCAAAGCCACAACCCACTTCTAGGGGGATCCGGGGGCATGGTCCCCCGGAAAATTTTGAATTTTAGACTCTGAAATAGCACTTCCTGCATTTTGATGGGGGTTTGAAAGAGTTTTGAAGGATATATTAAAATACCAAACAAAATATTCAAATATACTCATTTTATATAGGAATACACCATTAACATGCAAGGCATACATCATGAGGACATGTCGTCATATATGGGCAAATCAACTCACATTGTGTGTACCATTAATTAGGTGACTACTTCATGTCAGGCTGTCAGCTGCGTGAAGTGTACTAAAATATTATTTAATCGTAATATACTATTAGCTGTACCATATACTGATTAAAACGTAAAACGACTATAAATCCAAAATCGGGTTTTTAAATAGGAATTACACTACATATCAAATATAATATTATACAACGGGAAAGGGGTGTAGTAATGGCATCCTAAGGGGAGGGGGGGGGGGGTTAATACTTGTTTACATGTAACTAAAATCAAATCGAAAAATTAGAGAGCAAAGAAAATCTGAACTTAACAGTAGACTACTAGTCTGTTGACGCCTTGCCATCTTGTTTCTCTTTATAAACATATGGTTAACAACATTATTTATAAAAAAAATAATTAATTACTGGATAAAGGAACGAGTTAATAGGTCTCGGGCAGTCATTTTATATTCCCGGGCAGTCTCGGGCAGTCCCAGGTAGGACCGTAAGGGGGTGCGTGTGCCATTGGCACAATGGCACATAGGGCCAGTCCGACTCTGGCTTTAATAAGTATTACAAACATACCTATCTTCCCTGCATTCCTGTGGTACAATGCTCTTTGCTTTCCCCTTTGGTGGGTAGTTAGACGTCGTATGTTTAAGTAGAAACTGTTCTTTTGCCTTCTGGCAGCATATCTCTCGACTTTTTAACTGCAATGAAAATAGAAGAGAATGATTGACTATCAGTGATATAAAAGTACGAATATAAAAACTATTAACCAAAATAAACATTTAGAGAATACATCTTGGTGTCATAGTATATCTTAGTCACACGCACATACCTGTCTTTCGGTTTCTCTTAGAGTTTCAACTTCTTTTCGCAACTGAACAACATTCTCTTCCAAATTGGCCGCCATTTTGTTTGCTGTGAAACCAACCAGTACCCAGGCCATTTTGTTGTCTTTTAAATTTCGCGCCATTCGGCCATAATTGCGTCATCGAAATTCTTTCTTTTTCAGAAATTACGTAATTTACGTTAGAACTTTAGTGGATACCTAATGCACAACAGTATTGGACAGCTATCATGACAGCAAATATTTCTAGATCTCATTTCCCGCCGTTTTTTGAAATCCTAATCTCGTCCATTTTTTCTCATCTACCTGAATAATCGTTATCCCACGTCCCGATAAACCATATTGTGGACCCTCTTTATTGAACATAACATAACATAACGAAGAACAGGTCAAAAGAGAAAGTAAAAGAGAGAAAGCAGCGTGTTATTCACATGACCTAATATATGTAAACCAATCCGCAATAAATTATAGTGGGTTCATTACTACACCAAGTACTGAGTTCTTAACACTTTCATCCTCAGCTGGTTGAAACCACTGATCTATCAGTGGTTGAAACAGAAACTATATGCCCTATATCATCACTACTTTTGCAAGCGGACCAGAACTTGGAAAACTGGGTGTCTCAATGCAGGGCCGCCACTTACACAACTTTTAAGCTGTTAATAGTGATTTTTTTTATGTATTAATTTATTGTACATAAGGGGTTAACCTCGCCGGAACATCGATCGTGTCTGTTCTTCCGCCCCCTAACCAAGCTTCTAAATCATTTAACACATTATAGAAAGAATATAACACAATCGGATCAACTTCGTGACCAACTTTCCAAATTTGGAAACGTAATTTGAAATTGGCAACGAACTTCCAAATTGCGCGCTGAAAAGTAAACTGAAACCGACAATACAGCTACAGCTGCACGATGCGCTTTTTCCTGCAACTTGCAACAATAGCCAGAATGATGCAGGTTAGCAACTTGCGATTTTGTTAATTTTTCCGTGTTTCAAGTTGCAAGAAAAGTTGCATGGGTTCTACTTTTTGCTGCAACTTACAACAAAGTTTGCAAGTTGCTGAACGTGTAACACCCTTCCTGCAACTTGCGAGTTTTTTTTCCATGGGAAAATTTGTTGCAAGTTGCAATAAAAATCACATCGTGTAACAGCACCCTAAGACCACAGAATAGAAATACGACCAGAAGTCCAACTCGCGTCGGAACCTTTGAAGTTTCTATCCTCGCGCACGTCGCCTCGCGCATCTTGATTCCTCGCCATCCTACGTAATCCTGGCAAGTTCCCCCGGCAGTTTGGACCTTCAAAAGAAGGTTAAAACTGCCGGGGGAACTTGCCAGGATTGCGCAGGAAATTGCGTAGGATCGCGTAGGATGGCGTCGGATGGCGTAAAATATCGCGCCTGCGCATTGAAGAAATGCGGACAAGTTGTCACTCGAGTTGGACTTCTGGCCAATCCTTATTCTGTGCTATGGGATATGTTATACCAGGCAATTTCTCTCAACTTGTGTAGCAACAAAATTGCCAGCCAAGCCGCAGGAAACATTGCCTAGTATATAAACTAACATCCCGTTGAATCTGGTATCTGGCAAACTATCACGACACTCCTAGTCTCCTTCGCAGTCAGTTAAGGTGCTGTTACTGTGTTACACGATGCGATTTTTCTTGCAACCGGGGGCTGCAACAAATCAATGAATGCTGCAAGTTGCAAAAAAAATCGCATCGTGTAACATCCCGTAGCAACTTGCGATTTTGTTATTTTTGCCGTGTTGCAAGTTGCAAGAAAAGTTGGATGGGTTCTACTTTTTGCTGCAACTTGCAACAAAGTTCGCAAGTTGCTGAACGTGGAACACCCTTCCTGGAACTTGCAACACAATTCTTTTCAAGGCTAGCCAATCAGGTGTAAGAATTTCGGGATACCGCCAGCCTCCTCCACAGGCCCTATTGCATCATGGACAGGTCACACACGCCGAATTTAGGGCCCTTTTTCCGTTTCCACAACAACTGAAACTTGAATTACGCTACACTATAGCCTACAATTTAACAAAATTAAATCTCACTAACTTTTGGTCAGTTGACAGTCTTCGATAGCTAAATAAACCAAAAAACAATACGAAAAACCTGTTACTTTCCTGACCGTCGAATTTGCTTTTGTTCGGCAGATATTTCCCCCTTCAATTCCTTTTTGTCGCTAAAAATATTATTGGCAGAAGGTCGGTAATTCTAAAACATATTGGTTTCTTCATTGTCATGATCTGTAAGAAAGTTTAGACCGAATTTCCTGGTGGGTCACAGTGTTTAAAGAACTTGGACGTACGTTTGTCGAACAGCGGCCGGAAAAAATTTGCAGGCCCTCTCAAAACTATCGCCTCTAGGGCCTAGTCTCGCTGTGCATAATGGGATCAGTCACCATTTTGTTTACAGGATCTGGCAGGCCCTCTCAACAGTGTGACCTGTCCATGATGCAATAGGGCCTGTGGAGGAGGCAGGGATACCGCTCGGAGTCGACTGGGGCCAAACGCTCCTGCAACAAAAAAAACATGGCGGATCAACGTGACGATGACATACTCGAAGAAAATGCGTTTGTGTGTAACACCCCTCTAGGCAACTTGCGATTTTTTTTAATGGGTAAATTTCTTGCAAGTTGCAAGAAAAATTGCATCGTGTAACAGTAGCTTTTTAGTGGCACGTTCTCACTTAGTACACTCCTAAAAATAACTAATTTACATATTGTATACGTAATTCAAAAGTGGCTTTTTATTTGATAGAACTGATATAGTTCTTCGTGTTCTTTTTTTGACCATGACTTAATTAATGTGATTCTCCAATAAAGAAGATTGCTGGTAATTGTTTTACATAACTCTTAAAGATATTACGGTAATTAATTCTTTGAAAGTTTTCATGGCGATAATGCCATATAGTTAAAGTGCCTATTCAACGAAATTTCACCCCAGTTTTTTATGATTGCATTTGAAAGAAGACTTAAAATGACATAGAAACATCTTTCGTAGAATTTCGTTTCCTTGCTTCATTCTTGAGATATTCAGGTTTGTTTGATATGCAAATGTCATACTTATGACATCACACTGCATGATGACTTTTTGCAAGAGCATCAATTTTAGGATGGTCCAAATAGTCATGGCTACATACATGCAAGTGCAAATTTTTATTAAGTACTTTCGATAAGCACTCAAAGAAAATCATACTTTTCTAAAAAGTCATTATGCAGTGTGATGTCATAAGTATGACATTTGCATATCAAACAAACCTGAATATCTCAAGAATGAAGCAAGGAAACGAAATTCTACGAAAGATGTTACGTTGTCATTTTAAGTGTTCTTTTAAATGCAATCATAAAAAAACTGGGGTGAAATTTCGTTGCACAGGCACTTTAAGTTTGTGGAAACACCACGTATAACAGTTAAGCAAATAAATATTATACGTGATGTTTCCACAAAACTTAACTATATGATATTACGGTAGTTAATAGTCTATGACGTCATGGGGGGTTCATTCAACAAGCTTTGATAAAAAACATTGCACAATTACTACAGTAAACATATCGACCTTATTCAAAAATTAAATAAAAGTAGCGTGCTGCGTAGGCAGTGTAGAAACAACAATCGAAATATAGTAAGGTTAGATATACTGCCGAAACAGAGAACGTAGGAGTCTAACGTTTCGAGCGAAGGCCCTTCATCAGAAAGAAACGTTTCTCTCTGACGAAGGGCCTTTGCTCGAAACGTTAGACTCCTACGTTCTCTGTTTCGGCAGTATATCTAACCTTACTATATTTCGATTGTTATTCAAAAATGGCTGCCGAATTAGAATTCTTTTACGTGCATATAAATTATCCCTTATAACCTCGTTCTAAAGGAAAAATTATTTTGAATTTCACACATGAAAACGAGTTCATAAGGGCTCATTTATATGTATGTAAAAGAATTTTAGATCGGCGGCCATTTTTGAATAAGGTCTATAATACCTTTAAAATCATGTAAAAAATTACGAACCATTTTTTCCATCAAAGAACCACTTTGAATTGTTAACCGGAAAGCGAATTCTACAGCACTTGCTGTCGTGGCAACAGAAGTATTCCTAAAATATTCTTGCAATTCAGTTCCGGCTCACCTGAATAATTCATTTGATAAAATTTGTTGGAAACTTCCTGTTTTGAATCTCATTGGTTTGTGGTTTGAATAACCAATAGGAAATTTGATTATTAGTCGAACATCAATCAAATTTAAGGTGGCTCCCTACGGTAATTTCAATAGGGGACTGGTGACTAGAAATAGTATCGCTACGCATGCGTAAATAGCGATCTTGTCGATTCGAAATTCTATGACCGCGTCGACATAGATGTTAGACTTGTAGACGTTTTCTTCGGTGAATTTTGCTAAAATTTTGTAAATAAGTAGTTTATAAAAAGTTCTAAAGTATATATAATTTTAAAAAAATTTTCATAAGACAGAACTTTTTTAAATCGATAATTTTTATAGCGAAAAATCTGTCCATACAACCCTCTCTGATTTTGTGCATGGATATTCCCTACAACAGTATCTATCATCTCAGCAATTTTTTAAAAATTTCACCGAAGCAAACTGAAGACATGCGCTTCAATTATGCAATATTTGAAAATATACCAAAGTTCCAACGTCATTATTACCATGGTAACAGCAAATAATTGAACTTTTTGATAGATATTTTATATCTGCGATAGTTCTGCTATAGTAAGGTCTACTTAGTATTTATCTAACACATTTTTAAACTTGTGAATAACATTAGATAATGAGCGCATGAAATAGCGCGTATTTATTGAAACTATAGGGAGCCACCTTAAAGCAGGAAATTGTTCAACGAACTTCATAAAATGAATTTCTCAGACAGAGCAAATGAATTGGAACAATATTTTAGGAACACTATTCTGTAGCTATTCTATAGGCGAATTTTAGGGTATTGCGCGCGCATCATTTTGCAATGGAATTGGCGGGCTCCACACAGAGTAAGCAATGACAAACAGACTTGCTAGCGAATCAACAACAGCAGAATAACAGTGTTAAATATCCAGACCTATACTTTGTTGATTTTAAAGGGTATTGGCAATAAAAATTAAGTTTGCCTCATTTGAAAGAACTCGTCAAATGGTATAAGAAGACCTTTTACAATTTTTTCCATATCTGTTTTGGTTTTGGAAATATTTCGAACAAAGACAGCGTGCTGTCCGCTATCTTGGAATTGTTTTCGATATGCATGTGACATCATAAGCAGGGAAAAGTGAAATTGTTATCTTGCCAACCTTATGACATTATGAGCTAGAAAGTCGATTTTGTTGCGCTATTTCCATTTTAAATTGACCCACAACATTTAAAAAGCCTTCCGTGGAAATTTGGTCACCTACGGAGTAGTTTCATCAGGTTTACCCTGCTTGTGACGTCACCAATTTCCTAGTTAATTAGACCCAATATTACAACAAGATGGCGGACAGCACGCTGTCTTTGGTCGAAATATTTCCAAAACCAAAACAGATACGGAAAAATTGTAAAAGGTCTTCTTATACCATTTGATGAGTTCTTTCAAATGAGATAAACTTAATTTTTATTGCCAATACTCTTTAAACAGCATGTTTACTCTGAGTGGGGCTTGCCAGTTGTTTTTTTTTAATTATGCGCGCGCAACACCCTGAAACTCGCCTATTGCCACGAATTCATCTTTGACAAAAATTTCCTGTTATTTATAACGTACCAAGGCCTCGATTCACACATGCACCTCTCCACGGTAGTCTTAAAAAGTAAAAGGAAGTAAATTATTTTTGTTGTTTCTAAAATCCTTACAAGTTCCCTTAGGAATAAGGAATTACTGGAAAACACCGCTCAAACCACCATTTCGTCGTGCTGATCATGGACAGACCATTTCTCTAATCTTCACAGAATATGCGAAGCAGCATTTACCAGTGTCCGCGGTGATCGTGCATACAGGTCCAATAGTGCAAAAGGTGTGCGCTCGATATTCAGGTAAACTGGTATGATCCTAATTTTCAGTTCACGAATCGTAATCATCGTCTTCAGAATGCACTGGTCGATACAGCGAAGGAACTGGAATACTGGTGTTAGGAATCTGCAGTGAGGGGGACGACGAAGTCGACGACGAAGGTTCAAGGAGGTTTTTCGGGGGAATAAAACTGAAAGAAAAACATTCAGTGATAATGTCATTTTGGGACAAGTGCAGTTTAGGGAATGTGGGCCCAATAACTCCAGTAATTCTTATGGCGGGAAAATACTAGCTTATACGATAATCTGACACACTAGCGTGTTTATCGCTTAACTTATACGCTAACCTGACCCACTAGCTGGTTTACCGCTTAGCTTATACACTAACCTCACCCACTAGCTGGTTCACCGCTTAGCTTATACACTAACCTGACTCACTAGTATGTTTATCACTTAGCTTATACACTAACCTGACTCACTAGTATGTTTATCGCTTAACTTATACGCTAACCTGACCCACTATAGCTGGTTTACCACTTAGCTTATACACTAACCTGACTCACTATAGCTGGTTTACCGCTTAGCTTATACACTAACCTCACCCACTAGCTGGTTTACCACTTAGCTTATACACTAACCTCACCCACTAGCTGGTTTACCGCTTAGCTTATACACTAACCTCACCCACTAGTGTGTTTACCGCTTAGCTTATACACTAACCTCACCCACTAGCTGGTTTGCCGCTTAGCTTATACACTAACCTCACCCACTAGCTGGTTTACCGCTTAGCTTATACACTAACCTCACCCACTAGTGTGTTTACCGCTTAGCTTATACACTAATCTCACCCACTAGCTGGTTTGCCGCTTAGCTTATACACTAACCTCACCCACTAGCTGGTTTACCGCTTAGCTTATACACTAACCTCACCCACTAGCTGGTTTGCCGCTTAGCTTATACACTAACCTCACCCACTAGCTGGTTTGCCGCTTAGCTTATACACTAACCTCACCCACTAGCTGGTTTACCGCTTAGCTTATACACTAACCTCACCCACTAGTGTGTTTACCGCTTAGCTTATACACTAATCTCACCCACTAGCTGGTTTGCCGCTTAGCTTATACACTAACCTCACCCACTAGCTGGTTTACCGCTTAGCTTATACACTAACCTCACCCACTAGCTGGTTTGCCGCTTAGCTTATACACTAACCTCACCCACTAGCCGGTTTGCGCTTAGCTTATACACTAACCTCACCCACTAGTGTGTTACCCCCTAGCTTATACATTATCCACTGCTTAGCTTATACGCTAACCTGACCCACTAGCTGGTTTACCGCTTAGCTTATACACTAACCTGGCCCACTAGTGTGTTACCCCCTAGCTTATACATTATCCACTGCTTAGCTTATACACTAACCTGACCCACTAGCTGGTTTACCGCTTAGCTTATACACTAACCTGGCCCACTAGTGTGTTACCCCCTAGCTTATACATTATCCACTGCTTAGCTTATACACTAACTTCACCCACTAGCTGGTTTACCGCTTAGCTTATACACTAACCTGACCCACTAGTGTGTTTACCGCCTAGCTTATACACTAACCTGACCCACCAGTGTGTTTACCGCTTAGCTTATACACTAACCTGACCCACTAGTGTGTTTACCGCTTAGCTTATACACTAACCTGACCCATTAGTGTGTTTAGCGCCTAGCTTATACATTATCCACTGCTTAGCTTATACGCTAACCCGACCGGCTGGTGTGTTTACTGCCTATAGCTTATACGTTAACCCGATCCACTAGCGTGTTTATCGCGCCTATCTTGTAGGCTAACCTGACCCGCTAACTGGTCACTGGCGTGTTTACCGCTTAGCTTATACTAATCTGAGCCACTAGCCAAGTTTTGGCGCCAAGCGTGTATCATACGTTATAGTGCACTTACTGATCATTCCGTTTTGTTTGCATCGGTTTAGGAAAGCTTGAACTCGAATTAGACGCGTCGGAAAGTGTGTTGGAAGGAATACCAGTATTACTCCCGCTTCCTGTTGAGTTTGAACCTTCTTCTTCCTAGAAAATGGTAGAACACCAAGTAGTACTAATGGCGTCGAAACGGCGAACACTAAAATTTTAGTTTTACCCAATAGCCAGTTATCCGGTTTTTCAATTGGAGCAGCCTAAAAGCTACAGGGTACTGCCCAGGAGCATGTGAGTGTTGGGTACCTACAGGCCCGGGGGCTCAACCCCCCCCCCCCCCACCTCACCCCAAGAATATGTGAAAATTAGTAATCTGAAAATGATATTTTCCAAATGTGAGCAAGTGAAATTCATAATCCTTTACATCATGTGTCTCACAATTTTGTCAGACTAAATATTACTATTAGCTAGGGCATGCTAGAATATACAGCATGACGAATTCTCTACGTAAAGCTAGGGCAAGGTTTCCTGCATATGTTCTACGACTACCAACGCCGGTGTATCATCTTACAGGCATTAATAAACAAAGTGCGAAGTGATTAGTGCCTTACCCAAGTATCAGACAATCCAATCTGGCTTTGAAGGAATATCGTATTTCAACGAATCACAAGTCTGGTAGCTAATATTGTGTGCATTGTGGTGCTGAATTTCACCAAATAATATAATTGTTTCAATAAAAAGAAAATCACCAAGGACAAAGAAATACAAAATGATGTATATTAATTAAAAGATATATAAAAAATACAACACATGGGGTTTTCTTATTGCATATTTCGAGTGCCGGGCGGAAGGGTCCGTTTTGGTGTGAGTGCCTGGCACCGTGGGCAGAACCCTGAAGCTATTTTATAAATCTATAAAGCAATAGCTTGTTACCTCAGACTGCGAATCTTCGTCGGATTCCGACTCAACTTCTTTCTCCTTCTTTTTCCTTTCTTTTCTGGGAACTTTTTCTTTTCGTGTCACGGTAGCGGACGTTCTCTTTCTGCAAAAAAAACCATAAAAGAATTGTAGTGCCATGTATTGTCTTGGATGTGGCCAGGAAAAGTGTAGAGGAGAAGATGAAGAAGGAAAAGAAAGAGAAGGAAAAGAAGAAGAAAGAGAAGGATAAGCGAGAATAGAAGAAAGAAGAGAACTAGAAAAGAAAAAAAGAAGAAGAGGGAGGAGAAGAAGAAGAAGAAGAAGGAGAAGAAGAAGGAGAAGAAGGAGAAGAAGAAGGAGAAGAAGAAGGAGAAGAAGAAGGAGAAGAAGGAGAAGAAGAAGGAGAAGAAGAAGGAGAAGAAGAAGGAGAAGAAGAAGAAGAAGAAGAAGAAGAAGAAGAAGAAGAAGAAGAAGAAGAAGAAGAAGAAGAAGAAGAAGGAGGAGGAGGAGGAGGAGGAGGAGGAGGAGGAGGAGGAGGAGGAGGAGGAGGAGGAGGAGGAGAAGGAGAAGGAGAAGGAGAAGGAGAAGGAGAAGGAGAAGGAGAAGGAGAAGGAGAAGGAGAAGGAGAAGGAGAAGGAGAAGGAGAAGGAGAAGGAGAAGGAGAAGGAGAAGGAGAAGGAGAAGGAGAAGGAGAAGGAGAAGGAGAAGGAGAAGGAGAAGGAGAAGGAGAAGGAGAAGGAGAAGGAGAAGGAGAAGGAGAAGGAGAAGGAGAAGGAGAAGGAGAAGGAGAAGGAGAAGGAGAAGGAGAAGGAGAAGGAGAAGGAGAAGGAGAAGGAGAAGGAGAAGGAGAAGGAGGAGAAGAAGAAGAAGAAGAAGAAGAAGAAGAAGAAGAAGAAGGAGGAGGAGGAGGAGGAGGAGGAGGAGGAGAAGAAGAAGAAGAAGGAGGAGGAGGAGGAGGAGAAGAAGGAGAAGAAGGAGAAGAAGAAGAAGGAAAAAACAAAACGAAAGAGAAAGAAGAGAACGAAAAAAAGGGAAAGAAAGAGAAGTATGAAAAGTAGAAGAAAAAATAAACAAAAAAATAGAAGAAGGAAAAAGAAGTGGAAGGAAGAGAAGGAAAAGAGAAAATAGAGAGAAAGAGAAGACAGAGAAGAAAGAGAAAACAGAGAAGAAAGAGAAAACAGAGAAGAAAGGGAACAACACTGACAAACAAACAAACAAACAAACAAACAAACAAACAAACAAACAGACACAGATGGATCGACAGACAGAACCAAAAATTACCTTTTAGGCTTAGGTTCATCCAAGTCATCTGCTTCCTCTTCATTTGTTGGTAGATCAGGAATGTTTTCTACAAGTTCTTTGAGAAAGTCAAACTGGGACTCTGACGTGATACACTGTTTTCTGTTGGAAAAAGAAAGCAAGAAAAACAACAGGAAAAGGCAGCACAGTCATCTTTATCAATTCCACAAAACAATAAGTTCAGTGTTTTGAAGCTGGACAAACCAGCATTAAAGAAATGTACTGAAGAATACAGTACATGTAAATTATGTCAATATTAATCTTTATAATTATACTGAGAATGGTACAAATGAGCTGTGGACATTGTTTTGGCATGGCGAGCCTGAGTATTCTTACAGGCAGTCTCCAGCAAAGACTGCATGAATATTTCCAGTGCTTTGGCTACATTTGTGTTAATGAAAATACAAACTGAGCAAAACTGGAAAAACATCAGGAATAAACATTACTGCATATGAATCCAGACCACAATCTATCTTTTTCCGTATCTAGACCATTGTTAGACGTTAATTTTGCCGAAATAAATTCCTAAGGTTTTCACACTAATTTTGATACAATAAGTATCAAAAAACTTGAAATAACCATATTATACTGTAATAATAAATTATTTATTGACCTTATAAACATTTACTCAGTCTGTACAGGAAGATATCAGACCTCGGTCTATTTTGTGTATATCTCACCTGAGCCATGGTCCATACTGTAAAGATCACAATCTGATATTTGCCTGTACAGATCTCATTCTAAGTTAATAATCTCTTAATGTTCTGATAAAATAGAGAGAGAGAATAATACATGGATGTGTGAAAATATGAAATATATTTTGAGTGTTGGCCAGGAAATCTCACGGGTGAGCTGAGCAAATGAGTGGGATACCCTGTTTAAAAACAAGAACTAATTTCATATTTGCAAACATCCATGTACAGTATTGTTCTGTCTATTACATAAAAATAGTCCTTTTGCCCACAGAAATACAGTAACTCTAATGCATTTTTACCCTGCGAGCAGAGCCTTCCTTTCCTTATTTCTTCACTGAGAGAGAGGAAGAAAAGTAGGCTCTGCTGTATTCGTGACTGGCTTCCATTGCGCATGCATGTCAGTTGCTTGATCACAATCTCGAACCCAGTCTCAATCAGAGCAGAAAACAAAATGATAACCGGTTAAACGGGTCTTAAACGGGTTACTTCATCCTAAATCTTGGACGAAGCCAAACACGGATACAGCAGAGCCTACTTTTCTTCCTCTCTCTCAGTGAAGAAATAAGGAAAAGAAGGCTCTGCTCGCAGGGTAATGCATTTTATGATAATCGACACATGTGAGATTATCGATTTTATTAGTGGCAAAAAAAACAATAAACCACTCTTAAATAGATTCCATTTTGCAATTCACATTCCAAAACCTCTTCAATTTTTGTATTGTATAAAACAAATAGATTCCATTTTTTTGTTGTCTGTTCAGTTATAGATGCACAGACGTAGTAAGAACAAAAAAGTGGCCCACAAGATGCAGTCGAGCTGATGTTCTCACCACGTTGTTACGTCTTCTGTGCATCTATGTATAACTGAACAGACAACAACAAAAAAATGGGATCTATTTGTTTTATACAATACAAAAATTGAAAAGGTTTTTATCGAAACTCTTGCCGGATTTTGGGGCTTGAAGAAGGAAAAAAGCAAGTCATCTGCCATGATCTGATGTGTCCATCCTCTAATAGATCATGGCCAACAACCAATGAAAACACACATAGCAACCAGGGTATTGTATAAAATACAGTGTATAATATTTTTCCTCAAATATCCCATATCCTGATTACCTCTAATCTACAATCTTGGACAAAAGTAGTTGTAACAGTGAACCCCCTGCCCCCCCCCCCCCCCCCCAATTCAATGTTGTTATTTTAAACTTTTCAGCAACATTCATTTTGGGGGAAAGAACATTATAACATTGATAATTTGGGGAGTGGGTGTTACAATATTATTGCCTCTTTCTTGAATACAGTACTATTAAAACAGTATCATCTAAAATCCTGATCACAGCCAATGACCTCATCATCACAATGCCTCAACATCATTGGTCAAAACTAATTACCATCTTGAATAATTGCTTTTGAAATACCAACTTATATATTTAAACTTTTCTGCCCAGAGGCCCCAGCTGTTTATAAAATGTAAACATAAGAAAACAATAGTTCCATATTTCGAGCAATTTTCCGAAGTACAACGTCGTAGAAATTGTTTAACGTACCAAAACGGGGAGAAATTTATAATTCATTGAGCATTTAACGAGGCTATTTCAAGTGTTGAACCAGATTCAAGTGAATTGTTTTTAAAGTCTTGAAAATGAAAAGGCAAAATTTGACATATACAATATAAACACTGAGATATTTATAGTGACATATTGAGCAAACAGAAACCGTTTAAAAACGGTGAACGTTTAGGATCGAAGACATCAGAATTTTGACCGGAACATAATTTATAAAATGATCTTTTAGACAAGGATACAGAGAATGACCGGTACAGGAGCAGCGACCTTTCCAATGTCTTCATCCGTTTGCATAATCTTCTTGATCCGAGCCTATGAAAGGAATACGAAGTGTTAGTACACGTTAGCAGTCTTACCTTAGCTTGGGATACTTAAGTTTTATTATACCGGTGGAAACCTTGCGTTGTATTTCTTTTTGCTCGGCATTTCCTTCTCCTCTTCTTGCTGTTTGTCAAGATGTGGCAGAAAATGTTTCCTTGCGCCCACGGTTCAACTTATGGTTACAGCGGGTTTATTACAACGAGTTGAATACTTCGTTTTATAGGATTGAACTTTGAAGCTTGCGGTGCCTGGTGGGAGAAACCTCAATTTTTATCGTGAATTGTCAAATGGCCTAGAATTCAGGATAATCCTGAATTCTAAACAAACTCTAATTCTAACCAAGACCCCAACTCTAATCCTACTTGTAATCCTGACCCTAAACCAAACCGTAATTACAATCCCCCCCCCGGGAACCTTAATCCTAATCACACGCCCAAGATGCCGTCGCATATCTCAGTTCGCTCTTGAGATATTTTGACATTGATGTACAATGTAATTATTTTGAAGTAATTATAGAATGCTTTAAAAATTATTTTAACTCTTTCTAGACAGTATCAGACTAATTAGTCTTAGTGTTCTACTCTGACCAATTCTGGACGTTTTAATCGTCAATGGCAAATCTTCGGACAGGAAATTAGAATTACAAGTCTGTTGCCATGTGGATTGTGCTATAAAACCCAGATATCGACGACCGTCATACTCAAGATAGATTGACAGAAATTACCTCCAGTTGGTGGGGGTGTGCGTTTAATGCCCCCTCGCATTACTGATCAGATTACCCTGTGAGCGGAGCCTTCTTTTCCTTATTTCTTCGCTGAGAGAGAGGAAGAAAAGTAGGCTCTGCTGTATTCGTGTTTGGCTTCGTCCAAGATTTAGGACGAAGTAACCCGTTTAAGACCCGTTTAACCGGTTCTCGTTTTGTTTTCTGCTCTGATTGGGACTGGGTTCGAGATTGTAACCAAGCAACTGACTTGCATGCGCAATGGAAACCAGTCACGAATACAGCAGAGCCTTCTTTTCTCCTCTCTCTCAGCGAAGAAATAAGGAAAAGAAGGCTAGCTCTGCTCGCAGGGTAATTACTGATCAATTTACCATAGATAATGGAAGGGGAACTGGATAGGAAACTTAAAACGATGTTACAAAACCGGAAACGATGTTTGCACAACTTGATATGGTAATTATACGCTTATAAGCGGCTAATCCACCAACGGGTGGTCCCACATTGCTAAAATCAGACACTGCTGAACTTAAGTGATATTACACTATTATTTAAATTCAGTAATAGCTGATCGTGGCCATGTGGGACCACCCGTTAGGTGCATTAGCCGCTTACAAGCGTATAATTACCATAGCAAGTTGTGCAAACATCGTTTCCGGTTTCGTAAGTTTCCTTTCCAGTTCCCCTTCTATTATCTATGAATTTACCAACCAATTTATTATCCCCGACAAATGACATTTTTATCTACGCTCCTGACTATCTCCTGTATTCCATGTCTGTTTTTTTATTATCTTTACATATCTCTAGAAGGAGAAATGCTTCTGGGATTAAAGTCGGTGACAGGAACGCGCGTTCTCCAATTCTCTTCATTTAATTTTTCCTGATTTAAATCTAATCGACCATTATCTCTCACTTCCCGCGCTTTTATCTGTAAAGTGTCAGCAGGCGCATGCACATAAATGCGTACCTGTTTTTTATTATATTGATATCGACTTTGTCTTTAGGAAGTTTGTAATTTTTATGACTAAATTAATTAATTAATAGTTGAGCGCATTTACATTTCTCTCTGCTCATGTTGAACAATCGAATTCACGCTCTTGTGTACAGTAAATTTTTTTGGCTTTCCTAGATTAAGTACACTCTCTTTGGCTTTCAGGGTGAGCCCACGTGGTAAAGCCCCGCACAGACGACCAAGTTTTCCTTTACAAGTTTTTCCTTGACAAGTTTTATTTGTTCGTGTGCACGACACAAATTGACAAGTTTTTCCTTGACAAGGACTCCAAGGAGCCTTGTTCAAAAGCTGGTCATGCCAGCTTTCGAACAAGGGAATTTGTTCGTGTGTATAGTCGTCAAGGAAAACTTGACAAGATCATCTCCTAAGCTTATTACGCGATCATTGCCGTCAAGGAAAACTTGTCCAACCGTACACACGAGCAATTATAACTTGTACAGGAAAATTGTTAGGAAAAAACGTGTTCATCGTACACACGAGCAAGGAAAGCTACCAAGGAACTTGTCAAGGAAAACTTGGTCGTCTCTGCGGGGCTTAAAAGTAAAATCGCTATAACTTTCAAATATAATTTGGAGTATTAAAAATCCCAGATTCTAGACAAACGTTTTGAGAACAGACGAATCCGATTGAATTCTGGTGTAAACGAATACAAACTTTACTTCTTTGCCTACTGTATCATTCGTTTTCGAACGAAGCAAAATTTTGTATTTTACTGTGTCTACCGCCAGATGGTTTTACTTGTCAAGTGGAGAGCCCTCGGTTTCTTGCTTCGATTTGACAGAGTACGTACCAGGGGGTTGAGAAAAGCACTTTATCAGATCGATCTAAAAACCTGGTTAGCCAAGTGTTGGGGCCACCTCAAGCTTCCTAGCCTGGCCAAACGCTTTCAACATCGCATTCAACATTGTTTGGCACGAGTGGCCAAATGAATTCAACATCGTTCAACATTCATGAATGACAATTAATTGAACGCTGGAATCGACAATATCCCGCATGGCGCATGTCTATGTTCCGACAAAGTTGAATCTGAAATGTGGCCAAATGCGTCCAACACCTTTCAACATTTTGAGAACAATAGAAATGTTGAACGCGTGTTGAACGAAAATTTGAACATTTTTGAACATTTTTGAACAAAATTTGAACATGTTAAAATTTCGTTCAACATCATTCAACATCATTCAACACCATTCAACAACGTTCAACATCATTCAACAGGGGTGGCCAAACGCTTTCAACATGTTGAATTCAACAATGTTGAACGAGTTGAATGAAATGTTGAAAGCGTTTGGCCAGGCCTTAAATCTAGCAGTAAAAAGGAAAAGGCAATGTAGTGTCTTCCCAACAATGAACAAGCTAAAATGGCTTCTTCTGTAACAGGAAAGATTCAAGATTTGTTTTTGATTTTCAGTTTTTGGCAAGGTTGGATTACTCTTGTGGTTACCCCTAAATTATATATTTTGGGGGTAATTAGCTCGTGTTGAGAAACCTTGTACTAAGGTGACACAACAATATATGTTTGATGTAGCAAGATTGCAAAGCATGCAGTAATGATCCTGAAGAACTTGGGAATGACGCAACGGAATTCAGGCACGCCCTATTTTGAACCATTAAAGAGGCCATGTCACCTTATTTGGGCTAAACTGTTTTAACTATAATAGCTTTACGGTTTTTTTAATGTAAATAGTAGAAAAGGCTTGAAAATGATTAAGAAAATTCAAAATTCCCAGACACACTTTAATTAACCAGACATCAATCTATCAAGCTGCCAATTTTCAAAGAATTCTACTAAACTAAGGGCTAGCTCGACTTTTAACTTTTGCCGAAAGTTTTCACTTAGCCAAAACATTATCCAGAAAAAAAAGGCGATTAAAATAATGAATCAATGTCTTATGTAATTCACGCCCTGTGCAAGAATGCTGTTTTTTACGGCTAAGGATTAAAAGTGAAACAGTGGCGTAGCCAGGATCAAAATTTTGGAGGAGCAACGGAAAATTTGGGGGTGCAGTTTTAGATGAGAATTATCAAGCATTAGATGGTGTAGAATCGTGGCTTTAGCCGCGACCAATCATCAATGTGGTGGGTATGGGGGCATCGTCCATCCCCGAAGAAGAGTTTGAGTTTTCGAAGCCCTGTGAGGGCATTTCCTGTCGTCAAAAGGACCGAGGGCTCTTGGGAGCGTAATTCTGCGCAGTTTAACCACTGATCTCGAAATAAAACTGGATTAAGCATCTATTGTTTTCAAAATGAAGCCGGAAGTCACCCATTACTAAGGGACCAAGTGATGGTCTTTCTAGCGTATTCTGGCACCGATATAAACATTTTGTTGAATGAGATGCTGAATCTTTGAAAGAAAATATAGTTCAATAGTCTTTTTTGGTACAGAAGACGTTTTAAGAAGACATAAAGACATTTTTCAGCATGTTTGGTCCCTTAGTAATTACGGATTTCTTTTGTTTAGCTGGCTTCATTTTATGAACCAGTGGACAATAGGTTGCACTATCCAGTTTTATTTCGAGATCAGTGAGTTTAACCAATGAAACTTCATGTGACAGTGTATCAGCATCACGATTATCATTAGCAACAGAAACAAACTTCAAATTTCAAATTTCAAAGAAGCAAAAGTTCTTACTTGAATTTAGCGTCAGACATTCAGGAGACTGGGGGGAGGGGGCAAATGTGTAGTTGGGGGGCCCAGGCCCCCCTATGCCCCCCCTTAAGTGCCCGCCACTGAAGTGAAGTAATACGGGCAACATTTTTCTTCAACTCTCAACGCAACTTTGTTGCGTTGCAAGTTGAAAAGCGTTGTTGCACGTATTACCACCGATCTAGCTTAAACATTGTCACGCAACAATGATTTTGTTGTAAGTTGGAAAAAATTGTTGAAGAAAGTAGACTCCAGTTGTACATCACCAGAAATTTGGGTCGTTTGTGCCACCGCTCACGGTAGCGTCTATTCGCCTAATAATATAATTATGCATTCTAAGCGTCTTCCAAGGCGTGTGATTCTATTGCATTCTAGTGTTTCTCATTATTCAGGTCATTGAGTTCTTTAGAATTTGCCTAAATCGTGCATGTATGTATGTATATAAACAACATGTAATCGACCACAAGGACTGTGAAATCAAGCAAGTTCAAACGCTTTTGGAAGTACTATGCTAGGGACAAATTTGTTTGTTTAAAGTGGTTCTCTGATGAAAATATTGTTGGCAATGTTTCTGCATAATCCTAAAGATATTATGGTAGTTAGTAATCGTGCAAAGTTTCATTTGAAAATTCGTTGAAGAAAAGGTGATATTTTACGTGTGAAGTTTGTATTTTAGAGTGCCGCCATTAAAGTGGCCGAGCTTGAGAAGCTTGAGTTGAGGAAGCTTATGACGTCATAGACTCAATAACAACAATGACCCTTTTGTTGCAGCATATCCTCCTACCTAGAATTACCAATAATCAGTAAGTGTGAAATGCCTAGAATTACCAATAATCGTTAATTTAAAAAAAACTAATTCCCAACCCACCATCCCAACCCTAACCCTAACCCCCCGGAAACCCTAAACCGAACCCTAACCCCCCGGTAGACCTAAACCTAACCACAACCCTCCGGAAAAATGTGCCGCCTCTCATACCCCGACCACAACACCCCTCAGAGAATTACCTACAATTACCAATTATTGGTAATTCAAGGCCGTTTCACACTTACTGATTATTGGTAATTCTAGGTAGGAGGACATGTTGTAGGAGGACATGTTGTTTGTTGAACAGCAATGATCTTTTGTTTTTGATGAGTCTGTGACGTCATAAGTTTCCTCGACTCATTATTCTCAAACACGGCCAATTTAATGGCGGCGCTCCAAAATACAAACTTCACACGTAAAATACAACTTTGTTTTTAAGAATTTCGAAATGAAACTTCGCACAATTACCAACTACCATAATATATTTAATATTATGCAGAAACATTATTACCAACAATATTTTCGTCAGAGAAACACTTTAAAAGCTTAAGGTTTTAGGTTTAAGAGAGAGTTTTTCTAGTTATAGCTGGTTTGAGTAGACGTGCCTTATAATTATCCTTAGCCCATCGCTTTATTATAGACCACTTTCATAATAGCGATTAATGTAAATATTCTTTTATGTGCATCTTAATAAGCCTTTCGCGCCTCGTTTGTGTGTCCGCAATTCAAAACAATTTTTGCTTCAAAACGAGGCCAGAAAGACTTATTTAGGGGCTGTTTACATGAGCCGGGCTACGGTTAACTGGGCTCACGCGATTGATTAGGATCTCACTGTGGATTTGAAACTCGCATAAACTAAATGTACAAAGAAGAATCGACTTGGTTTAGATGTAAACGAATCCTAACGTTGATTAAAATCTCTTTCTGTGGCCGGGGAAAGAATTTCGTGACACGAGTCAGCCCGGTTAGCCGGGCTAGCCCGGCCCATGTAAACAGCCCCTAAGATGCACATAAAAGAATATTTAACACTTTGAAGCCTGAAGACGAGTCTTTAGTATTTTATTCTGGCTAACGCTAGACGATTTTATTCGGCACATGGATAGGTCCAGGCCTCAAAGTGTTAAATTAAAACCTAACTCTTTAACACTTTGAAGTCTGAACGCCAGACGATTTTATTCAGCACAGGGAGAGGTCCAGTCCTCAAAGTGTTAAAACCTAACTCTTTAACACTTTGAAGTCTGAACGCCAGACGATTTTATTCAGCACAGGGAGAGGTTCAAGCCTCAAAGTGTTAAAGTTGGTGGCCTATTATGTAAGAGGTCTACTGCATAGTCCCATTAGCCGGTTTGGGCTAAACGCCAAGAGAGAGAGAGATATACATAAGTGGAGATAGAGATCATCAAGGTCCGCAGGAAAACATCAAGATTATACTACTTATAATCAGTGCAGACAGATTAGTAGACGAGCAACCACTTCACCTTACACGTCAGCGAACTCTCCGCGTGATTAACAAAACAAAACTTGCCAATTATATGTGCCGTATATAGTTGTTGCCTTTATATGCTTAGACGCTAAAAGTTGGAGTATCAGCTAGAATATATAGACTTTGTGGTCTCTTTGTGGTCAATATTGAAATACACTGGAATTTTGTTGTCAATTAATGCAATTTAAAAGGTAAATCAGGAGTTTCAATGTGTAATGTGTACAATATGTTATGTAGTTACAATGTGTAACAAATGAATGAATATCATGCATGTTTAATTTGTTATTTACTGTTCAGCTTTCGACCTGTTGACTCAGGTATCAGAGCAAATGCCAACATCGCGAGTCGAAGGCTCAGCAAATAAAGAATTTAAACGTGGTCTTACCAGAAATTCTCGCTTGATATTACAATTTGTCACCATGCAAAGAATTAAATGAATATCAATCAAAAAGAAAAAGAAACAGCGAATCGAGGAATAGCTTATAAACGTTTCACGTCATTGTTATGTTTTATTTATTTTCATACCACAAGTACTAAAAGATCAAATTCTTCCTTGTTTTCTATATAGTCTGACGTGATTAAACACAAAAAATTGTTCAACGTTTGCCCTAAAACTATACTGAGAACAACAGCGGATACGGTTGTATTGAAAGTTGGCAAAGCAAAACGACTGAAAAAAGTTGTCGTTGGCAGATAAATCCGTTCAAATTCACAACTTTCCGGCTTTCCGTGCTTCTCAGTGGAACCTGTTGGCGACATCTTCTACTAAAGAGAGTGAAAATTTAAACGGATCGGAATTCGGAAATTCTCGATTCTTATTTTGAAGAGTATATGACATTTTTTGGGCGGATATAGTCAAGTGTGAATATATAACGTAATAACGAAACATACAAACTAGTGTCTACACAGCTTGCTATAATGTGAAGAAAAGACCAATACATAGCGGAGAGACATACAGTGAAGGAACCAATATACTGCAGACACTCACAGAGTAAAGAGACTAATATATAGTCAGGTAGCAATTGATTGGTTGCCACTTGTGAACCATCCTCATCTTCCCACAGAAAACAGGAAAGCTTCAAGAACGACTTAATGAGACAGACAAGGATATACTGACTCAAATATCTAGCACCGAAAGACAACATGCTTGCTTTGTTCAAAAGCGAGGACCTAAATCAGATGTATGACACAAAAAAGGATTTCTCGACGAGAATTGACATCGGCACATGTCAGCCCTGTAACATGATAACCAACGGCAACGAGTCGTATTGTAACTCCACGGTTGTTGTTGTCATCCGTTGGGACAATAGCTGGACAATCGTCTTGTATTCTATGGAATTCCTCGTTTTACTAGCGGTGTTACTTTGCCTAGGGTATTTCCTGAAGAACAGAAGTTCACCATTGGTACGTTCGTCCTATTCTTGTCCTGACAATGCTTTAATGACTCTTTTGTGTCTGTTCTGTTTGTTACCCGTGATGCACGTCGGTGAACTATCGACCGAGAGGTGTGTGAGCTTGTGGCCAGTGGTAAACGTATTGTTTGCGTTTTACGCCGCGATTCTGTTAACCAAGACTTTACTCGTGCGAAAACTCCTCAAGTGCAGAGCGGCTACGGAGAACGGCGATCGTCGAATGGCATTCACTTTGGTTATTCTGATACTTCAACTCATCATTCTTGCTACTTTGCCTTTCTCGGGTTTTCCGGTCCCTTCGCGATTCTCGTGTCCCTCTCGCGGGGTCGTCATCGTGTGCGACATCCAAGGAAACGTTAGTATTCTCAGCTCGATGGCGTTCAACTGGCTTTGCCTCGTCGTGCTGTTTGTTCTCACCTTGGTCGAGAAACTCAAGCACCGTGAAGACTTGCACCGAACTGAGAACCTCACTGGAGTTGCTTTTATTGGGATTCTATCCTACACTTGCCTAATAAGCTGTGCCTACTTCAACCTGCAACTTGAAAGTTACATACTTGTTTCTTTTACCATTTACGCCTTATACCTAATGAATCCTATTGTCTGTTTGGCACGTCTCTACCTACCGACTGTATACCTCATATATACTTGTTTACGCCAACAGAAAAACTTTCAGAAATGCTCTCAAGTCATGTCCCCACGACGAGAAGTGCCTCCGGTTGAAATTCACTATAATTACTTATTCCACTCGAGTGTTGAACTCGAGAGATTTACACCGTCCACAAGCCACTCGTCTTGGACCGCGCGTCTCTCGTACCCAAGCTCCCTCGTTTGCGGCGTACGGGATTCCATTCATGTTGTTCCTTACTTCGGTGCCATGGAAACGTATCACGTGTATCGTGCGCAGAGTTGTGAGAGTTTCTATGACAACGTCCCTAGTAGAGCTTCTTCCTTCCGCAAAGAAACCAGCGAGCCGTCTTCGCGGGGAACGTCCTCCTACGCCGAACAACCCGGTGACAATATCACAGACATTGAACTCACTTGTGAAGAATTAAAACAAATATTATCTTTTTTAAAAGGACTCAGGTCATCCGACGTTTAGAGAAATTTACAGAAGAGATGATCCGTCAGATTTATCAAGCTAAATCGTTAGCAAAATAGACGTATCAAAATCCGCGCAAGAATAATATTTTTCTTAGTTAGTCAAGGATATCATGCAGTCAGCTTGGTGTTAGTAAAGTTTCCTCAGTTCTTCAGCTGTCATAAATTGTTTTCTTAGTATATCTGATTAACAACTTACGACAGTTTGTACAGCAAGAATTGAACTGAAAAAACTATTTTTCTTATTAATCACTGCTTGTACAATGTTATATCACAAACATGTTATGTGCCTACATACAAATATATTGTTTTAAAATTTTCAGGTAATTGTCTTTACGTGTAGAACACTAGAAGTAAAGCCAGGTTAACCAAATAACGAAATAACCATAAGAAGTTTTATTTTTTTTATTATTATTTTTTTTAACAACTTTAATGGATGTATAATAATATACTAATATCCACATGGGAAGAGCGCGAACGAGACTCGAGGACCCATGCGAGGCGCTCCCCCGTAGAAATTAAAAATACATAAATATATGAATCAACTAGACTTATACCAACTACATAAACACCAAAACGCACCACCATACGCGCACATAACCTCATAGAATAGCATAGCTAAGAACAATATAACTGATTAGAATTCAAAAAAGGAACCAAGGCGGTTGGCCCGCAAGGTGACGTATCATGGAGTTAGTAGTTGGTGCATTAAAAAACTGCCATTCGTGACAGGAACAGTTACGATGTAGTGACCATGTACAGGTCGAGTGAATGTCAAAAGTAGATGTCAATAAAGATGAATATGTAGCAGATAAAAATGATTTGAATGTGGCTAGACTACAGAGACTATTAGGTGCTGCTATGTCGACATAACGACATATAGGATAATTATAAAGACTTTTATGTCATTAATTCTTTGAAAGTTTTCATGGCGATAAAGTAATATAGATACGTTTTGTGGAAACACCACGTATAATTTGTATTTAGTGCTAAGCTTTCGGCCTGCATGTGCTTCATCAGAGCAACAACAACAGGCTGTTGGCTCACGTCATTTATAAACTTAGCAACTGATCAATTATTTGTATTCATGGCGTGATTTAATTGACCAGTTTCTTAGTTTATAAATGACGTGAGGCAACAGCTTGTTGTTAATTATTCGTCTGAGCAGGGGCTCTGGAAGCAACGGGTGTTTGGGTGTCCGGACACCCGCAGTTTCGGACTGTGGGTGTTCCACATAAGAAGGACACCCACAATATTTTAGTAAATTTTAAACAAATTGATAATTGGTGTCGTTGAATGTTGACGCGAAGGACACCTTTTCGGGTTTTTTATACATAATAATACTTTTTTTTTATAATACTTTTTTTTAAAGTTCTTGAAGTTGTTGTGAACTTGTGATGTTATCTTGTATGTTATGTATATATAGTTATTAGTTATCTATTATATTCTCTGAAGGGCGTGGCCCTGTTTATGGCATTCTGCGATACGCAGGACACCCACAACTTTGAAAAGCTTCCAGAGCCCCTGGTTCTTTAAGTTTGGGCAACAGAAATCTGAAATAGCGAGTGTGTTGTTTTTGTAAATAATATAACGATATTGACCTCAACGTTTTCTTCATGTACTCTTATGTACAATTTATTTATGTTATGTTCTTATATGTTGGATAGTTCATACTGAAACATTTTAAACGACATAAAAGTCATATAGATACGATTTGTGGAAACACCATGTTGACTCAGGCCTTCATCAGAGCCAGGAATTAACTCATTCCTGTCCGAGGGCTTCCCTAGAGGTGAATAAAATCGTCTGGCGTTAGCCAGAATAAAATACTAAAGACCAATTCGGACAGGAAAGAGTTAAACCAGTCAACTTAAAGTGAAAATAAATCGTGTCCTATCCTTTTTAATTTTAACATTCAGAATTTCAAACAAAATATCTACACTCCGTCAGGTCACATATCACGAGAAGGTTAAAGTTCAAACTTAAACACGACGTAAGCAATATAGCGTTTTTGGTCGTCAACGCCGGTCGCTTGGAATCAGCTGTGTTAGCAGTATCGTACGGACCTCCCCCAATGCATGCATGATTAAACTTCCTCAAATGAATCATGTGGTGAAATCCGCTAATTCTTTTGGGTGTGTTAATCGCAGATCTTAGATGATATAACCGTTTGTAATCTTTTTTCCAATACAAAACTAAATATTATAAACATTTGCATTGGATATAGATGTTGTGTTTGTATGTAACAACATGTCTACTTAATGTAACAAAATGCCAATTTGATGTAACAAAATGTTTATTTAATGAAACAAAATGTCTACTTAATGTAACAACATGCCAAATTGATGTAACAAAATAGCTACTTAATGTAACAAAGGTCTATTTAATGTACCAAAATGTCTACTTAATGTAACAAAATGTCTACTTAATGTAACAAAATGTCTACTTAACTGAACAAAATGTCTACTTAACTGAACAAAATGTCTACTTAACTGAACAAAATGTCTACTTAATGTAACAAAATGTCTACTTAACTGAACAAAATGTCTACTTAACTGAACAAAATGTCTACTTAACTGAACAAAATGTCTACTTAATGTAACAAAAAGTCTACTTAATGTAACAAAATGTCTACTTGATGTAACAAAAAGTCTACTTAATGTAACAAAATGTCTACTTAATGTAACAAAATGTCTACTTAATATAACAAAATGTCTACTTAATGTAACAAAATGTCTATTTAACTGAACAAAATGTCTACTTAACAAAATGTTTTATTGATGTAACAAAATGCTTACTTAATGTAACAAAACGTTTACTTTTTTTGAACTTCTGAATATTGACACGAAAATATACAACACATTTTAAGTCGACTGATTGATGCGTTCTTCTGAAGGCAACAGAAACATGCAGTGGCGAGTTTGTTGTTTTTGTAAATATGATAGCGATAGATAAAGAGCTTAATGAGGTAAAGTATTCTACACAATAACTTATTGTGTATAATACTTTACCTCTCGGAGGCTTAGTAATCGACTTAGCCTAGATCAAACAGTGAGAACGCAAATAAATCATCGCACGTTTTAGCTTTGTGCCTAGTTTGACCGCCAACTTGAGATGACTTACAGTGACTTGTGTTAGGCTTGTGACTAATTTGAGCTTGTTTAAATTATACCTTTTCTTTCAACTTTAATACGACGGCTTGTGCCGCCGTTTGACTGGTTTCATCGCGTTCTCGTCTGAGTCCAACCAGGCAGTATATTTTTGCAGATAGTTTAGCAGCGACATTTACATGTTTTGTATACGTCCAGTTTCCATTTGAAGTCGTACTGCCAGTGATGGACGTAGCCAGAGGGGGTAGCCAGAGGGAGAGCGGTCGCCCCCCCCCCCCTTTGCATGATGAAATTTTGTTTTGAACACTCGTACTCAGATGCACAGGTGATTTACCCAGCGGTTATTGACTGGATCTCAGTCGCTCTTCTGACACTAGTGAAATGGTACCTTCCTTGGCTCCTAATCCAGTCTCCGTATGTATCGCACGCATGTAACTTAACTCAACGGTTGCTTTTTTTATAGTATTTTATGACTTTTCAAACTTTCAGAATTGTGTAAAATCCTCTCACAAAATGCAGGAAATGCCATTTTAGAGACTCTAGATTTCAAAATTTTCCGGGGGCATGCCCCCGGACCCCCCTGACCACGTCCCCGCGTACTGCATGAGCTCATAAGAAAAACATATAACCAGTAACCATCATATACCGATGCCGGTCAATGACAAGGACAACGTCCTTAATACAACGGTATTCAGATCATTTTCACGTCTTTTAGAAGTAGCTCTATATTAAAGGTTTTGGATGTCGAAAAACATACTTTAAGTATTCAATACTACATTCTAGTATTAAAATGATTCGTGGTTTCTGCTAGATACTGAACTTCACATTGCCGTCGTCGTCCTAGTTTGCTTAAAGCCTGGTTTCCATATACCCGTAAGAGCCGGCGGCATGGCTGCGGCAAGGGGCGATGGTCCAATCATAGACAGTGTTGAATTAGCCAGCAATAAAAAGCTGTATGCGATTGGACCATTGCCTCTTGCCGCAGCCATGCCGCCGACTCTTACGGCTATATGGAAACCAGGCTTTAAGCTCCAGGGCGTCAATCCTGGGGGGGGGATGGGGGACACATCCCCCCGCACTTTTTGGACAGGGGGGATGCCTATATAATTATCCCTCCCATTTTTTGCTTCGAAAAATTGAAATTAAAATGCATAAAAAAACAAACTTTTCCAGTATTTCTCTTTATGATATTACATATTAACGTAACACTTAGCCATGTGGTCTTAGCGCAAATATACCAATGTACACAAATGTACCAATGTACACAAATGTAGATCTTATTTCGATCATATCCAATTTTTTTTGGGCGGTATGCGGTTAACTAAAAACCGTGCGATTGCGAAAAACTCGAAATTTCCTCATCGGATCTTGTTATCGGGATTATTCTTATAAAAACACGTGACATACTGATAAAATTGACGTGATTTTGTGATTGAATTTCTCAGTTTTAGGATTATCTAAATGGAGATAAATCGGGTCGATCGTATGAACCAGCATAAACATGCATGTCTGAAGGAACACCCCAGTCGCACTTAAAACACGAATATCTCTAGGGCATAGACCTTATTCAAAAATGGCCGCCGAATTAGAATTCTTTTATGTGCACATAAATTATCCCTTATGACCTCGTTTTAAAGTAAAAATTCATTTGAATTTCCCACATGAAAACGAGTTCATAAGGGCTAATTTATATGTATATAAAAGAATGGAATTAAAATGCATTAGACTATTGTAGGGGGGTTATCATCCTACAACAGCTTTGTTTCTATGGAAAAATAAGGTGTAAATTTTGCTCCAAAGTGATATCAAAATGCCGGAAAAGGCATTTCAAAAACCTTAGATTTTCAAAAAAACCGGCTCCGTCCCCCCCCCCCCCCCCCCCCCCCACTTCTAGGAAGCGATTGTCGCCCTTGTTAAGCTTCCTACTGTGGTCTATGACTATGTGACGGATGCCAGATATAATAAAGACATTGCTCTTTTGTCATTTTTAAAACCAAATTCGCAAGCTAGGTGCTGACCTGTTAGCTCGAGAAATAACTATACTCAATCTAGTCGGAATATCGTCAAAATAACCCAAGGCAATTATTAGTTAACGGTTCCATTTTCTGCCACTTATCTCCAAAATAAACAAATACATTAAACATATATATGCAGTAATTCAGCAAAACAAAGTATCAGTTGTTGCATTACAGTCATCACGTACCTTGTATAATCATTTTCAGTTTATTTGTTTTTGATATTTTTTGTTATTTACTAGGACCCCTTTCGGAAAATCACGTGGGCATCCTAGGAAAATATTTGTTAAATAAATAAATAAATAAATAATAGAAAGGTTTCTAAAATATTATTCCAGTTCACTTCCTCAGCTTCACTTATCAATTTGATGACATTCGTTGGAAATTTTCTCTTTTGAAATTTGATTGGTTTATGGTTTTTCAACAACCAATAAGAAATAGGCTAATTAGTCAAACACCAATCAAATTCAAAGCAGGAAGTTCTTCAACGAACTTCACAAAAATGAACTGGTTGCTGAAGAGCTGAGTTCCAACAATATTTTAAAGTGCTTATAATTAAACCCAAATATATTACTGCATATATCTCTTCTCTGCTCTTCCCTTCTCTTTTCTTCTCTTCTCTTCTCTTCCCTTCTCTTCTCTTCTCTTCTCTTCTCTTCTCTTCTCTTCTCTTCTCTTCTCTTCTCTTCTCTTCTCTTCTCTTCTCTTCTCTTCTCTTCTCTTCTCTTCTCTTCTCTGCTCTTCTCTTCTCTTCTCTTCTATATGGATTCTATTTAATGTGTATAGTTGAATGGCAAAATATTTTTATTTGAAAACTTTTATATTTTTATTTAAAAACTTTTATATTTTTATTTAAAAACTTTTATTTGTTGTTATATTGAGGTTTGTAAAATAAAAGGTAATGAGGATGACATCTATGTCGGCATAATTTGCATTATTACGCAGTGTTCGATTAGAGCAGAAATATTACCCAATTCACATGTTAATGGGATACGTGAATAGCATATTCTATATTTTATCATTTTTTTCATAAAAATCTTCAAGCGGTTTATCATAAGAAAAGAAAAAAAAAAACACAAATGCCTACATTGACGTCATCCTTATTATTACCATTTTGGAAATACAAACCTCAATATAACAACAAATAGAAGTTCAAGTCAGAAAATATTTTGGCATTCAACTATTCACGTTACATAGAATCCGCATATCAGTAATATCTTATTTGAGTTTCTAGGCAGAATAAATTTATTTGTTAATAGGCACATTGGGACAAAAACATTTCAAAAGAAGAAAAAAAGTTTGCACTTTCCGTTAAAAAGAAAGGAAATTGGAATGTTATTAAGATAAAATGATAAGAAGCTTTCAAGATTTAAGTTGATGCAAAAATTGATATGGGAAATAAGGCGATAAGACTCAAAGTGTTTGCTGTTATAATTAAGTTTATACGTGATGGTTGTCTGTTAGGTGGGAATAGTTTTATTGGCATATTTTCAATTTGGTCTGTGAATGATATCCGTTGTCTGCTGTAAAGAGTGTCTGACCGCTATGGTGGAACCGTGGAAGTATATATAACACGTACGGTATTAAAGACCCTTGTGATGAATAGAGGAGGTTAAGTACTGTTGCCCGCTTCCCACAAGTTGAGTCATCCCCAAATTTAGACTTTCATATCTATTATCTACGTGCTACCTGCCTCACATGAGGAGACCGAAAGCATAAAAAAATTCGAGCATAATTGTTCATAACATCCGGATTTATAGAGACCGCATGTACGGCAGAGAAATTACATGTACTTTGAATTCAGGATTATAAGTTAACGATTATATACGAATTATATTATAAGTTGACGACAACAAACACGTACTATTGATGGTTTGCAATCAATCTCTTGAGATTTGGAAGACAAAGAAACGGCGGCCATGTTGGAGGAAAACATACTCCAAAGACAATAGCTGCTAATGAGATTCTTTTGTTAAAGTTCCTCCAACATGGCCGCCATGACGTCAAGTGCAAACCAAGAATAGCACCCCAAATTCACTCCATATCACATCGACAAATATCAATTCTTAATGCCAACATAACTATATGTTAACAACAATGGGGCAGTATAGCTTATAGATTTAGTGTACGTTTTCTCCCAAGCTGTTTTCTCACAACATTTCTAGCCTATTTACAAAGTATATATGCACGAGTAATCCTCATGCATATATGCTCTGACACCTTCTAAGCTTTGGAAACTGTGTCATGCTAATCAACAGGCCATGAATAAATCACCTGGCTAGTATCATTCCTATTTTTAAGTCTTTTGCATATATAATATTATAGCATTCAGAAACTAAAAACAGAACCGACAAACGGACAACCATGGGATTGGG